>NW_004624771.1:6130687-6195260 GCF_000247695.1 Heterocephalus glaber
ACCAAGAGAGATTATGTAAAGGCGCAAATTTCCAACGATGAATGTCATTATATTGTATACCTAAAATGTACCAATGATTAGAATATTATTGTATCCTAAATAGAGAATGACCCAGGCACCACGGGAGTAAATACAAGCCTAATAATCCTGTGTAGGTGAAATGGCCAAACTCTAAGCAGAAGGACAGCAATGTGAGCTAGTCAAACTAATTTACAGTGTAGTGTCCTTTCCCGGGCTGCTAATTTTCTCTATTTGGAAAGCCTCTTCTAAAGAGGAACCATAAAAAGCTTAAATGACAAACAGATCTTTTAAAACCCAGTATGTGTTATGTTCTGGAAGCCTCAACCAAGATGGTTAGAAGGTCTTAGAATCTTTGATTTAAATGCCTTTCTATAGTCTCTCAGTATCTTATTTTTATGGCAAGGCATGAATTGAAAAAGATACACTTTATTCTTCAACAAGTCTGGCCTTTGGAGCAACTAAATTTACTAATGTTCCTGCAGGAACCCAAAGCTTCGTTGATACAGAATCTCACCGACAAATCTAGGATTCTGTTCAGCAGCATTAACCTCTTATATTTAAAGTAGCCTCCTTGCCTAACAAAGACAAAAAGCATTATGAAAGCATGAATATAAGTCAAGCCTTAGAAGAGCAGGAGAGGAACGGTTTCATCTTTAAATCTTTGCCACTTAGAATTGTAGTCTCCATCTAACATCCTTTTTGACATTGCCTCATAACTATTTTCGCATTCTCTGTCCTTACCTATTTGACTTCTCATATTCTTATGTGTAGTTTTAGTGATATCACAACCAACTTTTATGACAGGATACTACTTTAACACTGAAAACTAACAAAATATCTTGTCATCAGGTGAATAACCAGGAAATGAAAGAAGTAATAGGAAAAGGCAACATTCTAGACCCTATATACCCTGATTGCCAGTGTTTGGTTAGTGTTTGATCAAACTAGTGTTTATCAGTACAAGAAATACATTGATTAAAATCCTAAACAATACTTTTAAATTTTCTTAAGAATACGTAAAGAGCTGGGTATGGTGATACCTGCCTATAATTCCAGGACTTGGGAGGCTGAAGCAGGAGGATTGCTGTGAGTTCAAGGCTAGCCTGGGCCACATAGTGAGTTCAAGACCAGCCTGGACCCACATAGTGAGACCCTGTCTCAAAAAAAAAAAAAAAAAGAAAAGAAAAGAAAAAAATATGTAAAGATACTAATAGGTATTCAAAAAATGTTTATACCAATTCATTTATCCATATGTTTTGTGTAGTTTATCTTGAATGCTCTCTAACTCTGGAGATAACTAATCTCAAAGAGTTCATGCAATAGTAGAAAACAAGAAAGGATTAATGTTTAATCCCTTCATATTCTTCGGCATTATGGCAGTTGGTAAACATTTTTTATTTGGTTTTCCATTCATGAATGTAGATGAGATTCATTAAACTTTTTATATTCTAAAATATTTTATAAAACTACTCTTTTTTTTTCTCCAATTAGGTGCTAGAATTGGTATGAAGGGTTTACTGAAATCAAATTGTGCTTGCTCCTGCTGAAACACATCTGCAGCTGACAATGAGAGAAGAAACAGATGTTATGTGCTGTCTTTCCCCAAAGTCATCATGGGTTTTGGATTTGTTTTGAGTACTTTTTTCCTTTTTTTTTCCTCCTTTCTGACCTTGGGACATTGGGAATACCCAGCAGACTCTCCGCCATCAATGTAACTCCATGGACTTTGCTGCTGTTGGTGGTTTGGTTATCTAATTTTTGTGATAGGGAAACAAATTCTTTTGAATAAAAATAAATAACAAAAAATAATAAAAGTTTATTGAGCCACAGCAAAGCTAGAAAAGTTTTTGTCAAACATGATGAAAGATACTCTTCCAAGAAGTGGCACACGTGAACTATAAAATAATACACCAGTGAATAATTATAAGGTCCATATTTCCCAGCCTCTTTGGGATTACGCATATCAGGTTAAACAGTGAACCTAAGGTTGACAGTAAAATGATTACTGTATGAATTCCTTTCTTCATTCTCTGACCAGATTTGTTTCTTCAGCCAGTATTTTACTTCCCAATCCCTCTAGATCTGGCCACAGATGTGAAATTCTGACCTGTTAAGATCATATTGAAAAGAAAACAAAAGTCAGTATCAGCCAGGTCTCTCTTTGCCTTTTACACGTCATATATACATACAATAAGCCCTAAATGTAGACACCAAATCAACTTCTTTTATAAAAATCATAGCTGTCACATAATTGTAACTATTAAAACCATCCAGGACTGAGCAGGGATCAGCAACATTTTCTATAGAAGGGCAGATAGTAAATCCTTTAGGCTTTCCAGGCCATGTGGTCTCCATTGCATGTACTCAGCTCTGCCAGTGTAGCAAGAAAGCAGCCCCACTCAGTCTGTGAAGAAGAGAGCATGGCTGGGAAAGAAGTGGATGGTCAGATTTTGCCTGCAGATCATGGTTTGCCAGCTTCTGACTTACAGGAAAAAAAGCCTGTAGCCCTGTTACCCAGATTTCCCAACCATATAATCTCTTTTCAAATTATAAAGGGAAGGAAATTAGTAAAGCAGCAATTAAAGCAAAAGTAACAAGGAAGAACTACTTTAAAATTCCTGAACACTTTTCAGCAAAAGATAACAACATTATACATTTTTTAAAAATACACACTTGGAGAAGGTTGATTGGATAAAGATAAGCATGATGAAGGTAGTCAGAATGTCCCACCCTGTCAACGTAAAATCATTGCAACCTACAATAAGTTCATATTTTATTATGTGAAACTCTTAAAGCCACATATATTTTGAAACTTAGGATTTTTTAAATATTAGAAAACTAATTAGAGTACATATACTAATGTTAAGTAACAACTTCCAAGAGTGTGGAGAAATATTCCATGTCAAACACATTAATACTTATGCAGCAAAACGTATGAATGTTCACATTATGTGGGATTCATTAAATTAATAAAAGTTAAAAACAATCTTGCATTAGTTCAGATCAAGTTTTAACCACCCAGCAAGTTTGCCTCAAACTTAGGTGAAATTTTTTCGCTTCTGGAGCTTGAAAAGCTCTAACTTCTGGGAATTAAGATCAGATAAACTTTTCGGCTGAATTTTGAGAAGAAAAGCTAGTATTACTCAAAAATTCCTGTCACCAATGAAAACCGTAGTTCTTAGACATTGTTTCCCAGATGAATGAATGACCTTTTGTAAAAATACAGGAAGACTTATTCAAATGTAGAGTCTTCACTTAAGGAAATACACATAGGGATATATGTTCTGAAAATCATTGAAATGAAATTTTTAAAAAGGTATAGGGCTGAGGTACAACTTAAAACGATAGGCCAGAGTGAACCATTAATAGTTGAGGAGAGAAAGCCAGTAGCATGGAGCCTTCTAAGGGATGGTTGAGAATTTGAATTTTGTTGTAACAGAGTTGAAGGGAATGACATGATCTAATTTATGAAGAATGAAGAGATGGGAGCAACAGTTAATGGAGGCTTGGATTAAAAGTACATAAAAGTATAGTTACAAGATCCCTAATCAGCAGTGAGACTTGAGAAATCTGGCCACAGTGTTCATAAATTAGTTTGGGGAGCCACTTCCAGATCTAAGCAAACCTAGAAGCTGTCTAGCCCTTGTTTTATTTGTTTGGTGGGGTTTTTTGTTTTTTCGGGGGTTTTGCCGGGGGTGGGGGGGTTGTACCAGGGATCGAACTCTGGACCTTGAACTTGCAAGGCAGGCAGCAGCACCACTGAGCTAAATCCCCAGCCCTAGCCCTTGTTTTAAATATAAGGTTTGTAGGTCATTATCCTGAATGTAATGGTGCAGCTTTAAGTAGGATTCATTACTTTACCTGAACATGTTAGGTTACATGTCTGATGTTAACATGTTAACACTTGTAATAACATGTCTGATGTTAACACTTGTAATAGCATCCCCTTACGGTACTCCCAGAGCTTCTGGTTAATGTGTTAAATGATTCTGAACTCTTGAGCTGAAGAGAAAACTCTAGTGCTATTATAGAAATATCGGTTGAGCTCCCACTTTGTGTGAAGAACTGTGTATTACTAGGGATAGATATAAAATAAGACATGATCCCTATCCTCAAGATGCTTATTGTCCAGTGGGAAAGACAGTATGCAGGGTATGATAAATGCCATGGTAGACATAAGGTTCAGTTGTGCATTGAAAAAAAAAAAAAAACAGAGTAGTGGGAGATGAAGGGCTAGAAACACAGGTAGTTGTCAGGAACTTTTTTCCTGAAGGAGGTGGTATCTTAGCTGAATCCTGAAAAGCATGTAAGAAAGGGACAAAGGAACATTCAAGGCCAAGGGAAACAAGTAACAATAGCTTCCATAGCCAAAACTGAGACATTTGAACAATAAAGTAGTACTGGATTATAATCCAAAGTATAAAATACCCATGAAGCTATAGTACTAAACAAATGATTAGATAAATAAGTGGAGAAGAGACGTTTTCTGTACAGAATTCTAAATTATTTACGTGAATACTCCACCCCAAGAAAATGGAGCATTCCCCTATTCCTTAAATATGGGCTATGACTTGTGTCTTTCTCCCAAAGAGTGCAGTACAGACAGAGAAAAGCAACTTTACAAAAAAACTTCACAGATCACCTGAGCCATGTGATCAGAGTCAACATCAAAAGTGATGTCATGTTGATAAAAATATACTGTTTATAGAATGTAATGAAAATGATACTTTTAACACTCGTCTTTTTATCCAAAAAAGTTATCCCATAACCTCAGTCTAAATGAGGAAAATACAAATCTCTCCTGGGGGACATCCTATTAAATACTTGACCCGTAATCCAAAAGTGGCAGTCATCAAATCAAAAAGTCTGAGAAGCTGTCACTACCCTGAGGAGCTTATGGAGACATGATTAAACATTCTGTGCCATCCTGGGTGGAATTCTGAAATAGAATCGAACACTGCATTAAAACAAAGGGTATCCAAATAAAGCATGAACTTTACTTAATACTTCAGTATTGGTTCATTAATTGAGACAATTGCACCTCATTAATGTAAGATTCTAATAGGGAAAAATGGGTGCATGGAATAAGGAGATTCTTCTGTCTTTGCAACTTTTCTGTAAATCTAGAAAAAAAAAACCTTAAAAAATAAAAAGATTTATCAACGGTGCCACCGCATGCTCCCCAAGCGCAAGGAACCCAAGTTCGATCCCCAGTACCAAAAAAAAAATTTATCAAAAATTGAAACTTTGTAAAACTAAAGATAGGTCAGTATATACAAAGTGCAGCACAGTACAGTGGAAGTGAAAGCTGAAGAAGTACACATTTTTTACTGAAAAAAATAAGGCAAAGGATATAGAATTTAGAGATTGACGTTCCAGTCTCAACTTTGTCACTAAGAAATAGTATAGTTTTGCGAAGGATGGTAAATCTCTTCACTCCAAATTTATCTCTATATTCTACTTCTTGAGACTGAAGCCCCATAAATTTTAAAAATCTTAATAAGATTATGCAAAGTCTAGTCATTCTTGTGATTTAGTCACTGACATTTATTCTTTACAGCATCTTAATATAAGAATCAAGAAATCTGTCCTTTTGTGTATGATTTTAATTTGTTCTCAATTCTCTTAAGTCATTTGTTTTTTACCAGTTTGAGAAGCAGACTTCTTAGTGCCCAGAGTCTCAAGATCGTGGGTTGAAAGTAGGTAGGGATTCTCATAAATTCCAGAATCAAGTTCCCAAAGATGATAGGGTCCGGGTTAACAAATTGCTGAGTGAAATACTTAGAAGCTCTGAAGATTTTAGGAATTTCCCTAAATGAATTGACTCTTGGGTTATTGTTGATACCGGTTTATGACCAGATGTTTACAAGAAGCCTTTTGGAAGAACCAAAGAACCAAGGCAAACATAAGTAATTAATTGCATACTCAAAATGTAAATACTCACCTTTAGTTTTATATACCTGAAATAAAGTTGTATCTCAGAAGCTTGAGGGAGCTTCAGTGGAACAGCAGCCTAGTAAATCAGTCCACTGCTTTGGTCTCTCAGCTAGCGGTCTGTAATGAACGTAGGCAGTTGCTCAGAAGGGAAGAGAAAGCCATTGCTCCACTTGCGTAGGACAGGTTCATTCATTCAGTTAGAGCGCCTGTGATGCAGTGGTCTGCTCTAGATCAGGAGTCAGCAAACTTTGTAAAGGGCCACAAATATTTAAGGCTTCAAGGGTCGAGGGTCGTAAAGTCTCCACAATTACTTCAATCTGCCATTCTAGCATGTGAAAGCAGCCCTCAGCAAAAATGTAAACAAATATGGCTGTGTTTCAGTAAAACCACTGAAATTTGAATTTCATTTAATTACCATGTGTCACAGAATCTTTATCATTTTCAAACTTTTAAAAATATAGAAACCATTTGTCACATCAGCCATACAAAGAAAGGTCACCAGCTGAAATTGGCCTGTGTGCAGTAGTTCGCTGACCCCTTTTCTAGGTGCCAACCGCGTAGCAGTGGCTGAAAAGAAAAGGGGGAAAAAAATCTCTGCTGAGCTTACAATTCATTCTTTTGGTCAAAAATAACTTCTACAAGATGACATTCTCTCCATCATGGTGTATCTCTAGTAGAGGACCCTGGAAGGCCATTTTTGAGTCATACCACCTGACTAAAGCTTGCTTTTGTTGAGCTTCATATCCGTTTCCACAGGAGTGCACACAAGCCATGTCCAGACACCTTCATGTATGGCCTTTCCAAGAACAAGGGACACTAGGCTAAAGCTCAGGAGACAGACATTTTAGACATTTTATTATTTGAGTAGGCAATGAAGGTCTCTGCAGTGCTATGCCCACTAACCATCTCTGGGATTGAGATTATTTTCACTGAATTCACAGAAACACTTGTGTTTCAGGTAGCCTGTTGATGTAGCAAATGGGATGTGTAAGGCTACCTCTCCACACCACTCCTCCCTCCTTTCTTTCCTTTCAGATTCTTCTCGCTGTGCTGTGGAAATTTCCTTTCTGAATACAAAAGGAATTTCTCAGGCACTTAAATGAGGACTTAGAACCTGTTGTTTGCTTGGATGACTGTTTCATAAACTATTCATACATATTTTGTAGTAGTGTTTGTATGCTGGCTGATTTTTCAGGGTTAGTTTTTTATTCAACATTTAATTCACTTTGAATTAAGTTTGAATAAAACTTAGCCACTATGGAAAATTAGCCTATTTCTTCCTTTTTTTTTTTCTTATATTTAAAAGCCAACTGTGGTCAATGTTTTTAAGAAAGTCCTCAGTTTTACTTCTCACATTCTGTTTGGCCAGTTCCAAGAGAGACTTCTCAGGAGTGCCATGGTTCCCTGGGGGAAATGCAGCTTCCTAGTCTTAGAACTTGGTTGCAGTGCTTCTCTGCTGTTGAATTACAAAGCTTTTGCATACTGGTTCAGTAATATATCCTCTCTGCAAAGGCCTCTGGCACTCTTGGAAATTAAAAAGCACTCCAAGAGTACAGGGCAACATTAGCATATGTATATTAAAAATGTAATCACTGCTCTCCAACTTTTCCATTATGATGTAAAGAAATATAAAATATAAAAGTTACCCCTCCAAAGAGTTTAAGATCAAAAGTTAGAAGATTAGCTGTTCAACAGGTCTATAAAATGAATTTATTCCTTGGGGTCTCTGAACATTGTGTCTACCTGTTTTGATGTGAGCTAACCTGCCAAAGGGCATCATCACAACTGCAAGGGAAAACTGGCTTAGAAAAGTGCCCAACATGAAACTTCTGACATGTCTCTTTTCCTGCTGCATGCTCCATGCATTTTCTCATGAGTGAGCAGGACTTAGCTGGCTGCAGGCTGAAAAGCAGCATTACCTCTTCCTATGCACAGTTGACCAGAACGGAAAGGCAATGGTGACTGTAGAGAAGAGAGTATTTAGGTTCTCAGGGAAACCCTTGATATCAGTCACACCAGTGGAACCATACGTCAAAGCCAAAGATGTATTTCCAGTGTTTCAGACCCTGAGAAGCATTCTCTTCTAGTACCTATGTCCCTCTAATTGTCTGATTATATCAAGACAGAAAAGGAATGTCTTCTCCCTTTCTCCACCTCTTCATATGTTAGGGTAGGCAGCACAGTGATTTCAAGTGCTCATTTACCTGTATGTGCTTGTTTCTCCATTTATCTGAGAATCTCAAGGGAACCTTGACATTGGTTTTACCTCTTTACCTGAGGATAGGAAAAGAGAGTCAAGAATATAGACAGGTATTTAGTCCTCATGACTTCGGTCTCAGAATCTATTTTAGTAAATAATCTGCTTTTTTCCTTCTGGAGTCAAAAGGCCTGTTCTAAACTCATCAAAGCTGCTAGTAAGTTGAACATCCTACTCTGCAGGAATCTTCATGCAGCACCACGATGGGTAGTCTTCTCATCTGTAGATCACAGCTAATAGCCCATTAGTTCTCAAGACAACCTTGGTTCTACTTTTTAGGCAGTTTTTTCCCCTAGATTGAGCTAAAATCTGTCTCCATAGAATACCCCTTCCCATTCCCCACACCACTAGGCTTAGCTCTTTCTCTGCTCCAGACACGGGGCCAGGTATTATGGAAGATGAAAACAGTACAGGGCATGACCCCATCATGGAGACTCAGGCAGATATGCACACCTGAAAAATAATTTGTATATACTATAGAAAACCTATGAAGTAAATACTATGTTTAAAAAGAATGAAAACATTCCAAAAAGTTAATTGCATATATCCTAGTGACAATTATTTAAAAAGCAGATTTACTGGGTGCTAAGTTGAATACAGGATGTAGGATTTTAGTGACATTCTAAAAATACCTGCGTCATATGGCCATTTACCTGCCACTGACCAGGTGCTAAGTGGCACAGCAGAGCTACCTGTTGACCCTGTATGTGAAGACAGTAAAGAATCTTCTAAGTCTGATGGTAAATTGTCTATCTGAGGATAATTCATAAAAGGAAGGACTTCAAAAAGGCAAAAGAAAGAACTAGGAACCTACCAGGTTCTTAAAGCATGGTCTCAATACTCCATGGAAATGATGAGAGGAAAACCATGGGTCTTAAAAAATTTAGTCACTCAGCTGCCTGAAGGCAGGAACCTAAAAGGATTATCTCCTCAGATCCCTTTCAGATCTGAGAATCTGATTCCAGTTCCTTGATGCAGAAGGAGAGAGAAACAGGTGGAATACTTGATTCTCTCCTATAAGGGCAAATACAAATTTAAAACAAGGGGCTTCATTCTCCCTGTTGAAAGGGGAAATGACTCCTCTGTCTCTCACAGTTTCTTTGGTTTTAAAAATGTATATAAATTTTTATAATGACTAAGTCTCTTGCCAGTCTCTCAACTCAGCAATATTTCCTCAAATGTGCTGCTAGACAATGAAAAAAAAATTTCCTCAAAGGCCTGGGAACCATATCTATAAAATGCAAATATCAGGAGAGATGATGTCCCTACTCTCAGATCCTAAAGGAGCCTAACGACCTAACTTCAGCGGGCACCTTACTCCAATTTGCAAAACTGATCTGTCATTGAGACATAGGGAGGATGTTTTTCCTCTGGATGAAGGCAGCACAATGGTTTTCCCAGCTACCAAGATAAAGTTAGGACAGACACTGTGACAAAAAGTGCTGCTGAGCTGCTTTACTGAAGAACTTGGATATCCAGAGTGGCTATGTCTTCGCTTGGCTATGTGTTGCTGTCATTACAATCGCTTAGCCAACTGCCTGTGGTTTGCATCACATTCTGGTCTACTACCTTTGTAGAGATTTCTGTATTGAAACAAGATTGTGTTCTTAATTATATTTCTCCAGTAGTTTTGGCAAATGAATGTGTGATGTTGGGAATTTGCTGAATAAAGTGGGCAACTGAAAGTCTGTGGCCACACAACAGCGTCAGGGGAGAGACCCTGAATCATAAAATGACTCCTTATCTCACTATTCTTTTGGAACACTAGTTGAATGAGCTACCCTCTCTGCACTCAAGCTTTTGATTTTGAATAAGCATAGGACATGTGGGTCTCGAAATCCCATCCAGATCATTGTAAGACCGGAGGGCCTTACCAAACGCTCCGAGGAGCTGACTAGTGAAGCACACCCAGGAATCCCAGCGGTGCCTTCAGAATGTAAGACCAAGAGCCTTACCAAATGCTCTGAGGAGCTGACTAGTGAAGCACACCCAGGAATCCCAGCAGTGCCTTCAGAATGTAAGACCAAGAGCCTTACCAAATGCTCCAAGGAGCTGATTACAGCGAAGAACACCCGGGAAGGAACACACCGGACAAGTTAGAAAACAGACCTTTATTAGTCTGGCCAGACAGCACTCCCAAAGCAAAATAGCTTAGAGAGGCAACTGGCTCAGAATCCGAGGCTGTTTTTATAGGGGGTTGAGGGGGAAGTTAACATATAGAATTAAAGAAAAGGGGACAAAGGTTAGTGGTCGACTGTCACATATTGATGGTCAGCAGACATCTGCAGCTTGTTCTAACAATTGTGGTGCCTGGAATATAGGTTCCGGGTAAACAAAGAGTTGAGTAGTTTACTCTGGGACTCTAGGTCTGTTACAGATCCCTATCTAGCGTTCCTAGACTAACAAGCATCTCCATCCATTAACTCACATTTTAATCACAATGGGGCTGGAGAAAAAGGAACAAAGGTTATGCAGTCCCACAGTCATCATTAGCTTTGATGGTGGAAAAATACAGGATGCCAGGAATATTGCCTGCAGGTGTCTCACAAAAATGGTTAATATCTCTGTCACATTTGTAGCATGAGAACCTAATTCTGCAGTGAGTTACTGGTATTTATGAAACGAATTTCACTGTAAGAGAAAATTTTTATTTATTTATTTATTTATTTATTTTTAGACAGGGTCTCACTATATAGTTTAAGGCTGTTCTTAAACTCATTATGTAGCCCAGATTGGCCTCCAACTCACAGTAGTCATCATGCCTCAGCCTCCCAAGTGCTGAAGCATGTGCCATTATACCCAGCTCTTTAAAAGAAAACTTTAAAATGATGTAGACAGCCATAGGGAATGATTGAGGAAAAAAAAAAAATACAAGAGAAAATACAAGAATTAAGAGCACTTTATCTTGCCCAGAAATCTTTTCTTCCTTTATCTGTTGTCCTTGTTCGCTCTGTTCCACCAACCTCACTGGGAAATAGTAAGTGAGTACTTTCCCTCCTTAGTGGGTTTTCCTGAGAAGAGAAAGGACACAAATGTTCCAGCTGCTCCTGGGCTCCCTGCCCTATTTGAGGAGGTAGAATCACGTGTCTCCTGGCCCAGCCCTGAGTTCACTTCATGTCTTAAACCAGATTCCACCTCCACGAGTCCCTTATCCACACACCACTTGGCCAGCATGGCAGAAACCATAAATGTAAATGACCAAGGTCCTGGAATTGATGAAAACGTAAATAAAAGGCAGTGTCATCATGTGAAGGTAGCAGGATATGACCATACTTCCAGTAAAAAAGAAAGGCATATTTCACAAAGACATAGATTTGCATAAGATATTTGAGAAATAAATTTGTTATCCCAGTAACTCCTATAGGTGCTAACAGTGCAACTACTCTGCTGTTGTGCCCAGATTACGAAGTCCCAAAGACCACCAGGAGGCCGTTTCCGATGTAAGCACACGAGGATTATTTATTCAAGCTTAAGCAGGGACTCTCAATTGTCACCGACACAGCGGATCAAGATTGAGAGCCCCGAGTTCCAAATTAGCAGGGTTTTTATTGAGATTACAGCAAGCTTCAGTCATTAGCAGCCATATGATTGGTTAACATTTAGCAAGTATGAAGTGTAGAATTTTGATTGGCTAGGCTCATTGGGGGTTGAAGGGGATTACGTATAGGTTTTTACAAGAAAAATGGGGACAAAGGTTAGTGGTCTACTGTCACGTACTGATGGTCAACAGACATCTTGACTCATGGTCACGACCACCTTGTGTGGAGAGTCAGCACGTTAACAGATTGTCCTATAGATAGTGGGCCCAGGACACTTGTTTCTAGGGCAAACAGATGGCTGAGTAATGAGCTTAGGAATCTTGAGTTACAGATCATGTCTTTTGTCCCAGATTAAGCACATTTAATCATTAATTTGAAAGAACAAAGGAGACTGCTCCATTTTGGACAAAATGGAGTCATTCTGGTCTCACATTAGCAAAATGGAGTCACTTTTGGTCTCACACTGCCTCTGGTACCAACACTTGCGAACAATCTCTCTGCAGTCAGCCCTCTATTTTTTTTCCTGTCCCTCTAGTGGACAAGCCTAAATTTTTGTTTGCTTTTACTTATGAAAGAGCTCAATATTTGTAGAAAAGATTTCAAGAGTTTCAAGGCTCTCCTAATTTATAAGAAATTTGTCCTACCAGAGGGGTCTATGATTACACAATATGTGTGATGATTTGCTGTTAGCCTCAGAAAGTAAGGAACAATGCAAAACTGAGGCTTTGGCTTTCCTGCAATTCCTTGCTTCACAGGGTCATAAAGCCCCATTAAACAAATTGCAGCATTGCAGCACTGAGGTAAAATATTAGAGCGTCCACTGTCAGCTGAAGGCTATAAAGTGTTGCAATCTAGGAGTCAGCTGATTTTGCATATAAATGGCCTTCTACAATAAACAACTCAGACAATTTGGAGAACTTACAGGGTATCATCAAGTGGATCTCAGCTTTTCCCAAGTGTGCAAAACCTCTGACAAGCAATTACATCACTCTCTAGACCTTCTGATCTAGTCCTTAGAATCTGAACAGACATTTGAGAAACTGAAATTGGCTATCACCTCTCCCCCAGCTTTTGAGATTCCAATTAAAAAAAAAAAAAATCCCACCTGTTTTGTCATGAAAATAACAATACTATTAGTGGGATAGTGACTTAAAAGCTGGGATTGAACTGTGGGCCAGTGGTTTATTTCTCGGTTCTTGTTGCCACCGTTGGCAAGGCCAGGATGAGGGATGGGATGGACTCACTCGCACACTTTGGGTCACCTGGCTTATTTGCATGCCCACATGCTGTGACAGCAATCTTGCAAGTACATAAACTCCATCTTTTGTCAATTCACTGTTGAGCTATGAGCAAGCATTAACAAAGCCTAATGCTGTGCTTTGGACTTGCAGTTTCTTCACCACACCATCCTTTTACCAGGTCTGGATTAAATAAGTGATTCTGGTTGAGTAATGCTAAAGGAAGATAGCAGACTTCAACCTGATTTAACAGACATTTCAGGTCAAATGCAGAATTGACTGCTTACTGATGAGTCATGCACGGGCATAGGAATGGTCAACTTAAGTCTTCCTTAGCTGTGGTGATTTCTCATGAAATTTTAGAAGCTTGTGTTTTGCCTGGAATTAAATTGGCACAGCAGCTGAGTTAACACAGTCAACTGCAGCTCTTGCTTCTGGACTTGATAAGTAGAAATATAGTAACTGTGTGTTTGGTGTCTGTCACACAACATAACAAAACAAAAACAATTTTTTTTAACTAGGGAACTCTTAGACTTCAAGGAGAACCAAAAATGTGAAGGAAAAATGTCTCGTCCAACTGATCACGATCTATTGGGACCTTTCCAGTTGCCTGCTCAGATGTCAGTCGTCCATTTTGCTGACTGACCTGCCAAAACTGCTATTACAACATGGCAGTCACCAAACTAAAAAGCTCCACTATTAATATAACACAAACATCTATTCACTTGCAAAAACATGCTTTGCAAGAGGCAATGGGCAAAAATGTGACTGGACTGTGGGGATTTCCTGAAACACTCATTCTCCATTGGCTTAGTTGGTGTGTCTTCCACAAAATTACCCAAATAAAAGAGGGATTCTAAAGATATCAAATGCTTATCATACCTACCAAAAAGGTAAAATTGTTTAGAATATGAAACAGAGATGTGCTGCTGGACAGCAAAACTCTCCACAGGCCACTAGTACAGTAAGGCCACCAAATTCTCCCTGACCAGCTGGTAGCATCTGATTTCACAGAATGAGCAGATGCAGAGCTAAGAGATGCTTCATCATGTGGTATTTGTGATGTCTAGGTGGCCTAAAAGCTGTGCCTCCTCAGAAGCTGAGGCACAGGCCATGGCAAAGGTTTCCCACTATGCACAAGTCCCACTCTGGGGATCCCAAAGCACATTGAGTTAGAAGAGATTATCTTATTCCTACTGTTGTTCAGGAATTATGCAAATCTTTTAGACAAATAGAGCAAATGAACCAAAAAAAATAAAACAAATGACTCCAAACTCTCTTCAGCTAGGATTCAATAATCTACTGGGTTAAATTTGGCACAAGCTTAACCACTGGCTTTATTAAATTTGAGAATGAGGCCTGGAAGGTATGACTTAGAATGCTTGCCCAGCATTCGTAAAGCCTTGGGTTCAACTCCCAGCATCACAGAGTAAATAAATAAGAATAAAAACAAAATTAGAGTGAGTCCTGCAAGTAAACACAAACTCTTTCCCTTTGAACTTATATTTGGCCCACCTCTGAATTTGGGTCTGAGGCCATATCCTGTGCCCGATTTAACTGAATCCTTTCATAATTTTATACTGTACTTGAAAGGCTTCTCTCTTCCTCCAGAAACTCTGAGTGTTAAATTCATGTATCATAAAGATCTGCCAGAGAAAGTCTGCAATACCTCACAACCCGGAGAGTTCATCTACATAAAAGTGTTCCGAAGGAAAGATGGCTGTCACCATGCTGAGAGGGACCCTTTCAAGTGCTGCAGGTGACTTACAGGACAATCCAAGTGAAGCCAGCTCCACAGGATGTCTGGACTGTGCTTTCCACAAAAGACCTAAAACTTCAGTTTCCACAGTAACTGATTTGCACTGACCTCAGCTGAAAAGAAATATTCCAGAAAACGTATCACTTCTCCTGGGCTGCTTGGCGGTCCTTCTCACAGCAGTGGTTATTCCAATAGCTTTGAGGGTCATGTTTATTACAAAACACTGTTGTTTGTTATACTTTTCTTTCTTTCTGTGCTCCAGTGGTGGTTCCTGCAACCACATATTTCCAAACTACTCTAGAGAGTGCTCGCAGGACAGAAATGGTCTGCACATACAAGTCCAACAATCTAGTTTTAGCACGGTAGCAGTGATTTAGTCTTCACTAGTACTTTGGATAATAGCAAAAGTTACTAATATCCATCTGAGCACTCAGGCTGTAAGTTTGACACAAAGACGTTAACAGGTGTGACTGGAAGGATAATGTAAAGAGGAAAACAATTAATAGACAAACAGAAACTGCAAGGGTTGGGTCTGTGTCATCAGATTAATGCTGAGATGCAAGTTCCCTCCAGTTCCAGTGGAGAACAAACCAAAGCAAATGCCCATTATATTTAAAGGTTATTCCCCAAGGCAAATGTAACACAGAATTTTTAAATTCATCAAATTGTGATTCTGGTAATTGCCTTTTTGCATTTTACTGTGGACTCACTGTACATTTAGGCAACTGAACATTACTCAGACAAAGGTAGAAACTGCCATGAAAATAATTAGAAGATTGTAGTATTACTGTAAGACAGGGAGGGATTGTGAGGGCAATTACAAATTAAAAACCAGAGGCTTAACCTCTCTGTTGAACATTAAGAAAAGACTTCCCCTGTTCCTTTCAAAATGTCTTTGTCTCTTCACATGTACATAGATCTTTATAATGACTTAATAAGCCTCTTGCAGATTCTCAACTCAGTTTTTCCAAGGATCTGGGAACCACCTCTGTGAAATGCAAACATCCAGAGAGATGTGTCCCTACCACCTGGGCCCTCTGGGACCCTAAGAGCCCAACTTCAGTGGGCTGCTTCCTCCAGTTTGCACAACCTTCTGTCATAAAATCAGCACAGTGGCCTCCCCTGCTACTGAGATGAAGTTGGGCCAGGCTTTATGAGAAAGGGTACTATCCAAACTGGGCATAGTGGTATACACCTATAATCCCAGCACTCCAGGAGGCTGAAGCAGAAGGACTCCAAGTTCCAGTCCAGCCTGGGGGGCTTAACAAGATACTTTCTCCAAATAAATAATTTAAAAGGGTTGGAGATGTAGCTCAATGTGAAGACCCTGGGTTCAATACCAGTACCCCCCCCCGCCACCCCCAAAGGTGCTGTGAAGTCCTGTACGGAGGTATACCTGCTTGGTTATGTTAAGGAAGCGTATCCTTTCTACCTTTGCACTCTTTTAGCAGATTGTCTTGTGCTTCACATTCTGGTTTAATCACAGAAGTGTTTTCTTTGATTTTCTTTGTTTTTGTTTTTAATTATATCTCCCCAATGCTCCCCCAAAGCATCAACAAAATATATTCTATGGTATCACTCTTACATATTCCAGTAAGAAGGATTGAATTTTGCTCCAAACAGTCCTCTGGTGTATAGCAAGCAAGCAAACTTCCCTGACATCACCCCCAACACCCCTCACCCCTACAGTCAAGCCACCTGATGACTCAAAGCACTGTCACAGCCCCGCCTAAGAAGAGGCCGGACTGTTAGGTTCTCTTTTCTCTCTCTCAGAGCTCACCAGAGAGCACTTCTGCAGCTCCTGCTGCTCTGTCTTTCTCATGGCAGGACCTGGTCTCCCACGGCAGGCTTCCCGTGGCTCCTCTGAGAGTGACAGCTGCCTGATTTCATTTGCCTTCCGTCCCCAGTCATCTGTGAAGCTGAGTTTGTACCGATACAAGCTGGCTCCTCCTGCGGTGAACTCCGTGTGTGTCTTCTTCCCCCTCTCTATTAAGAACTTGCCTTCAAAGGCTGAGGCTGAAGTCCTTTGGAAGAAAGGGACCAGGCCACTCAGTCCTCCCCTGGTATGTCTTTCCCCATCATTGTTCAAAGGTACCTGCTTTTCTGGTTTGGTTTTCAAAGTCTTCCCAAAATCTGAAGCCTTCCCTTTGTTGGTAGACCCCACAGCTGCCCCTGACTCTAACATTTGGGCATCTAGCACCCAACACTGACACACAATGGACACTGAATATGTGTTTCATAAAACCAGATTCCAGCCCTCAAGTGTCCTGGGAGCGCCTACTGCTAAGCCTGCCTATAGCTCGGCACTCGGCCAGGAATGCCCTTCCATGGGACATCTCCCACCCTACAATCCCACAGCACTCTCCCACCACCACCACTGCCAATGGGCTCTGAACTGGAGGCTGTCACACGGGCATGCTGGTCTGGTTACCAGACAAGATCTAAGGAAGTCCCCAACACCAAGATGGGGAGCTCGACTCCCCCCACCCATGGGATAGGTTGCAGGTTCTCCAACTTCCATCACAGAAGAATTTTCAGAATATGTCAGTAAGAGGCATAAAGGGATTTATTAGGCAGAATTTTTATTGTAGGCCAGAGAGAGAGAGAGAGCACTGAGTATATTTATGGTGGATTTGGCATAGTAATCTGTAGAACTTGTGAATCTATGGAAAGAGCAGATTCAGTTCACAGATGAAAGGCAACAGACAGCTCTTTGTGCAAGGGGAGGCTGATGGCCAACTCAGAGGTGACATCCCAGGTGCCAGCTGTAGCCCATCCACCATTGTATAGGTGGAAAAGGAATAGCCTAGGCTTACTGTGCTTTTACAGACCTTAGGAATTCTTGGGCTGAGTCTGTGTCCCAAACCTATAGTTTTTCCTAAAGGTACAATTTTAAAGTCACGATTTTCCTTATCTCCTTTTTACCTATCTTATTTTCGTTATCGTGTTGCACTCTGAGGACTGTGATTACGTCTGCAGTGTGGCCCTACCCGGGGATCCTCACGGGCCTCCATATGCAGCAGATTCGTCTTCAAATCCCTGTGTGCCTCTACTTAGCAGGCAACAGGTCGGCGTTTGAATCCAAGTTCTGTCCCTTTCCCCCTAGGCAAGAGAAAGAACCATCTCTAGCCCTCCCCATCTCCCACCACCTCTGCTCTGACTGCAGCAGCCTTTGCCGAAGCTGCTCTGCAGAGGGGAAGTGAGAGATGACGACTGTGTCACAGCACCGAGGCACATATTTACAGGCTGGGTTATTTACAGACCAAAGGAGAGCTGCAGCTCTGCTTCCTTCTCTTTACTGTAGCCACTCAGTGAGCAGCCGCCCAAGCAACCTTACCACTTGCAGGCTCCCATGAGGACCAGGGAGGGGTTTGATGGCCCCATGTGTGGTGCTGCTCGTGGGGCTGCCTGGAGTCTGCGTGGTCGCCCTCACCTGGAGGAAGGAGGCTGGGCCTGTGCTGCTCACCTAGTCAATCTCCACATCCTGTCTGTCAGTAAGGACAGCCTAGGGTGCACCCCAAGTCCTTGAATCTGGCTTCTGTTACAGACAGGGCTTTGCAACTTAAAGAACACACAGGTGCTTTGCAGATACCTTAAAAAAGAATCTGATCTGGGCAAGAGATTTAGCTCAGTGGCACCGTGCCTGCCTCGCACAAGGTCCCAAGTTCGATCCCTGGTACAAAAAAAAAAAAAAAAGAATTTGATCTGATTCAGGCAAGCACATATTACTGGATCCCTTCTTTCCCTCCTTTCAGGCATTCTGAAATGAGAGGGGGTGACAGGAAGTGGCCAATAAAGGACAGACAGTCCTCATGGACACTTCTGGGGCCCTAGACCCTAGACTTCAGACAAAACAAAACCTTGCATTTTATAATTGGTAGTACTTATTGAGCTTATCTATATGGCACGTTTGGCACTAAATACTTTCCATGTATTATTTTATTTGATTCTCAAAAAGAACAACCCACTGATAGAGTAGATATGTTTGTTCAGTGTGTGAGGCCCCATTGAGTATACAATGTGTAACTGGAATATATTCAATTCTCTATATTTATCTTATACCATAATTTTAAAAGCCATGTGGCACACATGCTAGCATCCTTTTTCAAAGGTCAAAATTTATAACCATTATGCACTTCAAAGTGTCTCGAAGAATTTACCCTAAACACAGCTGTTCCTGGGAGATGTGAGCATCCTCTTTTCTCCTTTCTAGAGGGGCCTGATTAAATAAGCTCCCCACTATGGGGCCTGGCAGCTCCCGTGCCTACCTGCCTAAAGACCTGGAGGACAGACACTTTTATGGATATTGCATCCCACCCAACATATCCTAAACAAAAAGCATCTCTGAAATTTTAGTGTAGCTTAGTATGATAAGATTCATTTCACAATACCTTTGTGTGCATAACAGCCCTTAAGGGCACTGACTGTTGCTCAAGATCTTCAAAGGATCAGGCAGAACAGAGGTGTTTCACTAGCCTTGCCAGTGGACTGGCTCCTCCTGCCTCAGTTTCTTTGCACAGTGACATAGCTCACAAACTTAATCATTGGCAAAACTTGCTTCAGTAAGGTGTTGGGAAGAATTCCTGTGCCCCAAGGTAGGCTCACCAGTGCTGCTTTAAGGCTTTGGGTCCTAACATTCAAACCCAGGTGCTAGTGACAAAAAAGAACAAATACAGTGCCTGTCCTTGGGGAGCAGCTCTGCTGAAGTGTAAGGTTTAGTGGGTGGCTTCTCCCCCCTCCCACATGCAATTGCATTGCTAAAGCTGTACAAAAATAAATAACAAAAACATTCTTGGATGTTAAAAATCAAGTGGTTTCTTGTATTGGAGCTCAGACTTTCCTAAATGCTCTTTTTGCTGGGTGATGAGATGCTGGTCTAGATTGTGGCCCCCTGGAGGATAGGACCGGGATTGTAAGGGAGTGAAAATTTTCCCTTTGAAGATGTGAAAACTGAGCTTATATAATAAATCGACAGCGGGCACAGTAGCAGAAGATGTGCACAAGCTTGCTATGTACATGGGGCATCCTGTGAAAGACAAGCACTGACTCAAAAAGCCAGAGAGCTCTAGGAGCAGCTCCTATACTTCTCCACTAGAGAGCTGGGAAGGATATGGGCAACTTTGGGAAAATAAATGATTCCAGGGAAGTTGAATGGACCCTTTGAAGAGCAGATGACAGGCTGTGCCAAATCTGTCTGGGTGTGGTGTTGACCTCATCTCCTCTCCTGTGCTACAAGTTGTCTTCTCTACCTTGAAGTTGTCAGTGAGGGGACCTTGGAGTCCTTTCAGAGAAGCAAAGTCCAGAGAAGGCCTCTTCCTGCATTGCTGTCCTCAAGTACAGTCATCACCAAAGCAATGTGGCATATTTGGGGAGCCATTTTTAGCTCATTCAGGGTTCTGACACATCATGCAGCCCACCCCACATGGGACCTGGTCCCCACTGTGTACTGCTTCCCTTTTGGGGGAGTGAAGTAGAACTGTTCATAGGTGAGTAGAACTGATGCTCAAATGGATGTGGTTTGAAAAGCCCCTCCCATCAGAGGTCAAGATTTTCCTCATCTCTGGAGGTGCTGAGGGGCCTCTGAAGAAGTGGGCTATCACGGATACTGCTTGGTGATATGTAGGTCGGCACCTCATCCAGGGGAAGGACGTGGAATGGCTCACCACAAACAATGACGTGGCTCAATATGAAGGACAACCAAGAGTCAAAGTCTTTACCCACATGCCTGCTTTCTTTTTATTTGTGACTTCATATTTTGGTGCCTAGAAGGCTGTGATATTGAGATGCAATAAGAAATATGCATTTGGTCTTCATGGCCATTTCCTGGCACAGCCCTCCTAAAACCCTGAGAATTTTCTGAGTGACGGGGTGGGAGGAGCACCTTTTGTCATTCACAACAAGCCTCTTTCACCCACACCTAGGCTTGTGCTTGTGAGGTGGCTCTCGGAAGATGGGAGGCTGATTGTCAGAGAAACAGTCCTGTGAGTAGAGGGTTGGAAATTTCAGTCCCATGACTTGGCCTCTAGGGAGGGATGCTGGGAATAGACTTAATCACCAGTGGCCAGTGGTCTAATCAATTCTGCCTGATTGATGGAAGCTCTGGAAAAACCCTGATGGAAGGGTTTAGCGACACCAGGAGGGTGGCACATGCCAACTCATGGGGACAGAAGCTCAGGACATTTCTGGACCTCACACTATGTAGTGCTTCAGCTGGCTGTTCCATGATATCCTTTATAAAAAAAACCAAACCCATAGCAGTAAGTAAATTGTTTCGCCGAGTTCTGTGACTCATTAAAGCAAATGATCAAACATGAGTCAGCGGCCAGGGGACCCCTAGATGTGGAGCTAAGTTGGCTGGAGTGTGGCAGCTGAGGACTGTGACTGCCATGTGCAGTGGGGAGTGTGTTGCAGCCTGAGGCCTGTGGGTCTCTTCTAACTCCCAGGAGTCAAGGTCAGAACTGATGCAAATTGTAGGACACTCTGTTGTCCACAGAGAACTGGAAATTGCTTGTTGGTGTCAGAAGTGTTGAGTACAGAAAACAATTTTCCTTCAAAGACCTCTGGATCACTTAAGCTTCTCCTAAGGAGGCAGCCTCCTGAGGCCAGGCTTAACACACCAGCAGCCTCACTGAGGTTAGCAGGACAGATGTCCTCACAGGAAGGTATGACAAATGATGCGGACTGACCAAGTCAAGCCTATTCTCAGCCCATTTTCTGCTAACTCCCTTTCCCATAGGGGTGGCCATGAAACATTGTTGTGACTAATGAGACATGGATGGCTCTCAGCCATGACATTCCCGGGAAACCTTTTGCTTTTGCTATCTGAGCATCATCTTGATCCTTTCCCCATTTTGCCTGCTGGGAATAATCTGATGACCAGAACTATGGCAACTGTCTTGAAATCCTGAAGAAATCATCAAAAGAGCCTCAGAGACTTTAGCCCTAACTTCATAGAGCCACTGAATCAGCTCCAGGAGCAGTTGCCCATCTGAAGGCTTCTTATTACACGAGAAAAACAAATCCTTCATACTTAAGCCTTGATTATTTGGGGCCCATAACATGATTGATGAATATATCCAGGCACCTGGACAGCAGAAGCTGGAAATGGCCACTCTCACAGTGCTTGCTGGGTCCAGACCTGCTGGATAAATGGACTCAGTTCCTGATTCACACCTTTGGTTTCCAGGCCAGAGACCAGGGCTCCGGGTCAGGCTGGCTGGAGTCCTGCATGTGCTCAGTGGTCGAAGGTTGAGGGAACAGAGAGCACAGGGGAGAGAGGTGAGCGAGATCCTGACATGCTCTGCTGCTGGGCCACCTCACAATATAGACAGGTAAGCTGGGACCTGCCTGCCATCATCCAGGCTGAGGAGACAGAGAGAATTCTGGGGCTCCATGCCAGACTCACTGCTCCGCAGGGAGGTTGGCAGCACAAAGACTCAAGCCAACAAAACAGCAAGGGTCTCCTCGGTAAAGGAGCACAGAGGGCCACGCTCGACCCAGATGGCACTCAGGAGCCT
Source organism: Heterocephalus glaber (assembly GCF_000247695.1). The sequence goes on from NW_004624771.1 coordinate 6,152,956, forward strand.
GGGACCAAGGCCCTCTCCCTCCTCTGAGCTGCTTCTTCTCCCTCTGCAGAGCAGAGCCTGGCAGTACCAGCTCCCCGTGGGGAATGCTGGAGGCTTGGTGTGGGTTAGCATCTCCTCCGTCACTTTCGCAGAGATGCACAAGCCAGGGCTGCTGCTGAACGGGGTCCTCAGATGTCCCCTCTCCTGCTACAGCCTCTGCCCCACACACCACTCCTTGGACAGCTGTCTCTGTGAGGGTTAGAATTCAGGGTGGAAGCTGGATGAGCTGAGGTGCGGTAGTCAAGGGTACTGAGAGCAAGGACCATGTCTCATCTGGTGCCTGGGGGCTGTCTGATGGCAGAAGATGTGCTTCTGAAGCGACACAGGAACCCTGTGGTCGGCTTTCTCAGCAGTGCCCTGTGTAACAACTAAGTCACTTCAAAAAGACTCAAGTTCTTCTCTTTCTTTTCTTGAACTTCATAAAGGAAGATAGACCACAGCAAATATCCTTAAAGATCTTTTTTCTCTCGTACCAGTTTCCTCCCCCAACACCGTGGCTCATTTTCTCCAGCCCAGGTCCTTGAAGGGCTGAGGGAGGAGGTGGGGAGTCTGTAGTCGCCCCTAACCTTGACTGTCATCCTGCTTCCCATGGGTCCTTCCTCTCTGTGCCCTGCTTCCAGGATGACCAGCCTTTCTAAAGGGCAGAGAGGGGACAACAAGGAGGCAAAACCAGAGTTCCCTGTCCTTAGAGGGAGCAAATGGGACAGCAGGGCCCCGCTCCACTGATGCCATGCGGCCCGAAAGTAAGAAGAGAAAAGGAGGAAAGTGCCCTCCTGCCCTCCCAGGACAACACTGCGTGCCCTGGAGTAGATGCCCTCCCTGCTCTGTGCCTCCACGAGCCTATCCTTAAAGCCGGGTGTTCAGAACTAAGGGCTTTGGGATTCTGCAGCGTCTCACGGACAGCTCCTCCCTTACTGGGTTGCTTTTGTCTTTGTAACCTTTCTGAGGAGTTCCCCAACCAGAGGATCCTTGTCCGTGAGAGGGGCAGGGCTTGATCCTGGACACTGAGAGTTTAGGACAAGGCAGCACTGAGATGTGAGCAGGGTGTCTGGTGCCAACAGTGAGGCTGGCTCCACTGTGCCCAGCCTGGTGCCCAGGGCCTGATTACCCAGGCATAAGTGTTCTCTGCCTCCTTCTGGGCACTTCCTTGTTTGCTGGCATGCAAAAGGAGGGGACAAGGGAAAGAAGAAAGAAAGAAGGTCCTTCTGGCCACCTTTTTAGCCTGTCCACATCTTCAGGGCAGGTTAGAAAAGGTGGGAGGGGGGGACAGAGAGACAGAGAGAGATATGAGAGAGAGGGAGAGAGAGATAGAGAGATAGAGAGAGAGAGAGAGAGAGAGAGTTTGAGCTGGCTTTGGCTTTTGAGTGTAGATCCAAGTCCTGGCCCTTGACTTGCTGTGTGACTCAGGGCAAGTATTTTAACTCCACTGCGCCTTGGCCCTCCTCTATCCCATGAAACTGTGCCTGTCTCTTGGAATTTTTGAGGAACATAATAAGATGAGCACAGAGGCATAGTGAGGCTCTCTCCTGCGATGAGGGATCTTCAGCATGGCCAGTGCTCCCTGTTTTCCCAAGGTCTGAATTCTGTGCTCCCCCAGTTCCCTGGGGAGAAGGAAGGGAATGCTGTGCCTGCTGCAGGAACTGCTGGTGGAAAGTCGGGGATTTGACACACATAGGGTGGGCCCTCCAGTGGACAAGCCTGAGAGAGGAAATCTCTTAAAACACAAATCACTCTATTTTTAGGGCTCCATTGCAAAACTTCTAATTCCTGAAAGACAAAATACCTGTAAAAAGCATTTCAGAAGAGCCACATGGTGGTCTATAGAGGCCTTGTTTAATTAAATAGTCAGTTTATCTTAATTATGCCACGTCATGCAGCTTGTCAAAATTCCCATTAGGCAGTTTGGGAGGAAAGCAATAGCCAGGAAGAGGAAACCAAGGAGGGTCAAGAAACCTCAGTTGTTCTCTCTGTGACAGCTGGGAATGACTCCTGCCGGGCCACTCTTCTGCCCTCTACCTCGCCCCCTCCTGAAATAGTCAGCTTTCTGTCGCTGTGATAAAAGACCTAAGAAAATCAGAGCCAAGGAGCACAGGTTTCTTTTCGCTCACAGTCTCAGAGGTTTCAGTCCATGGTCAGCTGGCCCATTGTTCCTGGGTGGTGCTGAGGCAGAGCATCGAGGCAGAAGGGTGTGGCAGAGCAAAGCTGCTCACCTCATGGTGGCCAGAAAGCAAGCGTGACAGCGAGAGGGAGCAAGAGGGGAAGGGCCTAGGGCTAAGAGTTACCCTCCTGGGACACACTGCCGGAGATATGCTTCCTCCAACTAGACCCTGTCTCCTATGGTTCTCACCACCTCTCAATAGTCTATTCAATTATGAACCCCAAAATGACATCCAAATCACCTCTTCGAGTTTCTGCTCTATTTCCTTTCCATATCTCCATTCTTTCCGCTCACTCACCTTCCCAGGTTCTGTTCTTGCCCCTCCAGCCTGGACAGTGGGGGTACACTCGTGACCCCATCCACAGGCCTTTGGGGAAACCTTTTCCTGACCATGGGGCCCTCTACCTGTCTCCATCCACATTCCATGATTCTGCCCCATGCTCCTCTTAGAACTCAGTGTGGCAGTCTACTTGCATCTTTAATGGTCTCTACCTATGCTCTCTTGCTGCCACTGAACTGCCAGTTCCATAGGCGATATCCTATCCTATAGGGACATGTAGCTAAGCCCCAGTATTGTTCCTTGATGTATAGTAAATGCTCAAAAACAAGGGCTTCAAGGGAATTAATAGCAGGTGCACTTCCTGTCATTGGAGGAGACCAGCTGAGAGCACCAGTCACTGAGGTGGGTGGAAAGTAGTGGGAGAGCTCCAGATCCAATAGAGTGGCCTGAGGAGCATGAGTCATCCCAGCCATGGTTTGACTCATCCCAGGAGACCCTGTTTCCAAGTAAATCTGACTGATGATGGCAACACACCCGATATTTCATATGACAGACAGCACCCACAGGTGGTTAATGCTTTGTAAATGCTTTCCATGGAAATGGACACGTTTGTACGAATAAGCACGCAATGCACAGTTATATATGACAATTGAGCAGGAGGATGCCCTGACATGTGGCCCGCCTGGTAGCCTCAGCATCAGCAATACTCATGTGCCGTCTTCTCTCGGGGCAGGCCCGGGGTCCCTTTTAGCTTCGATAAAGGCCATGCCACCACCTGGCAGCAGGTGCGTGTGGGTGTGTGTGACATTTCCCCCATTTGCCTGCGGTGGTCAGCTGTGTGGTACTAATTGTCTCACATCCTTCATCTGGAAAGCAGAGACAGGAATAGGATTTACAATATGATGAGCAGGAAGTGAAATAACGTGGGTAAACAGGTCAGCACTCAGGACAGAAAGACCCAGAAAGTGCCAGGCACCAGCTGTGGTCATGCTCCTAGTGTCTCTGTGATAGGGCATTTGCAGCATCCTCGCTTTGGTGACTGCATAGACACTGCACAGGATTTGGAACACAGGCCAGGAGGCTTCGTGGGGCACAGATTAGGAACGGATGCTCCCAGGAGGAGAGGTTGACAAATGTGGAAAAGAAAATACAGGTCATCAGTTCAACTTTAATTTGAGATACACAGCATTTTGGGGGTATATGTATATCCCATGCAATATTTGGGACACACATAGTTACAATTTAAAAGTTATGTGTTGGAATTCCAGCTTAACCAGGCATCCTGTATTTGTTCTGGCAGCCTTCCTGGTGTTCTCAAGGAATGGCTTTCTGACCTGGTAGCCCAGCTTGCCCTGGACAGAAGCCAGGATATAAAGGCAGTGGTTTATCTTGGAGCCTTTAAATCTGCTTCCATGGCCTCCCACGTCGTCAGGGCTTCTCACAGTGTCCCCAGGGCCTGGTACTGCCAGCTCCAGCACAGGCCCTCAGAAGTTGACCTGCTGGAGGAAGGAAGGAAGGAAAGAAGGAAGGAAGGAAGGAGAGTTATAGTGTTCTGTGGGCTAGACCATCACAGAACCACTGCTCTGAGCTCAGGAGTTTGTCCCCAGGAGCCTCCTTTAAAGTGATACAGCCCTGGGAAGGGTCACACCAAGCTGCCACAAGCTGCCCAGAGGTTGTTGGCCTAATGCCTAGATTTGGATCCCAGTGCCACTCTCTGAAAGGGGCTCTGAACACCCCTGTATTTTCCCACCTTCCACCTGACCACCCTGGAGGGTACTCAAAGGCACCTGCTCTCAAGGCCTTGTGAAGACCAAGAGCTCTGGAAAGATTGCTTAATGCCAGAAGGATGCTGAGAGGCAGAGGGAGGTTCCCCTAGAATGGAATGGGGCAGAGTAAGGGCTGCAAATCATTTGGTGAAGGCACATTGCAGAGATAACAAGGGCTCAGAGGAGCATTCTGGTTTCTTCCTGAGGGGTCCTGGGCCCTAAGATAGTGTGGACCTGGACGGACCATGAGAGCAGGACAGTGAGTGTCTCAGTGGGAAGCAACGTAGACAGATTCACATTGTTCATTGATCGCTCCGGCACTGTCCTGCTTCCTTGCAGGTGTTAATTCACTGACCCTCCCAGCAGCTGCTTGTTTCCCCTATGGGAAAGCCAAGGGGCAGAGACTATAACTTAGGAGCCATCACAAGGTCTCTGAAGGCTCCATGCATAGGGCTGGGAGTGAGAAGTGACAAGATTAACTCCCCTTAAACTGGATAGAGAAGACTAGGATTTGAATTTGAGTCAATTTAAAGGAGGGGGGGGGGTGTCTGTGACGGTACTTAGTTTGTCACCTGAAATCCAAACTTCCAAACTTCCTGTACCCCGTCATTATGGATATCTGTCCTTAGGAAATTCGTCCTTCGTCCCCGACTGACCTTGCTCTGGCCACGCTGGAGGAAGAGGCAAGCTCAGGCCTCAGGCCGCTTCTTCCTCCCCCTCAGCGGGGCGGCTGGGAGGGACTCTGCTTGATTCAACTCTTATTGCTTACTCATCAGAGCCTCCCTAGGGGAGGGGAGGGCAGGGAGGAGGTGGCAGGGCTTTATGTGCAAGCCCAGTACAAGCCCAAGGTCCAAACAGCCCTGTGCCCGCCCCAGCAGTCCCGTCTCCAGAGAAAGGCTGAGCAAGCCGAGCGCAGTAGCTCCGAGGGCCGCGGGGGGCGCTGTGAGGCCGCGGTTCCCAGGCCGGGCGCTGAGAATCCGAGGTGCCCCTTCTTACACGCAGATTCTGAGCCAAGGGCGGGTGGCGTCGATTCAAGGGCTCTGGGCAGAAGCGCTTCCGATGGCGTGGGAAGACTGGTCAGGTCTGGGGAGGGCTGGCCCACGGCCACCTTCCTGCTAGATCGGGTTCCTGCGGGGCTTCTCCATCCAGGCTGAGACTGCGGGCCGTCAGCCTCCCGGAGTTGAGTTCCTTCCTCTCACACGTGTAAAGCCAGATGCTCCCAGCGCTGCAAAGTTCTCCAAGCCAAGGGCCCGCCTCCCATTGCCATATCGGACAACATCCTCGCCGCCAGCCACCTCCCCCAGGACCCCTCCCTGCCCTGGTCACCTCTCCCTGCTGCTTCTGTGTGCAGATGAAAACCGCGGGGTGCCCTCTGAGCCCTTGCTCTCTGGACACATCTGCTCACACCCGGGGCGGGGTGTGTGTGTGTGGGGGGGGCAACGCTGTGAGCCTGCTGACCCTCCAAGAGGCCTGGGGAAGAGCAGAGGGTGGAGCCCACTCTCTCCCTGGGAAGACACTGCTACTTAGGTCTGAAAGCTCCTAACACTAACAGAAGATTGAAGCACATAATAGTGTTCTCATACTAGCCTAATTCCACAACTGCTCTAGTTAAAAAAAAATTTCCTCAACACAGTTATTTTACTGCTTTGTATTCTACTATTTTTTAAAACACCCTTTTCCTCCTAGTCTCTGCAGTCTTCCTAAGTGCTTTGCGGTGGCTGCACAGCACTGCACCCTTGGCCCGAGACTGGACCCCCGGCTTCCAGCCGCATGCTGTGGGCCTGAAGCCTGCTCCTCTCCATGAACGGCGCACATTCCTGGAGCCTGGCATGTGCTCATTCTCTTGTTTGTCCGCTGGCTCCCCCTGCCTTAACCATGCCGCATCTCTGCTCCTTGGGGCACAGATTCGATGTCACACCCTTTATGACACTGTTATGGTTTGTGTCTAGATGTCCCCCCAAGCCTCATGTGGTCGTAGGTGGGGCTTTTTTCAAAGGTGGCTGAATCTAGTGTGTGACTGATTCACAGTGCCATGCTAGGATTGAGGCTGTGTGATTACTAAATCAGTCCACTGACTGATTTGCCACCGGCCTAATCCCAGTAGCCTGGATACAATAAAAGGGGCAGAAAGAAGCTATTAAGATCCGTTGCTTACTTTGCTACCTTCTGCCTGCTGTGAACTGTTTCTCTTCTTTGACGCCCATCTGCCACCCCACCCTGCCTTGGAGCCAGCAGATTATGACTGAAACCTCTACAAACTGTGAGCCAAATAAACCTTTCTTCTTTAACTTTGGGTGTTGGGTATTTTGTCTCAGCAACAAAAGAAAAGTAACTAAGACAGATGCTGTCTTGAGAGAATCATAGGACAGCTGTTTCAGATGCTGCCTATTAGACCACCCTTTGCTAATAACCACCATCTTTTACGGAGCTAGGCTACTTTGGGCCAGGCCCATTTGCAGTTCTGCTCTCAGCATCAAGGTGGAACCAGCTGTCCTCTGTCCCTTCTCCTGCCACCTTGCAGGGAACCCCGTGTACAGCCCAGTGCCGCCTTCCTGGTCAGGCAGCTCACCTGCCTCCTCCCAGCCTCCTGACCCTTCCAGCCAGTGGCAATCACATGCTCCTCTGAGCTCTTCTGCAATTAAAAATTCAATAATTCATTTGGCAATTAATCATATCCTGTCTTGTGACATCCCTTCCATTCCTTGTCGAGCTGTTATTTAGAAGTGCAATTGTTTAACTTCCCATGAGCAGCATATGCTGCCTTGCTAATCTAGTTGGGCTTTTGTCATTTCTTTGCTGGCAGTCAATCAAGCAGGAGGAGCAGTTTGGGGCCCACAGTGGGTAGGGGTGGGAGCTGGAGCCAAGCAGGCAGGATGCTCAGCCCGGGTCTTTTTGAGCAGAGAGCAGGAGCCCTCTGACACAGCTTCTTAGGGAGCGAGGCAGCCCAGCACCCGCCTCAGCCTCCTTCCTTCTTGTTCCCCGGTTATGAAACAGTTCTGGACACAAATTGTCTCAGGAATTTTCCATGCATTTGTACAGTCTCCTTGACTGTATTCCATTTCCTGTGGCAAGGACCATTCATTCTATTTTCATCAAAGCTGGCTGTCAGGATGTGGTGAGCTCTGTCTTGAGGGTCAGCTCTGCCACTTCTTAGCTGAGAGTCACTTCACTTCCCTCAGCCTCAGTTTTCTTATCTCGAAAATGGAGGAGGAGAGTGCCTGTCTCATGGAATTGTTATGAGGATCTTCAAATCAGCATTATGCTAGCATTGCCTAGGTGTATTCTAAGTGCCTTATAAACAGAACCCCTTTAATCTTCATTTTACTCTTATGAAGGAGATTCTATTATGATTGTTTCCATTTTGCCTGTGGAATTCAAGGGTGGGGGAGGACCTGACAAAGTGGTCAGGAGTTGCCAGGCTGACACAGGAAGTCCATGCTATCCTCCTGAGCAGGGTCACAGGAATTAAAGGACAGCACAAAGCATGGCCTTGACCTACAGGGATAGAATAATGAGAGGGAAGAAGGGAAGGATGTGGGACCAAGAGTGATGATTCTGGTACTTGGGTTCCCTGGTTGGCCAACTACAGAGCCCAAAGCACTATTCTAAAAGCCATGGAGCTACAGAGATGAGGAAAATGCAGCTGCTTGTGTTCTGGGGCCTCACAATCAAGTGGGCCTCTTAATGAGCATCCATAAGAAAGCCATGAAAAAACATCACCTCCCTGGGGGCCTGCAGTGATTTAGAAGCATTTTACATGAAGGCAGGGTCTAGAGAGAGCCAGGATGCTACATACTAGAGAGAAGGGAAGTGGGATGGCATTGGATCAGAGCCTTTTTGTTTCCTCTGACCCTCAGAAGATAATGATGCTTAGTGTTATTGCCTTTAATTATGAGTAAGGAAAATGAAGGCTTAGACAGCTAAAGTAACTTTCCAAGGTCAAGAGCTACTAACTCCCAGAAGATGAGCTCTTCTTGCCTCTGCTACCTCCCAGTTGTGTGACCTTAGGGCACTTGCTGAACTTCTCAGAGCCTGTCTCTACCAGACACAAAAGGATACTAAGAAGACAAGAGGTGTTGGTTAGAAAGCTTTGTAAACAGAAACTTACACACCCAGCCCAGCTCACAGTAGATACCAACATAGAAGAAACCTCCCACACGTTACCAGCTTTGGCCTGTCTGTCTGGATGTCCGTGGCATCTTAAGTTTACTGCATCCATATTCATCACCTTCCCCACTACTGGGACAAACTATTTCATATTTACAATTCAAAGGAAGAGAGATTTATTTTGGCTCACGGTTTCAGAAGTTTTAGTCAATGGTCATTTGGCTTCAAGGCAGAAGTATCATGATGGAAGGATGCGGCAGAGCAAAGCTACTCACCTCATGGCAGTCAGGAAGCAGAGAGGCAGGGAAAGAAGCAGAGAAAGAGAGGAAGGTGCTGGAGACAGGATGTATCCTTCCAGGTGATGTCCCCAGCGACCTACTTCCTCTAACCAGGCCCCAACTCCTAACAGCACATTCAACTATGGACTCACCAATGGGCTAATCTGTTGATGAGGTTACTATTCCTGTGATCTAATCAGCTTCCAAAAGCCCCACCATAGCACACAGGAGCCTTTTAGGGGACATTTTTGATCCAAAATATAACAGTATCCAAAATTAAACTCCTAATGTTCTCCTCCAGACCTGCTGTATCTTCTACCTATGGAGGCCAAATCTATAGAAATATAGTTGATACCTCTTTTTCTCCCCCCACCATATCTGAGCCAATAGGATATCTTATTTATTGGCCCCTATCTTTAAAGAGTATCCAGACCCAACTCTCTGGTCTGAGTGGCCACTCACTGCCCCCTGGTTTCTGGGGGTAGCCTTTTCCTGGTCTTCCTGTTCCCATCCTTGCCTCTGTCTAGACAATACTCCACTCAGCAGCCAGAAAGACCCTCTCTCAACATGCATCAGAGCACAACCTCCTTAAACAACCCTGTGGGCCCATTACACTCAGGAGCAGCCAAAGACCCTGCCAGGGCCATGGTTCTGTGGCAACTGCCTCTCATCCCCTCTCCAACTCTCCCCCTACTGCACACTCTCTCTCCCTCTGCCTTGGGCAGTGGCCTCCTTGCTGCTGCAGCTCAGTATGACAGCCTCTTCTACCTCAGGGCTTTACACTTGCCAGGCACACTCTCTGGATTTCTTGGCTGCCAGATACCTTCATAGCTCAAATCTTTACCTCCTTTGCCACTATCTGTAGCTCCATGATGGCCTATCCTCCCAATTGGCTTTGTTTTCAGAGAGCTTAACACTTGTAATATACTGTGTAGCTTACTTATTCCTGCCCATGTGTCTCCTGCTCTCCCATGATATTTAAGAATTTTATCTGTATGTCTGGTTTTCAGAACAATGTCTGGAGCATGGGAGGCTTTCAGAGAATGTTTAAAGAATGGATAAATGAGTGTGGAGGGATTGGCTGGGCCACCCCATCCCTGACCCAAGACTTGCTGGATGAGTAAACAGAGACCCTGTGTCCCAGGGAGGTGGGTGGGCAATGATGAAAACTCAGTGTACCATTGCTTTACCCCCAAGGCCTTTCTGCCTCATTCTTTACCATAACCAGCACAATTAGCTTGAAATCAGGGAGACAGAGCCTGCCTCTTGCTGGCTGTAAGAGCCCATGGCTTTGCCAGGTCTCCCTGAGGTTGGGTGGATCAGTCCTTGGCTGAGGGTGAACATTTAGGTGACCAGAGATGGTCTTCTAATGCGCTGGGAGCACAAAGCAGAGGTGTCTGTCCCCCAGCAGGGGTGGCCTGAGCTGCTCTCTCTGCACGGTGGGGGCTCCTGAGAGGGTGCTCAAGAAGGAAGTCAAGGCCACAGTGGAGGCTCACGGAAGCTCAGGGACAGTGTGAGGGAAGGTGGGACAGAATGACCTGGAGATGTCTTCCCCAGACAGGTACGACAGCAATAATTTGGAACCATCTGTGCTGTTATTAGGCCTTCTAGGTAGAGTGAGAGTCCCAGAATGAAGAAAACAGCCCTTCTAAGGGAGGAGAGAGAGAGAGGGAGAAAGGAGAAGACACAAACCCGGCAGCTGGCAACAGTCACTCACACACACACCCGCCTCATCTAATCATAAAAACACATTCCAAACAGGTTCCAGAGCTGTCCTTGGGAGGGATGTTTGAAATATGTGCGTGTATCCCTGAAATGTTAACTGTCAGATCTCTCAGGAAATGGCTCTGCTTGAACAGACTTTCCTGGACCTTCATTTCATAAATGTTGAAAACAGAATTTTTATAAGACAAAGGCAGACTGAGCTGGTGACAGTTGTTCTTGAAACCGCTTTCTTATCTTCTTCTCCAGTGTCCCCTGCCCCCACATCCACCTTGCCCTGCTGAGGTCCTCTCCTCCCCCAGAGACTAGCACGGCTCTTCTAGACGAGTCCTATGGTCACACAGGACCACGAGGGTAAGGAGAGATGTGCAAAAGTGGGGGCTGTCCCAGCCTCAGGTGCAGCAGGAGAACCAGACGTGCAGAGGCTGAAAGGCTGCACTTGGGAAGGGCTACTTCCTACAGTGCTGGTGAGCTCGTCACCTAGCCATCCCAGGCCTCTGTCTTCTCTTCTGTGTAATGGGGTAATGGTGACCACTGTACATAGCTGCGAGGATCGGAGAACAGCGATGTCACTGGTGAAGCATCATCAGGTTCTGGAGGAAGACTTTGACGGCCCCTTTCTTCCTGAGTTTTGAGGCAACCCAAGAAGAATTTCCATGTTCACAACTTTTGGGAAAGCAAAGAGATGAGCTTCAAGGAAAATAAAGAAGCAGAGAGCTGGGCATGGTAGAGTGTGCCTGTGATCCCAGCCTTCTGGGAGCCTGGGGCAAGGGGATTCTAAGTTGGAGCACAGACTGGGCAACTTAGCAACTCTGGGACCCTGGCTCAAAATTAAAAAAAAAAAAAAGGCTGGAGATGTAACTCAGTACAAAAGCCCTTGGTTCAATCCCAGTATTGCACAAACAAACAAACAAACAAACAAACACAAAATGAAGAATCAGACAGGAGGATCATGGAGGAGTTTGGAGCCAAGAGCAGCAAGGGAATGGGCCAGGAACAGACACAAGTAAGAGGTTCCGCTGGGTGCAACCCTGCGTCAAAACCTTATGAAGCTTCACCCACCTCTCCCAACCTCTGTTTTGCAGAAGGGGGACCCAAGGCTTGGGGGTAGAAATAATATCCCAGAATTACGGAGCTGGAATTCAATCCAGATGTGTCTCCTCTTGGTCCTGCTCCCACATGTGAACTGGAAGGTCTTTCACATACTTGGGCTCTAGTCCCTCCTTTTCCACGGATTTACTGTATGGGGATTCCTTAGAGGAGTTGCCTTACATCTCAGGACATTTACCCTCTCATCTGTAAAACCAAGGGCTGGACTGGAGGACTCCAGGCATGAGGCTTTATGATGGGATAGATTGCATCACTGCCATGCTATTCCTTGAGGGGAGATCACACCCACTGCCCCACTGATAGCAGGCATGACTGTGTGACTTGCTTCAGCCAATGACGTGTGAACGGAAATGACATGTATGAGGTTCAAGCAGAAGCTTGGGGGGCCTCTGCACGTGCTGCTATTGCAACTTCCTCCACCAGATGGGGCTGCCTGGGACCTGGAATGAGGATGAGGACGGAACAGCCTGCTCACTAGGATCACAACAGTGAACAAGAAATAATGCCTCGAATTCAACATAAACTGATTTGTAAAAGAGAAATAAAAATATTACACCTAATCATAAAAGAAGAAATGAAGTCCTGCCGCTGAAAGCCATTGAGATTTGGGGCCATTTGTTACTACTGCTGAAATGAGCTTCAGGTGACTGAGACTGATTCTGTGAGCAAAGGGGAGGAGGACAGGAGGACAGAGCCACAGGGGAGGAGACCCACTGCACAGCCTCCCTGAATAAACCTGGCAGCCTGAGATCTAAATGGCGGTTGAGTCACCTGTGCTCCTCCTGACCATCTAGAACAGGACTGATACGGTTAGAAATGAGGAGCTGAGTGAGCCACTCCCTCCCTTCATTCAGCTGTGGGCACAGCACTGCCCAGGTGATTATCCATGTTTAGGCTTAGAAGGTTGTGATGCCCGAGGCAGCAGACCGTTAGATCCAACTCAGAGAAAGAATGGGAGGCGCCTAGAGTCCAAGGCGTCTGACCCTTTAAATAATGGAAGCCAGAGCTGTGTTTATGCTCAGCGAAGGGTTCCTCTTCCTTCTGGGGCTCAGCGCAGCCTGGAGCCCATAAGCTGATACACCAGCCCCAAGTGCACCCCCTCACATGCTCCTTTGTCAACACCTTCGCTGAGAACTTCTCCACCACAGCAGCAGCTTCACCCACAACCAGGAGTTCCTCTTCCCCCTCCTTTTTCCCTTTGCCCTTCTGCCTGTTCCTGCTGCTACCATCCCATGCTCTTCAATAAACATAGCTACTTACTGCTTACTACAAGGTGCCTGCTTGAGAATTCTTCCCTTGTCATGCGCAAGAATCTGGACTATTTTTGGCCCATTCAACTGTAACAGGACTGTGGGCAGACTGAGAGCCTGGGGCAGGGGAGGCCACTAACATCTCAAAAGAGCCATGTGGCAAGAGGGTTGGAAGCCAGGAAAGCACCACGGAGAAGGATGAAGAGGTAAAGTGAGAGATAACCAGGAACAAGAGTGCTGCAAGATGTTTTCCCAGTTTCTAAAAGAAAGCAGTATTTTTGGGGTACAGCTGATGCTGGACAGTTCACTTACATGATGGGTTCACTTACTCTGAAAGGTTAACTGCTTGTCAGAAGACACGGTTATGTCAGAGGTGGGCCTGAGCCCAGACCTGGTGAATGCTAGCTTGCACTCACAGGTGGAGGGCCAATAGTTAACTTGAAGGACTGTAAATATGGTGAGAGCAGCAGCCAGGCTCTCCCAGCCTCCTGGGAAAGGAAAGGATGGTCAGGAAGGCAGGCACCAAGTGTGGGTTTCCTGGGAAGAGCAAGGCAAAGCCCTGCAAGCAGCATTCTGTTTGTCTTGTGGTGCAGCTCTGGATGCTTAAGTTCTTTCACCTGCTCACTCTGTTTGATCTCCCGCCAGACCTGTGACACAGCATTCTGATTCCCATTGAATAGTCAGCCAAAGCCTGGGGACATTTGCCAAGACCTGGGACCCTCATCAGTGGCAGAGGTGAGATTTGAACCCATGTCAGTGTGCCTGCAAAATTCCTGCTAAGAGAAGAAGGTTTGAGAAAGAGTAGGAGCAGCTGAACACCAGAGGCAATGGTTGCTTATTCCCAGGCCACCTGACCTCACTAGCCCTAACTCAGAATGGTTGATCGAGCTCTTAGCCAGCAGCTTCCACCTGGGCCTCCCTGGGGCTCACCAGAAAAGGTTTAAGCCCATGACCAGACCTGCCTGGGTTCCCCTTGTCACATTGGTGCATGCCTTGAGTCTCCCCAGCAGTGCCCCATCCCTCTGGACCAGCCAAGGATTGGGTCAATGTTGCCAGTGTGTTCTTGGTTCTCTGAACATCCATACAGATTTCTGCAGCTCCTGGGCCACTTGTTTCTGACAACACCCAGGTGACCAGGCCATCCTCCAGAGTTCCAGTGGGTAGGGACTGGACGAAGGGAGTCTTCACAGGACCTGGTTTTGGTTCCAGTGCACAGTTGCAACTAGGCATTTCCTCCCAACTAATAGACAATCATTATTTTTCTCGGCCAAATGGAAGCTGGCCCTGAGCTCTCAGCAAGAGAGCAATAATAGTGCCATATCGACAGACAGGGCACGCTTAATAAGCCGCAGACCAATGAGGCCCTGTGATGGATGAAGGCTGTGCTATCGGTGATCAGAAGCGCTCCAGCCTTCCCCGGGGGATCTGCCCACATTAGTTCTCTTGTGAATTGGCTCCAACAGCTCTCAAGAGATTAGCTGGACGATAAGGAGGGCCCGGCCCATACACTTCCATTCCAAAGGGAAGGAACGTATTTGTAATTGGGGAAAACAGACTAGTGAAAGTACATGATGTCAGCTACAAAACTTGGGTACAAAAGTCATGGTTCTATTTTCTGCCATAGCAGAGCAAAAATAGCAGATTGTTCACCAAGACAGAAAGCAAGAATGGCAAAGGTAGCCTCCCTGCTTAGCCCTTTCTAGCCAGGGTCAAATAGGCTGAAGGAAGCTCCCCTGGTCTGGTTGAGCGCAGAGTCCTTGGAGTCCTCAGCACCACGAACTGGTGCGAAAGAGGTAGTACAACTGCCCGCTTCAGTCTGCACTGAGGTGCAAGGAGATGGAATGACCAAGGAGGCCAGCCTGCTGGATCTGCTGCACGGGGCCCCAGAGGTTCAGCAGCACCTCAGACATTGTGGGCAAGATCTGGTGTGCATTTAGGAAATCTTCACAGGGCTTGGTGCCAAGTGCACGCCAGGATTTTGTCCACCCCTCCTCCTTACAGATGTGAGAGGGAGGCCCTGGGCGTGCTCCTTGGTACAGCCATGAGAAGTCCCTGCTAGCAAGCAGCCCCATGCCATTTCCCGAGCACCTTGTGCGGGCCACATGGCCCCATCTTACAGGCCCATGGTGTGTGTGCCCATGGTGGGAGGCTGGGCATGGGCAGGAGGTCTCTCGAGATGTCTGTCAGTCTGGGATTGTGGGCCTTCCTACTGGGCTGAGGGGCAGGGGCAGATGGAGGAGTGGTCCCTGGTGATAAGCAACAAAGGCTGCCAAGTAGGAAAGGGGTCAGTGTGTGGCACTTGCAGGAAGCAGAAAAGCCAGGATGAGAAGCCCAGGCTCTTTGGGGCAGAGAATAAAGAAGCTTCAGCTCACAGCCAGAAGGTAAGAACATCCTGCACAAAGCCATCTGCTACACTGAGACCTGAAGGAGCTGCACTAAGCAGGGGCCAGGATGTGACAGGGAGGGGGCAGCTGGGGAGGAAGCTGGTGAGAAGGCCTCCCAGCGACAGAACGAAGTGTTGAATGAGCTGAGTTTAGGAGTCAAGCAGCCTGGGCTTCAACCCAGCTCATTTGCTGCATAGCTCTGTACTTCAGCACACTTGGGCATTCTCACTTCTGTATCGCAGTGTTTTAACTGTAAAGAGGGAAACGCTAGAAAAGAAGAATGGAGAGTTTGACACGCAGGAATGCAGGAAGTGCTCCTTAAAGGTCAAAATGATGCTGAAGTCAAGACTCGCATAGTTTCATAGTGCTCAGGCCTTAAAATCACCAGGTCCCAGTGCACTGACTGGGTCAGTCTGGGTCCCATGAAGGAAGATAGCACAAAGAGGGTGCAGAAACTGATTGGCTGGGCCACTGCATGGTGAGGAGGAGGCGAGGTGGGAAAGGTAGACTGGGAGGGTGAGGGGCTGTTACTGCAGATTAGTTAGACTTGGGGGAGGAGACTGGACTCACGATATCAGAGCTGGTGGAATAATGAGGTGCAGCAAGGACCCCAATTTGAGTTTAAGCTGGTAATATTTTTTTCTGGTGCTGGGGATGTTTACTAGATTTACAACTAGCCCACTATATCTGGGAGAAAATCTTGGCTTAGTTGTCAGTTTGCACAACACTACTGTCTGAGAAGCCCTGACTCCATCAGGCCTCGGTGAGGTGGAACCTCCACCATGGTGCTGCTGTGGTCCTCCATAGCTTGTTCGCCAAAGCCACTGTTCCATGATGAACACCTGCATGGCATCACCTTGCCTTCCTCATGGCCGACTCTGTGTTTGGAGGACTGGATTGGAGGAATGTCTTGAGAGATCAGGATGGTCTTGAGAGTCTTCTGAAAGGTGCTTAGGGTATCTTGGGTCCCTGGAAAATGGGTGACATGGGACTCTTCCTTTCCTGTGGCTGTGGATCCTCTTGGGAAAGATGTTTTGGCCTTCAGATCTTTGCCTTGGCTTCAGTTTGGGGAGAGGCTTTTCCTGCTTTTTTTTTTTTTGGTACCAGGGATCGAAATCAGGACCTTGCACTTTCGAAGCAGGCGGCAGAACCACTGAGCTAAATCCCGGACATTGTGTCCAAGGCAAGCAGACTGAATCTACCTGATGACCTAGTATAGTAGAGGGTGATTCTGGCAAAGGATGGAGGGGATTTCATGGTACTCTGATAAGAAGGGAAGGGAAAGGACCACCAGTGGCATCTCAAACCACTGGTTCCGCCCCATCTGTAATGGAAAGGAAGCAGAAGCTGCCATTTTCCCAAGGATCTCTGTGAGGAGGAGGCAGAGGGGTCCTCAAAGACAAAGGGCCACAGCAGTGGCCAGGGACTGCCCTCCAGGGACTTTAATTCATTGGTAACAGAGGGGAGAGTGGGAGAACAAGTGAGGGCACTGCACAAGTTCACTTGTCCTTCTCAGGGCCCTCCCAGGCATATCAGAAGGACTGCCAAAGGAAGGGTGTGGAGTCACTACAGTCATGGGTGGAGCCCCAGGCAGCAAAGCACAAATGAATGCAGGGAATGGGGCTTTGTTGGTGCCCCAGGCTTGTGTGAGGCCCAGGGAGGTTCAGGAAGCAATAGATTTAGGGTCCTTTCTGTGTTTCACACCTACAGGCCAAATGGGGCCTAATGTGTTGGAAAGTAAAGAAGTAAATTCATGAATTTTTTTGTAGTCTACAGCAGGGGAATCCATTAACTGGTCACCTGTTCTTTTTTCAGGCTGTGTTTTCATCCCAGCCATTAATGGGCACAGTCACAAAGATTGTTGAACTTCACAATTCTGAGTTTATACTGGGGAACCCAACCACGGATAACACTTAAGCTTGTAGATTCTTGAGTGTTAAACCAACAGATCTTCTTGAACCTTCCCAGTGTCCTTCTAATGGCTCTTTGCCTCATCTCTTCTCCTGTCCAAGTTACACCAGTAACACACTTTACTCAAGAGCAGATTTCTGGTTAGACTTGTCCCTTATGACCTTTTATGTTTTAGATCTAAAATGTAAAAAGTCTCATGTATTCGGATGGGGGGCTTTTGGAAGGTAATTGATCATGGGGGATGCTATACTCATTGATGGATGCTATACTCATTGTTGAGTTTAGTAGCTAAATGTGGGGCCCAGTTGGAAAAGGTGGGTCACTGAGGGATTAACCTATTAACCTGTTTGGCTGCCATGGGTTGAATAGATTTCTTCTGCCATGCCTTTTTGCCATGTTGATTCTGCTTTGAGCCAGCCAATCATGGGCTGAACCTTTTAAAACCATAGGCCAAAATAAATTTCTCCTCCTTAAATTGCGAGTGTTGGGTGTTTTATCCCAGTGACGGGAAAGTGATAGATACACTAACCTTCTACCAAATCTTGAGATCTGATATATGACTCAAGAAACTGACAAAAGACCCAGGAGTTTAGTCAAGATTCTGTTCTTTCTGACATCCAGTTCCTTCCCTGTCCCTTGCCCTGACTTCCAGAGTCCACTTGAGGGCCTGGGCATGATCTAATCTGACATCCATCAGGTTTTCTGACAGGAGAACTGTGGAGTCATGAGTCTACTGATGCTTCCAGGAAGAACCAAAGTCACATCAGTTACCCAGATAAATGTACACTTAACAGTTAAACTTTGGAGACCCAAGTATGAATAAAAGGACAATCAGCACATTTGGAATTGCTATTTCCTGCTGTGAAAACAGGCACATACATGCAGTGCCTGTGCCACATGTATGCCACTCTGAAAAAGGACAGGGGAGGCCACACTCCTTCCTCCAAAGAGCAGAGCACCCAGATATTTGTAAGTCAAATCAGGAAAAAAGGAGAGAGCTGTGACCAAATCTAACCAGCTTAACAGTTCTAGCCTGTCTCCCTTTGTGGTTACTGTCTTATCAAAGATTTATATCTGTCTCATAAGTATCTTTAAATCCTTGGTCTCTTGTGAAGCTTAAAGCCAAGAACTGATACTTTTTCAATGTAAATAGGAAATATTACAGAATGAATTGAGGTCAGTTTCTTTCTTTCTTTTTTAAAAAATTGCTTTCTTGACTTTTAACCCTGAAGTCTTGCTGACTGTTTAATTCTACTTGCAGTTGCTCAGGAACAAGCCTGTGATTTCTTCCACCTGGTACTAGGGTTTAGCAACAAACCATCCACTGCTCCAAAGAGTAGCTCAGGTCTGCTGGTGGCAACTCACAAAGACTCCAGGGTTACGAGGGGATGTAATAGTGTCACACAGTTGTGGGCATGCCCATGGTGCCAGCCTGTTATTGACTTCTGAGGTCACAACGCTCTGGTCTGCTGGGAGCTAGCCTTTTCCAAGGGACATGGCAATAGCGATGGAGATCAGGCCAGTTCCTCACACATGTTAGACTCGTGGTGCCTCTGGATGGCTGCTGCCATGGCTGCTCATTACACTTAACGGAGAGACGTGTTTGGCCCTGGACACACGTTACCTTTATGCTGTTCACCTGCCCCCATGTGAGGCAAATACTGAGTGGGGTCTAGTACAACCTGGAGAACAGGCCCAGCCCACACTCCAGTTTTCACATCACAGTATGGAGCTCTGTTGCACTGTGTGTGGACTAGGTCAGGTTTTGTGTGTGTGTGTGTGTGTGTGTGGTGTGTGTGTGTGGCACAGGTGGGCGGGTCTGTGGGGCGAGGTGCAGGATAGGGATGTGAAGATTACTTCCTTCTGTTTCCCACTTTTCCTGTCTTTAGTTTACCTTCCTTCCTCCTCCTCCCTTTCCCCCTTTCCTCCCAACTTCCTCTTTCAGTCCCTACCTGCACAGTCTCCAGTGCATTAGGGAGGTGGTGGGGAGAGAGGGGTTTAACAGGGGTGAGGAGGCAAATAGGGCACTGCCCACAGGGGCCAGAGAGGCACAAGGACATGCACACCCTCCACGACCAGCTCACAGGGTTGGAGACCACTCAGAATGTGTGCACGGGGGCCCTGGCTGGAGGAGCTAGCTTTGAGAAACTCAGAACATAAAATTTAGACTGATGAGGTTTTGTGTGTGTGTGTTGTGTGTGTGTGTGTGTGTGTGTGTGTGGAGGGAGAGAGCGAGAGCGCATAATCAGCTCCTTTGCAATTAGAATTCATTTCACATTCTGATTTAGAGAGGCAGCACAAAGTGAAAGCCACCTATATACAAGAGAACTGCAGAAATATATAGTTTCTTTGGCTTTTGCAGTTTTTTCTCCCCTTCTTTCTTCAGGATCCATTTCTGCAAATAGTTCATGTATTCAGGCTTCTAGGCCTCACTGAACAAGCAGCTGCCGTGCGCTTTATCTGTAAACTTGCCACCAGCCCCCGAGCTCCCAGAGTGCAAGGCTATGCCTGTCTTTACTGCTGTCCCTCCAGTGCCTGGGACATCCAGAATAGGAACTGAAAAATGGCCACTGGAAGAATGAATGACACTGAACCCTTCTTCCCACTATGTCTGTCCTCTTTCCTCCCTGAGTGTCCCCCAGCCTGCCGTTCCCCAGGCTCACAGGTGGTGACTTTATCATCTCCATTTGCCTTCATGGTCACTCCTCCCAGGCTCCATAGCGCACTGGAGAAGTGCAGCATGGCTTTGGGGAACACTGAGGGGAGGAAGAGGGCGGCAGCAGAGAACTCGTGCTTCTGCCCAATGCCCAGAGTGAGCCAGAGCCCTGAGCTACTATGGGTCCCCGGGAGCCTAGGCTGGAGAGCAGCTGAGGAGGGCTGTTTCTGCATTAGAGGAGAGAGCTGCTGAGGCCAGCTGGGAGGTATTTATAGAGCCAACCTTGGAGATCAGGATGCACATATCCCTGGAACCTTCCCCCATTTAGAGGTTTCTAAAGATAGATAGTCGTGGCATCCGGTCTGAGAAAAGATACACTAATTCCTTTTAAATCCACCAAGAATTTTCTTCTAAGAAATGCTGACCAGTTTCCTCGGTGGATTTTTCCTTTTCCCCTCACCACCCGCCTCTGTCCTGCCAGTAGTCTCAGTTCTCAGTGAGCAATAGTCCTCCACCAGAGGTACCAGGGGCCAGCAGGAGAGGCACTTGTTTAGGGTGACTAGCATGACTGGGATGCCCTCATCAAGGGCTAGAATCAGCAGGAAGTGGAAGAAAGGGAAAGACAACTAACAGTTACTGAGAGCCTTCTGAGTGTGAGCAATGTGCTAGGAGACTTACGCACTAAGGCACTGGGTCTTTGCTCTGTCTCTGGGAAGCAGGTATTATGATGCCTATTTTACAGACAAAGAAACTAAGGCTCAGTGACTTTCCTACAATTGCTCTATATTGATAGACTTGAGATGTCATCTAACTCAGCTTCAGAGACCAAAAAGAAGGTAGAAGAGTGGGACTTGTCCCCCCATTTTAGGTGCACATTTACAATCGCTATCCTCAAAACTATGGAGTTTAAGGCTCTCTTTGGTCTCTCCTTTTCTCTCTCAAAGTTTCCCCTGAAATGAGAACAATTTCATTAGGTCTGCAAATCGGGTGTGGCTGAGCGCAACTTCCAGGTGATAGCAGATATGCTTCTTACCCTAAATGCGGGACCCTTCTTAAATTATCTTATGAAATGCACTATTCCACTACCTATCTATCACATATTGGCTAAATGAGGAAGTAAAATGAATAGGTAGATATTTGGTGAACACCTACCATGTGGGAGATACCATCTTATTTTATGTCATGAGATGTACACATTCATCTTATCATCGGGGCAACCCTATCAGATAAGCATTTTCTTTCTTGTTCTTCACAGTTAAGGAAACCCTGGAAACAGGTAACTTGCTCCACATCTCAGAGGTAGTAAGAGGCCTGTCTGAGATTTCAGCCTCTGGAGCTGTCCTGGTTAGCATCTATCCACTACCTGGCTGGCTGCACCTTGATGCAATGATCAAATCCAGAAGCAGCCTGTTTAGCTTGCTGTTTTTGCTGTTTCTCCATCAACAGCTCCACAGCTGACCTCACTGGCTGTGCAGTGGGAAATGGGATTTGATGGTCAGGGAAATCCCAGCTTAACCAAGCCATGGGCCATCATCCCTACCTGGAGCACATGCTGCTTGCAGCTCAGCTCTGAACTCTGCAGTGTCTGAACATGAGGTCCTCTCCACACCAGAGGTGCTCCCTGAATCCTTGGCAACTGACCCCAGGCACCACTGGGCACTCTGAGTAATTTTCCTGGGAAGGCAGAGTCAGGTAGCCTGCAGCATCCCAGCTGAGAGCATTCTAACCTGTTCTTTCTGATAAGTTATACTCTACCCATCCTTAAGGGCCCATGGACGTCTCCCTCTTTCTGGAAAACTCCTCACATCTCTCTTTCTCATCTTACCAGAGCACATGTCTTCTCTGCACATTGTGAAACTACAAAGTCAATGAGCA
This sequence comes from Heterocephalus glaber, assembly GCF_000247695.1. The sequence continues at coordinate 6,174,492 of NW_004624771.1, forward strand.
CACAGTCCAACCTCCCATTTGGTTCTGGAATTCTTTCTCCATCATCCCTAGTATGTCCACGATCTGCTTGGCACTTCTCAAAGTTGTCCGTTCCTTGATGAGATAAGTCTAAGCACTCAAAAATTCTTCCTTTCTTTTAGCAAAAATTTGCCTTTGAGAATTTCCCTGCAGCATATCCTGTCCTCTGAACCTGTCCCCTGGCAGTTTTCAGATCCTTCAAGAGTGTTCACACCCCCTCAGGTCTTTCTTTCTCCAAGCAGGAACTGGGAACCTTAAGTGACACGGTCTCCAGACATTTCACATGGCTTCTCCATGCCTCTCCAGAAGAGGAGGGAGATGGGAAGGGACCTGCCTTTCCAGCAAGGGGAGAAGGCAAAGTGCACATGATGTGTTCCCAAGGTGCTTTGCTTGCAGAGGGTGGCAGCGAGGGGAGCTATTTGTAGTTGTATTGGGACATGAATATTCCAAACGTGAAAATGTCATTTCGGTAGTAACTCATAGAACTCTAGGGAACACTCCATTACTCTTGAAAAAATGACCAAGTCTCACTAAAAGCAAATTCAACCTAGGAAATATACAAATTAGCCACACTTTCTCTTGTTAACATATTACATCTGTTAAGAGACTTGGTATTAGGAGAAGAGGCTTGTGCAGAAATACACAGCTTTGTCCCGAGCTCAGGGACCCTGTCCTCATGATTTAAATGACCCATGCAAAGCTACTCAAAGGTCAGGCAGGATGGGCAGGAAGCATTCTGGCTTCCAAAAAGGACAAGGAAGATGTGCCAGGGGTATGCACAGTGGAGGCCTACTATGGGCCAAGTGTTTTTGTCCACAGTGGAGTCATCTCCTCGGTCTCACTTTCTGTGACTCTAGCTACCTGTAGTGAGCTGCAGCCTAAAAATACTAAATGGAAAATTCCAGAAATCAATGATTGATACATTTTAAATTGTGTGCCCTTCTGCATAGTGTGATAGAATCTCCTTGGTTCCTACTCCATCCATACCTGGATGTCAATCATCCCTCTATCCAGTAGGCCCACCTTGCCTTGTATGAGCTACCTGCCCATTAGTCACTTAGTAGCTGCCTTGTTTATCAGATTGACTTATCATAATGTTGGTGTCACAGACCTTGTGTTCAAAGCATCATTATTTTACTTTGTAATGTCCCCAAAGTGCAAAGTAGTAATGTTGGCAATTCAGATATGCCAAAGAAAGACCACGAAGTGTTGCCTTTAAGGGAAAAGGTGAAAGCTCTTCACTTAATAAGGAAAGGGAGGAAAATACATGTTGCTAAGAACAAATCTATCTGTGAAATTGTGAAGAAGGAAAAAGAAATTCATGCTACTTTGCTGTCACACCTCAAACTACAAGTTACAGCCACAGTGCATGGTAAGTGCTTCATTAAGATGGAAAAGCAATTAAATTTGTGTATTTATGTATAGGGAAAAATAATGCTGTATATATGGGACTTGGTACTTTCTTGTGGTTCCAGCCATCTACTGGGGGTCCTGCAATGCTCCCATGGATAAGGGGGACTACTGTATCACAATTAGTTCTCAAAGCAACACGGTAAGAGAGTCCTTATAATTCCTAGGTTATAAATGAAAAAACTGAGACTCAGCACGATGAAGACACAAGATTGCAGCAGATCTTTTTATTCCAAATTCATGCTCTTTCCATCTACTATACCACTTTCTTAATTATTCTTCTTTGTTTTATTTTGTTCTGCTCCATGTACAACAGTCTCAGGTCCCCAGGACATTGTGTGGCTCCTGAAACCCTCCCCCACAGCCCACAGGCAGGGCACACACTGGGGAAAGTGTGCGGAAGTGGATGGCATTGGTTCTGAGCCTGGGCAGTTCACTAGGGTGTACAGGGAGCGAAAACCAGGGCTTGCCTCATGGCATATCACACTGCTGACAGCTACAGATGCCGGCCTCTCAGAGATGGGGCAGAATGTCCCCTTTCCCCTGCCCTGTCCCTCTCCAGAACTCCAGAGCAATCAAAGCCTGCTTTCAATGTAATACAGGAAGAATAATGCGCCCCCCCCCGACTCTTCAGGGAGGTTGAAAGCAGGCCCTTTAGAGAAAGGTGCTGGGTTCAGTGACATCATTATTATGATTATTATTACCATGGGAGCCACAATAATTTTCTTAGAACCACTGGATTTACTGGGGCCTCATATGACTCAAGAGTCTCAGCTTAGCCTGGTTTGGGGCCTTCAGCGCCCTGTGCATCTCTGTGCTCCTTGTTGGTAGAAATGAGTGGAATTGTTGAGGGTCTCTCACAGGATCATAATCAAACTTTGCATTAGAAAGTCGCTATAAAGTTGGCTTTATGTTCCTTTGTGTGAGGCTCCTTTTCCTGTCTCTGTCTTCAGATGTCACCACTGGGTCTGGTTCAGTCTTGTGTTTGCTATAATTTGGAGAAAAGAACAGATGGTGGAGAGATCCCAGCAATTCTGCATCTGCTCTGGCAGAGCTGGGTAGATCCTGGCACTCAACTGTCCCCATGGTCTCAAAGGAGCAAGAGTAGGGGCTGCTGGGTTGGGACCAGTCACAGGAAGTGAAGCCCTGCACCTGATGAAGAAGGAGCAGAAGGCCAGGGGCCAGGAGCTCGAAGAACCTAGCAGTTGGGAGCAGTGATTGTCAAGTGGGGACAAGCTGCAATTGCCTGGGTACTTGGTAAAAACAAAGGTCTCTGGGCCTCATTCTGGAGATGCTGTCAATGACATGCACTGTGCTGCTCAGTGTGTGAGGGAGGACGCTCAGAGCTTCACAGCTATCCAGTCACTTAGTCCTCATGACTATGCTAGCCAGTGCTCCTCTCTCCACCATCCAGATGAGACAGACACAGGGCAGAGCCAGGATGCCAAGAGTCCTGCTCTTTCCTCTCTTAATGGAAGGGCCCCGGGAGCTGCAGTTTTAGCAGGTGCAGGCAGCCTGGGGACCACACTCAGAGCATCTGAGTCCTGAGGCTGGGTTGCCCCTCACAGCCTTCCTGCCTCCGTGCACCAGTGAAGCATCTGTTGAATAGTTTAACCTCCTCTGTATAATGGTCCTCAGGATCCTATCTGCCTCGACACAGTAGAGGCTGCCTGGCAGACCACCTGGCTATTCTCATCAGCATGCCACAGTCTGGACCTCAGAAAGACCATGGTCAGCTCTAGGTCTGCATCAGCTCAATCCTGTGTAAAGATGGTGACTGGCTCCTTGGGTTCCCACAGAGGTGTCAGAGAGGCTCGGTAAATGAAGCCAATTCAAGTGCTTTCTCTCACACAGCAGAGCTCTCTGGTCTGGCCAGTGGGGGCTGTCTGCCTAGTCTCTGAACCTTGATTTCCCCATTTGTGTGTACACATGCATCCGGGTTAACCTAAATGTCAGTCATTTGCATATCCTTTCAGGGATTTTGTAGTTTCTGACCACCACCTGGATGTTTATTTACTTCACATATTTTAAAATGACTCAGGCTTTTTTTTTTAACTTACCATTAATTATTTTAAAAGGAAAAAGTTGTGCTCATTATATCTATTTTCTAGTGCACAGTGCAATGATCCCCAAGCATAGGCTCCAGCCATGAGTGAAATCCTGGCACTCAGCTGGCCGTGCAGGCCCATGGAGCAGAGAGAGGGATCCCTAGAGTGAGACTCCCCCTGGGGGAAGTGAGAGCTGAAGGGGGAGGGAAGGGGGTTATGCTTGGGACAGCCAGAGTCATCCCAGGTCCACCATGGGCCACTCCAGCCTCCCCATGGTTTGTAGAACAAGCTTTACTCCCCTGAGTCTTTGTACATGCTGCATCTCCTAGAGGCCTTGCCCCTGGTCTGCCTAAGAACTTCCACTCTTCCTTAAGACTTTGCCCCTTTGTAGTCTCTCAGTGAGGCCATCCTGGTCACCACTGGACAGAGTCAATCAGCCCATGCTGTCCCCAGAGCATGTTGTACAGAACTCAGGTTACATGAGGAAGCCAAAGAATGGGCAGAGACACTGAGGGTCATTTCTGTATTCCCAGTACTGAGTAGAGCTTATTTTCAAAAATGATAATCTTGGAATGGCTATCATGTACCCGGTTCAATGCTAAGAAGCTTGCATTTATTACCTTACATAATCCTGTATTAACTTTTAACCCCATTTGATGGGTGAGGAAAATGAAGTTTAAGAGTTTAAAGTTGCCCAACATCACACAGAAAGTACTGAGTGAAAGTAGGACTCAGGCCAGCATCACTTCTGAGCCTGCACATCTAAATACTACCCTATTTAGCAAGGGTCACTGGTAGATATGGTGTGCTTGGTCAATGAAAAATGGTGCCAATGAATGAATGAGTGAATGAATGGCAGAACATAGAATGGTGTTCTCTAGGCATATCCATGTCCAATCTGCATGAGCAGCCATAGGCTGGCCCTGAGTTGTTGGGTAGGTGGTGATCGTAGGAATTTGTTAAGAACGAGAACAGCATGTTGGGCTTTAGGGTTCCAGGACATGTGAGCTGCTGGACTTGAGAAGGGAGTGATCTTCGGAGGAGGTGTTGCTCCTCATGTCCCACCCTGGGCTCTGGGAGACTGGCTGCTTGAGGGTGGGGATGGCTTTGTGTCCTCACTTTCTAATTCTGATCCTAGCAAAAAATGGGCACTCAGCAGATGCCTGTATAATTCCATCATTAAGCTTGAGGTCATTTGTTCATTCGTTCTTTCATCCACGCAAGCCAAAGCTTGGCTTCAGTCTGCCTTGGCAGAGGCCTCCAGGTTGCCAGCATTCAACAGAGACACACTTGCTGTGGGCACAGTGGGACCGCCCCATCTGGACCTCAGGTCCTGACTACAGAATCCCACTGTTAGAATAGATTCTTGGAAGTTCTTCCTACTAGGACATTGTAGAACCTAGGACCCAGCCAGAGATGGGGCTGGTAGACTCTGCTCTTTAGGACATAATTGCTCACCTTGCAGAATGGAGTGAGGGTATAAAACCCGGTCTTGGAGCCCCTTGCCTCCGGCAGGTGACTCCTGGCACAGCTGGGAGAGTGAGCTGCTACTTCCGCCCAGACAGCAGGCTTAGAAATTTATTCAGGAATAACAAACAGGACAGAAACATTTGCATAAGGAATCATGCAGAACAATACATGTTATTTAAACCATCTCTGGTTGGCAACAGAAGCAGAAAGCAGCTGAGATAAATCTGCAATGCAAATCAGCCTTGTTTGGAGCCGAGCCCTGGCTAGGGTTGGGGTGGGGCCATGGGAGAGGCTGGGAGGGAAGAAAGACTCAAGGTCTCTGCACCCCCTTCCAGGCTGCTTTCCTGACTGCCCTGGCCTTGCTCACATACATTTTCTCATTTCTCTCCTTCCCTCCCTTCTTCAAAGATTAATGGAAACAATTTGTCTTCTAATGTGACTACAGCCTATGAATTCTTTGTCTTACTCTAATCCTTTAAATTATCTACATAATAAAATATGTATCCAGTGATTCTAGGTCATAATTTGATCTTCTAGGGAAAACGGGGAGGGGAGGTAGGTGCGTGTAAGTGAGCTCTTCTCGGTTTGTTCCTCTCCATTTGTCTTTATTTGTCATCTTTTTGTGCTTAATGATCTTCCCCTTGCTTCTTTCCATTCCTGTGCCCACCCTATGTTTGCAGTGTGCCAGGTCCAGGGCATGGAGAGGGGCACTGCAGAGCCCTGCAGGTGGGAGGCCACCCCACCTGATGTGGCCACCTTCCTCCCTCTCTGCCTCCCTCCCCTGATCCAGCAGGATGGTGGCTTCCTTCTCTCCCAAGACCAGTGGGAGGATTCTCCTAGATAACCAGGCTGAGGGTTGGCTCAAAGCACCAACGATACAAAGGGACCTTTAAACTCGGGCCTCCTAAATCTAGGAAATTAAGAGTAGCCAATTCAATGTTCACTAATCTAGGTTTTGTACCCCATGCCATCTGCATAACATCAATGGACAAGTTTCTGCAAAATACACCCATAGCCCTTCCGAGGAGACTTGCCATCAGTCCTGTGTGATTCCCAATGTGGGCTGCACCTAAAGCCATGTAAAGCTGGCCTTCCCAATGCCTAACCCTAAGGCCTCTGACCCGCACTGACCTGGAGGAGGAGCCTTTTTGTAATGTGTGTGACAGCTTGGCCCTGCCCTCCTCACCATTGTTTTGGTGCTGTGTCTGGGCCCCAAAGCAGCCTTGCCTATACTCTGGTGACTCAGGGTATCCTGGGGAAGACTGTTCCTCAGCCTCCTGCTGAGGGCACAGGGCAACAAAGTGGGCAGAGGCCAGGGAAGACCATCTGAGAGAGAGCAGCCCAGCCCCACCGCCTTCTGGCAAAGCGTCCTCCCCAGTTTCCTTCAGCTATTCCCCCCTCTCCCCCTGCAGGGCTCTGTCCTCCACCCGCCATGGGTGGAAACCCAGCCGGTGAGAGAGGAAGATGCTCCTCATCTCTGTGCTCTGAGGACTGCATCAAATGAAAGTCCCCACTGGGGGTCAGGGAGTCCAGATGTGTTCAGTGCCCAGGGAGGAGCAGTGGGCAGGGCAGCCTTGGGTGAGGGGGACCGGGTGTGCTCCAAATTGTCTCGGAGCAGGTGGTGGCAGGAGCTGAGGGGTCTCCTTCAGGAGGCCATTAGGTGATAGCTAGGAGATGATGGGGACAGTGCAGGAATAAGGGGAGGCCAGGCCTATGTGGCTCCGGCCCTTGTCTGCCAGTGGGGAGCACAAAGCCGGCAAACCGTTTCTTATGTAACTCCTTTGGAGGCAAAACCTGCCTGAGCTGTGGCTATTTATAGTGTTTTCTTTATCCTGCTTGATGTGAATATTCATGCCTTGCACTGCAGAACTATTAATGTGCCCGATGGCAGGGACTTGGCCCAGACCTTGCTGGGATGGTCTCTTGTCATTGTCCTAAATTCTGGACCCACTGGAATTCCAAGGCACATCGGAGCCCGTGGGTTTGGGTGAGTGGTGTGGGCCTGTGACCTATGCTGGCATGGAGGAGCCAGCCTCTGACCAAATCCAGGCCGAGGAGAGGATGGTGAGAAGGTATGAGATGATGCCGAGCCACACATCGGCTATCAGAGACCGTATTGAGAAGCTGACCCCAACAGGCTTATGCAGCAGACATTGGGGCCGCCCCCAGAAGGGGCTGCTGGGGTCCCGCTGTTGAGGACAGATGGCTCCTGGCTGTAGTAGCCTCTCCTAGTCTATCTGGTGTGATGGATGTGGCTGCTGAGCAAGTCAGGACAGCTAAGCAGTCCACATCCATGGACCCGGCCTGAGAGAAAGCCATGACCGGGGGCGGGGGGGTGGGGCACCCAGCAACCTGGAAATGAAGAAGGTCTAGATTCCCTAAGCTCAAGGTCTCCAACTCGAACTCACAGGGCTAAGCAGTGAATGCTGCAGGGGACCAGGTGGGGCATGGCAGAGGAGCCTAGTAGAGGAGGTTGTGGACTGCCGTGCTCAGTGCTTAGACTCTGCCTGGGCTCAGTGAATCCTGACTGCACTCACTGACTGGCTGTGTGATTTTGGACAAGATATTTGACCTCCCTGTGCCTCATCTTGTACAGTGGAGATTAGAAAAGTACTGGCCTAATAGAGTTGTCAGCGAGGATGATAAGAATTAGTATTCAGAAATGTAAATAACAATACTGGAAATGTACAGTGGACCCTCAAGTTACGACCTGAAATTTTAGTGGTTTTTTTTTGTGGTACCGGGGATCAAACCTGGGTCCTTGTACTTGTGAGGTAGGCGGCAGGACCATTGAGCTAAATCCCTGGCCCGAAATTTTAGTTTTAACTTACAAACAAAGTCTTCAGTTATGAACCGAATGCCAGTCGCTTATGCTTGTAGATGGTCTCAGATACAGATATAACCCTTAAAGAGTTCTGGAAGGAACATTACAACATCCTTTCCTGTGTGGGGTTCCTGAACCAGTGTTTCTCTAAGGACACTGAGATCTGCCTGGAAGAAAGTGTAGCCTGAGATTATACAGGAGAGAGACACTGAAGGCAACTGACCAACTTGAGTTACAACCAGCCCTCAGGAACGAATTGAGTTCCTAAGTCAAGGCTCCATTGTATTTTGCTAAAAAATGTAGAGTCTGGCTATACAGAGAAGTCATGATACATGTTGCAACATCAATGAACCATAAAAATATCATGGTCACTGCAATAATTCCAACCCAGAAAGATAAATATTGTATGAATTCACTGACATAAACTAGAACAGGCAGATCACAGAAACAGGAAGTAGTCAGAGGTTACCAGGAACAGGGAAAGGGAGGAATGGGGAGTTAGGGATTCTCACATTCAGAGCTTCTGTTTGGGGTCGTGAAAAGCTTTGAAATAGACAGTGATGGTCGCTGTACAACGTTGTGAATGAGATTACTGCCACCGAATTCTGTACCTAGAAATGATTAAAATGGTGAATATTCTGATACATATATATATATGTATATATTTTACCACAATTAAAAAATTAGTAATGTAATATACTCAAACCACTCGGAATGGTGAATTGTATGATGTGTGAATTATAGCTCAATACGCTGTTTAAAAAAGACAAAGAAAGGAGAGGAGGGTTTGGGGAGGAGGTTAGCCCGCCCTACTCCGATCTTGCCCATCCCTTGGACCAAGGCTCTGCAGCTTCTGTGGGCCTCCCATTTTGTCCTCACAGGGAGGCTGAGTTACTCGCCCTCAGACCCTGACAGGTTAGGTGGCTTTCCCGGTGATGATGGTCACCCTGGGGTCATTCCAGGGGCCCACAGCGCTCCAGAGTCACGCAGGTGCTTGTTTGCGCGTCGGCTTCCCCTCTGCCCAGGGGCTGCTGGGCCCGGACGCTGCTCTTCCCGTGGGGCCCACCTCTCCAGTCCCCCTGCCCTTCCCGGCTCTTTCCAGGGAGTGGACTGTGACGCAGGGGCAGCGGCTCCCGAAGGAAGCCACCCATGGCTGTGGCCCTGCCAGGTCCCCTCAGAGGTGAGGCCTGCCCCGCAGACCCGTCCGCCTCCCCTGAGGAACCACAGGGCTTCGCTGCCGGCTGTGAAAGCTTTCGCTCGCCCCTGACCGCAGAACGCTCGGGAGTCAGACTGGACCCGAGGGCCACAGAGCACATCCTCTCAGTCCCCACACGTTACGGGAGGAGAAGCTGAGGCAGAGCAGGGGAAAGGGAGGCTCCTTCTCCCTCTTCGTTCTGTACCGTTGCTCCTTACCGGCCACTTCTCTCTCCACGGTCCCCTTCATTCCAGAGTAGAAGATGCTCCTTCCAGAGCACTCACACCCTGTGAATACTGGGAGACTGTCCTGTCATCCCCGGTGGCCGCTCAGCCCGGCAGGCCAGCAGCCGTATCCACAGCTCTTCTGGCCGCTGCAGTCTTCCCTGCTGCCTCTCCCCTCCTCCCGTTCTCGGCTTGCTGTGTGCGGACGGAGCAGTTCACTCACCCATCTGGACTCAGTCCTTCCCTTCAGAAGGCCATGTACATGGGGCTCTGACTGGGGCTGGGACCAGGGACAGCTCTTGCCAAAGTGGGACAAGACTGAAGCCACAGCATCTGCCTGGCCCTTGAGTGTGGGCAGCTCAGGGCTTCCTGAAGGCCCTTGGTGTTACTGATCTTGGCTCAGCTACTCAACACCCGAGCCTCAGTTTCCTCATCTGTATAATGGGACAACAACCTTTACTTTCAAGAGAGGCTAAACCAGGACCTCTGTAGTCATCCTGACCTTTGTGCTCATGGTATTTTCTGATCCCCAAAGCAGGATGGGGGTGACAGGCAACACAGGGGAGCAATGGGAGGGAATAATTGAAATTGGATTTTCCATGAAAAACCTGGAATGTATAATTTAGTTGCTGTGCCCATTTATGAGAATAAATATTTAATGTTGTTAATAATAAAAGTACTTACCATCTATTCAGCATGTTCTAATTTGAATTCCCATTTATAATTTCATTTAATTCCCAGACACATTCAGGCTATTATTATTGTTTTTATTATTATTTCTTGGATTCCCATTTTACAGATGACATAGCTGAGCTTAGAAAGGCTGAGTGGCTTGGCCAAGGTAATCAAATGGGTAGAACTAAGACTAAACCATCAAGTCTTGTCTTTTTAGACTAGTTAAGACTTTTTCCATATTTTCCTATTCTAAAACCAGGAAGATAAATTAGTTCCTTGCCTACCAAATCCATTCCCTTGTAAATACTTTATGCTTACAGAATTAGAATAGAATAGACAATTATAGAATATTCATACAATATCCTGCTACATAAAATACAACAAATAAACTAGAGCTGCATTTATTAACATGGGCAAGATGAAAGGAACATATGTTGAGAGAGAGACAAGAAAGTTGCAGAGCAACATATACATGGTGTGTGATACTACTATAGGGTTAAAGAGGTGAATCAGCATCATAGTATAAAATAATAGCATGTGCTCACCATATACCCCCATGGTATCAATCTTGGCCATTCACATCACAGGAATGAAAACTTACATTCACACAAAAACCTCTCCACTTCACAGCAACTCAAATGTCCTCCAAGAGGTGAATGGACAAACTGTGGTACAACCATAAGCAGAAGGTGACTAAGCAATAGCAATAAGAGCAAACATTTGATTCGCAACAATATAGAGCAACTAAGCACCAAAAGCTAATCTCAAAAGATTACATAGTGTTATGCTTTACACCAAAGCCCCATGCACTCCTAAGTGGGGCTTTTGGGAATGAATGGATCTAGAGTATCTGACTATGGATTAATGGTGTGTGATATCTAAATTAGTCCATTGATTGGTTTAGCATAGTTCTGGGTGTGGATAATGGGAAGGCCTGCCTTAGGTGTGAGTGGCACCATCCAATAGGCTTGTAGCCTGGATGGGATGAAAGGGAAAGGAAGGCTCACTGTTCTGCTGTTTTTCTGCCTGCCCTGCCACAGACCGTTTCTGTTCTGTGATGCCCCTCTGCCATGCCACTCTGCCTTGGAGCCAGTCGACTATGGACTGAAACCTCTACCAACTTGAGCTGAAATAAACTTTTCTTCCTTTAAGTGTTAGTTATTTTGTCTCAGCAACAAGAAAAGTAACAAGACCCATACGGTAGTTTCTATTTGTATAACTTGAAATGACAAGGCTAAGAAATGAAGAATGGAGTGTCAGTGGCTGGCAGCTAGAGAGGGGAAGAGAAAAGGTGACAATGGCTATCAAAAGGCTTCTGTGATGACACTGGTCTGTACCTTGACTGAGGTGGTGCACACATGGTCGGCACATAAGGTAAAATTATATAGAACTAAACACACACACAAGTTCATGTAAAAACTAATGAAATCTGAATAATCTTGGTGGGCTGTATCATTGTTAGTTTTCCAGTTATGATGCTGCATTACAGTTTGTAAGATGTTACAAATGGACAAAACATAGTAGGGGATGGATGGGCATATTATTTGTTATGACTCCATGCAACTTTATAAGTACCTTAAGATAAAAAGTTTAAGAATAGTGTGAAATATGAAGACGTGGGCATAGTGTCTTCTTTAGGCAAACTGAGTTACAACTGGGGTAGGAACAAAGTGAACAAGACTGGCATATACTGGTAGTTGTTTTCAACACACTTGTTATTATTTCATTTTTCAACTTGGGTAGTGAGTGGATCTACAGTTGTTTCTTTTATTATTTGTTACTTCTTTTGGTAAGTCTAAATTATCCCGTAATTCGATGGTGATGATACAATGTTAAAAAACCCCCACAAAATTCTATTTTAAGAAAGAGGACTGAAGCAATGTAAAAAGGATTCAAACTCAGTTGTTAGTCTGTTTAATCTAGGGTATTTGAGGGAACAGCTGGCATCTTTTGCTATTTGGCAGGTAAGATGTGATGAAGCTCAGGAACTCTGTAAAATTAAAGGATGGATTTGTACATCTCAGCTCTGTTGACCGCTGGCATAATTTGAACAGCTAGATAGACCTTTTACCAAACCGGTGATGCTATTTCAAGCAGCACAGATGAGAGCACCCAGGACTATCCCCCAGCTTCTCAGAGGGTTCTGGGGGCCTGACCCAGGCTCTTGGCTGGAGCAGGTGGGGACGGGTGAAGGAGGAAGGTGGAGGGGAGGGGATGTCCAGCTGAGATTGTTGGCAGTCAGTGAGGACTGGCTGAGCAAAGTCTGGGAGGCCAAGGAGTTTTACCCAGGAGCATGGGGGTGATGCATCAGGTATTGTTTGGATTCTGCATGGATTTGGTGTCTGTGAAGTGTCACTAGTCCACTGGGAACAGGAGTAGCCTTGAGAGCCACGCTTTGCCCCTGCCTTGCAGGCTCACCTGATAAATGACTTGGGGATTGAGGCTCAATAACACTTAAATGGAAATAGCAGCAACAGTGTCTGCAAGGCTTCTTGCTCAAGCTTGACTCAGAGTAAAAACTCAGTGATTCTTCCAACATCCTTTTTCTCCCTGGTGGCCACTTTAGCTCAACAAGGTCCCCAGGTACCCAGGCTGCAAAGCTGAGACTGAGGGCCAGAGGCAGAGCAGGTAGCATGCTTTGTTTTGAAAATCAGCCATTGGCTTTGAAAAATGGTAAGAGACCAAAGCTTTAGATGGACTTGGAAAGAGGGAGTAAAGAAAACTGTTCTTAGTTTTGCCCACACTGCCTTCTGGGCTGGCTACACCACTTGGGTTCTCCGTCAGAGGGGTGATTTAAAGTTCAGGAAAGAGAAAAGTGAAAGGAGAGGAAGGATCACCTGAGAGTCAAAGTCAGAAAAGATGTCCTGGATTGCATGTCTGCCCTGAGTGAGGGCCATGCCCCCAGCATGCCTGCTGTCGTGGACAGTGGTGAAGGATGTGCACTGCCCAGAACCGGAAGGGGCTGTATCCATCAGAATCTATGGGAACAGTGGGGGTCCAGGCAGTGTACAACCTGCACGGTTGTATGTGGGGAGCTCCGGGAGGGGTCCAAATGCAGTAATATGTAGGCAACACCAGCACAACAGCTATTCTGTGCCAGGCCCCATGGAAAGCCTTTTAGGTATAGTTTGATTTTCACAGCAGTTCAGACAAATAGGGTTTTGCCCTCTGTAAAATGCACCAAGTCTTCACTGCCCATGTGAAAGGGGCCTGCTTTCCATCCACTGCAAGCATAAGTTTCAGTTAGTTTTAAAAGCGTGTGTTCAGCCTGTTACAGAGCGTGTGCACATTTGTGTGAAATGGAAAGGCCACACCAGCCACGGACGAGGCCTGATTGTATTGGGTATTGGTTATGAGAAACCTAGGTCCTCACTCCTTCTAGGCCTGTGATTCCCTCTTAGCCTGAGTTTTCTGGCCCCTTCTCTGTCCATGAAGGGCTATGGAGCCACAAGGTCATATCTGATGATGACAGTTGTGTAATTGGAATCAGGGTGAGGAGCCCACAGAATGCAGTGTCTTCTGCACACCCATCTTCACCCAAGGAATGGAGTATTCACACTCCAGCTTTGTCCTTTCTCTGGCAAAGGCTCTGGGAGCCAACTTCATGGGGACCATGGGTGGCATTGGCTGGCTCAGGCTGGCTGACTACACCCCATCTGGGTCTGGCTGGTGAGCTTCCCTGGGAGGGATAAGGTGACCAAAGCTCTGTGAGTTAAGTCACTTACCCAAGAAGATCTACCTAGTATGTGCCCAAGACTGGGCCAAACCTGGGCTTGACGTAGTCCCGACACTTGATGACATGTTACCTTCTCCAGAGCTTGCTGGTGGCTCTAATACCAAGCTTGAAAGACCGAGGTGCTGAACCTTCTGTGTGTGAGGCTCCTGAGTCCCTGGAGCCACCCATGGGAATGCTGGGACCTCGGGCCTTTGGTGCCATTGCCTGTCTGCCTCCCTCTGCTCCAGCAAAAAGCGAGGCTCCCTTAGGGTAGGGCCGAGTGCAGCAACTGTACAGCAACCTCTGCTAAGCCATTACTCTGCATCAGGCCATGTGTGAGGGCTTTATGTATGTTCTTTAATGCTCACAGCGATTCTGCAGATTAGGGTTTGGTCCAGGAAATAGGTGCAGCAGGAATATGCCAAGTTCTGCCTCTCCTATGTGCAGCCCACCTCGACTCTTGTTGACTTGCATTACACATCTGACTTCTCAGGCTGGTGGGAGAGGAGCCTCTACCTCTGGCCATGGCAGCTGAAGGTGCTCTCATGTCCTTAAACACCTAATGGCCATGGGTAGCCTTACTGCCTAGAGTTCCATTCTCTGAGATAAGAGCTTGTAAGAAGCCTCCCAGGATGCCCTCAAACAGGAGGGTGACTGTGCTGATTAGTGGTTCAATTTCTTGGGGGAACCAAAAAGCAAAGGTGGGTTCTCTTCTATGGAGCAGGGCATCCTTATCTTGGTGCACTGAGGTTGCCATTTGGGAAGCCAAAAATGATTAAGGGATCTTGGAGAACAGGCCACAGACTCTGCTATAGCTTGGGTCATAAGAGTCCCCCAAAGTTCACATGATAAAGACTGGTCCCCAGCCTGTGGTGCTACAGGAAGGCGATGGAGCCTTTAGGAGAGGTTTCCAGGCACCTTTCAGGGAGATATTGTGCCCTGGCCTCTTCCTCCTCTCTTTTGCTTCTTGGCCACAGGTGGGTAGTTTTGCTCCATCGCATGTCCCCACCATGGTGTGCCACCACAGGGACCATGCAATGGGGCCATGGCCCATGGACTGGGACCTCCTAAACTGACAGCCAATATAACCCTTTTCTCTTTATAAGTTGGTTTTCTCAGGTATTTGTTGCAGCCACATCCCATTCAATCTCAATGTCAGCTGTTCTTTAACTTCTAATCCTACAAAACTAACATCTGTCTTCTCCCTTCTCTTCTCCTTGGCAAGCTGCCTCCGGACCTCAAGCTTGTTTGTCTCCACCTGGCCCCATCCGCACTTCTCCTGGACTTCAGACGGGGCATGGTGTTGCTCTCCATCATTATGTTTCCAGAGAGGTAACTTCGGCCTCAATTCCTAGTGCTTCCGGAGCCCTTAGTATGGCAGCCTTTCTGTGGTCACAGGTGATTCTTTCTTTTAAAGGCTATGGAACACATGAGGTGAAGGACTTCTGACTTCTCTGGAGGCTGAGCAGGGCAGGGAGGAAGGGAGCAGGGAAGATTTCTGTTTCCCAGCTTTGCTTTCCAAAGCATTAGTCCGTTATTTGACTCCAGATAACACAGTAATTAATAATGTAATAAGATGCAATTTATAGGCACTCATGCCTGAAGGCCTCGGGTCCCAAGGCCCTTGGTAAAAGGAAAATTAAAAACATCTATAATCTCAAAGAGGACAGCATGAGCACAGCTTGTGAGGCTAGAGGTAACAAGGGCTGCTTGTGCTCCATGTGCAGGTGACAGCAGTTCAGGTCTTGTGGTCCCCAGAAGGTGCCACCCCCAATCTCTAGCCTCTCGCAGTGGGGAGTGGGCTGTATGGGTTTGAGTGCCAACCTCCCCTCAACAGACTCCCAACAAACCTCCTCAGAGAGCCTCTCACTCTTGGTCTCTCCGTTTGGAAGCCAGGAAAAGACATAAGCTGGAGTCCCAGCTCTGCCATTTAATGGGTATTGACCTTGATCACCTAAGTTTCCACTTTACCAGGCTGTTGCTAAGGAAGTGAGAACAGCTGCGAAGCCCTTCTGAGTTCAAAAGTGCTTTCACACACCAGTACTTTGTTTGATTGTTTAGCAAACTCTCTGAGGTGTTGCAGCAGAGACCACCTAACCAATATCTATTCTCACCTGCTTTTTTTCTAACAGAATTCTGTTTTATTCCAAGTAACAATGCACAAAGCTAGAAGACACTTGCCAGCCTTTGTTATAGCTAGGGATATATGTTAGTCAGTTTTCTATTGCTGTAACCATGTACCTGAGAAAAACAGTGGAAAGAAGGAAAGATTTATTTTGCTCATGGTTTCAGATGTTTAAGTCCATGGTCTGCTAGCTCCAAGGTAGAAACATTACAGCAGGAGGACATGATGTGGGAAAGCCGCTCACCTCATGACAGCCAGCCAGGAAGCAGAGAGAGAGGGAAAGGGACAGAGAGGGAGGAAAGTGTTGGGAACAAGAGTGTATCCTTTCTGCCTATGCCCCAATGATGTACTTCCTCCCACCAGGCCATATCTCCTAACAGAGCATTCAGCTATGACCTTATCTATGAACTAATCCATTAACAAAGTAGAGCCCCCACTCTGAACACATTAGCCTTTTTATCTGTTAAAATAATTTTATTTCCCTGTACATTTCTGTCCACATGAGAATAAAGATTCATACTTCATCATATTAACCTGTTTTCAGACATTCAAATCAATTCAGATGGCAAAAGTAGAATTCAATCACTAGCGAAAAACGTGTCATTACAAGATAAAAATAATCTGTCACAATGCAATAAATTGCAGATCACTGAAATCTTAACTCTTTAGATGAATTCAATTCTATTTTGAGTGACTCTTTTTATCCACAACAAATGGCCAAATTGATGCCAGTGAACGGTGAGAGGGGTCCCTGGAAACTTTTTAAGGGCTGACTCAACTACAAGTATGCCTTTGGCTTACCTCCTTATTAGTCATGATGACTGGTGCTTTGGCAGCCATCAAGGAAGATGAGGAGTGCTTCAAGTTGGAAGCCATGTGATGTGAACAGTGGAACGAAAACAGAAAGATCCTAGTCTCCAGTGACCAGGCAAAGCTTGGAATGGTCTATGTCTGGATTTACTTTACATGAGAAGATACTAAAATTCTATTTTGTTTAAGCCAGCGCAGCCCGTCTTATTCTAGAATATGTGACTATTCTGTCTTTTAGAGGGGTAAATTGGCCTAGGCAAGTTAAGCAATTTGCCCAAAGTCACTCCTTTAGTTAAAAAGAAGTCTACGGTCACCTCGGTGAGAGCGCATGGCCTCGCCATGTTCATAAACTGTTCCTTAGTTTGCAAGGGTTTCTGACATTAAGAATCAAATGGTGTTCTTTTGCCTGAAAATCAAAGCACCTTGGTGCCTTTTGGAGCTGCTCCTTCCTAGGGGCTCCTTTCATTTCTTTGCCTTCCTTTTTCATTTCTCCCTTCTCAGTACCCTTGCCCCTTCTGCCTTTCAATGCTTCCCAAAGCCATTTGACCTACTTGTGGGAGAGTACTGTTTGGCACCCTGAGCTTCAGGCTCAGCATGGGAAATAGAGGCTCAGCTTCCCGCTTCCCTGGCGGAACCTGGACAGACCATTCTAAGTCTGGTGCCGACTTCTGGACAACTCAGTCCTCACTTTCCAGCAATGTCAGGTAGTGCAGCCCCTGTCTTTTCACCCCCCAACTAGCCTCCTCCCAGCCAATTGAATGAACAAGGAGTGGGCACGTGTACACTTGCTATGAACTCTTTGGAATCTGCGTGGGGTTGGCAGTGGAATGGTAGAGGCAGCCTGTCACAGGGACAGCATTTCCATGTCCTGGGAAGATGTACAATTTAAGAAGGAAATAGCTCTCTATAGTGCCTTAGAAATGAACTTGTGTCTTTTGCTAACCCCTGATCTATCAACTGGCTAAAAACACCCCTGAATATTGGTCTTTGGTTTGGTAGGATGGGTTCAGACAGGACTGATCTAAGACTCCTTGAGAGCAAAGCTCCAGTCCACAGCATGGGAGGGGACAATTCCATTCCTGAGCCTGGCTGGTGTTGTAATTGCCATGTGCATGACTGTGATAAGAATTTTTTTCCTTGTGTATGAGTATTATGAAGGGAGAATGGAATTCTACACCGGGCTTTTCATTCTTCACTCAATCCAAACACAGATGAGTCCAGGGAAATGCTTCCCTTTCCCACAGGTCAGCGGGGGGATTGAAACAAATAATAATAGCCAATACAACGCCAGACTCTGGTGTAAGTATTTCGCAGATATTAACTCATTTAATCCTTTCTGTAACTATCTGCAATGGGTGTTATTGTGATCACTGTACAAAAGAGAACACTGGGGACCAGAGCTTCTTAGTAACTTGCCCATGGCAATGGAACTGGAGAAGGGAGCACACCCAGGCATGGGCAGTCTGGCGCCAGATACTGTGCTCTTGGTTATCACAGGGACAGCTTCTCAAAAGATGCTGGTCTTTGGGAAACTGCAAAATATGGAAAGGGCATTACTTCAGTTCAATCACAATCTCTGCCATGTCTTAGACTAGTTTATCATTAAGATGATTAAGTCACGAATGCCTACTTCATAAGAGGGATGTCTATAAAATGAATGGCTCCATCTATTCCATGGTAACCCATGACTTTTGCATATAACTTCCTTTTATTCCAACCTTGTCTCCTTGCCCATTTAGTGTTTACCAGAACCTCACAACCCCCAGGAAAAGATCTTGGCAAGGTGCAATTATCACCAATTTAAATACTGTATGAGAAAAATTATGCCTATCAATGTTTTCTAAGTTTGTCTCAGAAAATCCTTCTCTCTCTCTCCCTCTC
Source organism: Heterocephalus glaber (assembly GCF_000247695.1). Next base: position 6,192,887 of record NW_004624771.1, read on the forward strand.
TCTCTCTCTCAGTTTTAAAATATTTTTCAAATATTTATTTATTTTTTAATTGAAAAAATTATATATGTTTATCGATTACAGTATGATGTTTAAAAATATGCATGCAGTGTAGAATGGCTAAGTCAAAATAATTAATATATGCATTACCTCAATACTTATTGATCTTATTTATTTAATTCAATGTCAATTTTGTGTCCTTTGACCAATATCTCCCTCCTCAACTCCCCCTCTCTGCTCCTTGATAACTGTCATTTTTCTCTCTGCTTGTATGAATTCAACTGTTTGAGATTCTACATATAAATGAAACCATTAGGTATAAATATCATCTTTTTGGTTGGTTTGTTTGTTTGTCGGTACCAGGGATGGAACTCAGGTCCTTGCACTTGCGAGGCAGGCAGCGGAACCACTGAGCTAAATCCTTGGCCCTAAATATTGTCCTTTAAAAAATTTTTACTTTTATTTGTCCATGTTGGAAGAACATGATGACATTCTTCATGGGAAGTCGGTCCATGTACACAACACATGTTACTTCTTCTTTCATCCCCTCCCAGCTTCCCCCCTCTCTCACTCCACTTTTTGGTCACCCTTCCTTGTGCAGAAGATCTATCTCCCTGCTTCCTATTACCTATCTTTTATTTTGCTCTTTGTGTATACTTTGGGCTTCTCATATAACAGAATCCATCTGATATTTAAGCTTTTGTTACTGGTTCATCTCACTTAACGTTGTGATCTCAAGTTGCATCCATTTTCTTACTAATGACTCGTTTATCCTTTTTACAGCAGAGTAGTACTCCATTGTGTATAAATACCACATTGTCTTTATCCATTCGCCAGTTGATGGACATATAGACTGCTTCCAAGATTTAGCTATTTTGAATTGTGCTGCTATAAACTTAGCTCTGCATATATCATTATAATGTGATGTCTTTAACTCTTTCAGAAAGACATGCAGAAGGGGAATAGCTAGGTCAAATAGAATTTCTATTTTTAGTTTTTTGATGAATTTCCATAGTGGTTGCAGTTGTTTACATTCCTACCAACAATGTAGAGGGCTCCTTTTCCCTCATAGCCTCACCAGCATTTCCTATTATTTGATATCTTGATGATAGCCATTCTTTCTCATTCTTTCTGGAACAAGATGGAGTTAATTCAACTCCAGTATTATATTATTTGCTCTTTTTCTAATGGCCAGAGACGTTGAATATTTTTCCTGTGTTTATTGGCCACTTGTACTTCTGAGAAATGTCTGTTCATTTCAATTGCCCATTTTTTGAAAGGGTCATTCGTTCTTGGGGATCTAATTTTCTTTTTTTAAAAAAATATTCTGTCTATTAGTCCTCTGTCAGAAGAATTAATATCATTTTTTGAATGATTCAAACAGTACAGAAAAATATTGAGTGGCTTTTTCATGCTTTTTCTTGGCATCAAGCATTATTAGTATTCTTGGTAGTATTCTTCCAGTCTTTTTTCTAAGCAAAAGCATACTCACATGTAATTCTTAAGGCGCATACATGTGATTGTGCTGTATTCATTATTTATCTGATGTGTTTCATGTTTATGTTACTCTCTAGAAGTCTGACCCATTTTTTAATGGTGCCATGATATTCTATAACATAGATACATCATTGTTTCTTTGTCTCTCTCCTGTTTTTGGGTATTTGAGTTAGCCCCAACTCTTTGCGATTACCTTCATTCACATATTTCAGTGCAATTAATTTCACAGAGTGGATTTATAAAAGTAAAACTATGGGCCTCATGTGGATACTTAAGCATTGTAAGTACTATCAAATTATAATCCAATCAAGTTTTGCCAAATGGTTTGTCTATCAAGCGTAGCCATTCCCTACCTATTACCTTGCCAATGCTTTGTATTTTCTAAAATTTTAATTTCTGTAGTGAGTAAAAAGATCACACTCTATTCTTGTTTTAACTCGAGTGTCCCTGATTTTACAGTTGGGTGCATTTATAAAATATTTAATAGCCATTTGCATTTCTTCTCCTATAAGCCCTCATTCCCATCCTTTTCTCCTCCCCCTGGGGTTTGGCTTTTCTCTACTGATGTGTGCTAAGTCTCTGCATTCTAGACATTGATTTTTTCCTGTTGCATATATTGCAAGAGTTTTGCCTCTAGTCTTCCACTCTTATCTTTTAACTTTGTTTATGGTGTCTTTTGATGTATAGAAGTTTTAAAATTCAATATATGCCTTCTCTCTATTAAATTTTCAAATTATGAAATGTTCCCCATTTATAGACAAATATATAGGAAAATATAAATCTATATACTCATGTGTGTCCTATTTATTTCACTTAAGAGTATGGCCTCAATATGCATCCATTTAGCTATAAATGACTCTAGTTTCTCATTCTTTATGGC
>NW_004624771.1:6206799-6258635 GCF_000247695.1 Heterocephalus glaber
AAAAAAAAAAAAAAAACAACAGATAAGAGGGTGGAGATAACCACAAAAACCACATCAACAAGGCATCACAAAACTACAAATTAGACATGAACAACTAACCTTTGATCCTGAGCTAAATACTCCAGCTTTGAAGGTTCTTCGAGACCTTCGCTGAAGTGCTGTGCTCTCCCAGCCTGCCTCTAGCTGGATCTGAACTTCTGTTCCGTAAGTGACTTAAACTCAATTCAGTCTCACACACATATGAGTGACTGGGACTGGAATCTGATCCCTGTTTATATGTGCCTTATAGAGCAAGGGTGTGCTGTGTATATTGATGTGTAAACAAACCATACATTCAAAAGACAGTGTCAGTCTGTTTTCTGATCTGTTCATGTTGCTTACTGTGCTGTAAGGTGCTTATGACACCAACATGTGATTTCAGGCCTCCAACTTCCTCCTGAGGGTTCTGCTGACCACTCAGCAGCAGCTGCTTCTCCCTCCAGATGGAGCCCCAACCTTTGAAGAACCTCAGAATTGGAAGGGATTTAAGGGTGGTCTCATCCAACAATTTACAGGCCCCATGTGTAGCTTGCTTTCCCACCTGGACTCCAGCACGTACCCCCTTCTGCAGCCTATTCTTGCAGAGCTCCTTCCCAAATGCCCAAATCTGCCCCGGATAGGGTCTGCCCATGGTTGTTGGTCCTACTCTAGGAGGTCACAAAGATAAAACAAAAAGCCCATAGCAGATTGGAAAGCCCCTGATGGATAGAAGCAAAATCAGCTCTGAAGAAGGATGCACGATCCAGTGTTTGTGGAGCACCAGGCAGCAGGGGGCTGGGGATGGCAGCCGAGTCACACTTCTCACATCTGTTGCGTTGACTGAGTGACTCCTGTTGCTGAGTAAGGGGATTTTATATCTGGACAGTGCAAGGTTCACCATGGAAACATTGTACTTAGATTCCACATCCCCTATCTTCCATTTCCTGTCCCCTGTGGTGTACATAGCAATCTACCAGGTTCTTGCTTGTTCTGTCCTACGTGCTGGTGAGGAGGGAGCCCCTGTAAGCGCGGCACCTTGTCCTATTCTCAAAACCTATGCAACCAACCTAATTACCTGCTGTAGGGACTCAGAGGTGAGCGGCACTTAGACTCCATTCCTAACACTTAATTGACTGTAGGGACGTGTGCGATCATGACCTCTTATTAAACTCTTCCCATTGAGCTCTCATGTTTACATGGCACCATGAAGTCAGCTCATCTGTCCTGCAGGAACTTCCCTACTTTCTGCCCCTTTCTGAGAAGACTATCACCTTCCTGCATTTGTCTGATGGGTCTACAGGAAGCTGCCCTGCCCCGGAACTGCAGGCACAGAGTGGATGCATTAGCTCTTCTCTTCCCCTCACACTCACCGTTGCTTGGGTCCCTGAGATCCTTTCCTAGTGTGCCTGGGCCAGTTAGCCCTTCTCTTCGCTGGCTCACAAGTGACTGACTGCATGGACCTTCCTTGGCTGGTGAGGGCACGTTTCAACACTGTTCCAAGGGCCCTGGTTCTCCTGCCTAGGGCATCCTGAATGTGTTTATATGTGTTTTGCAGCAGAAAAATAACATAAAGCTGTAAAAGCCTACAGAAACAAGAATAGCAAAAGAAATGAGACATAGACATAAGCCAGGTTTCAGGAAATAGAGAAAGTATGTCAGATAAAAACAAAAGAAGATTTAAGGATTAATAATAATACAAACAAGAGGCTGAGGCTGTAGTTGCATCATAGGTGTCATTAGAAATACTGGCTATTGTTAGACATGGAAAATACCAGTTGATACTGAAATAAACTTCTCAGACTTAAGATGAGTTGACAAGTTAAAAACATAGAAGAATTAAATGAATAGATAATTGTAAAGCATGAAGAAAATGACACTAACAAAATAGGAAGATTTGGTCTATGGAAAATAGAAAGCAGGAAACCTTAACAAATAGGGAAATAAGAAATGAAGACATAATGGCAAAAAGTTTCCCATAGCCTTTGTATAAAAAATTTAGTCTGTATAGTGTCCTTTTCAGGATTCATTTCCAGAGAAATATGATAGAAACATACCATTGTAAAGCTTTAAAGACAAAGAAAGGATACGTGATGTAAATAAAAAGGAGAAATATAATTTCAAGTAGCTGAGATCTTGCAACCTCAACTACAGAAGCAAGGAGGATTAGAGTAAAGCTTGTAAGAATCTTAAATCCAATGTCATATTTACGCTCCTAGACTCCAATAAAGAAAAAGGAAAACATACTCCTGAATGACAAGCTAGGTACGGTGGGTGATGGTATGCTCCAAGTTATTTTACAGCTATGATCTTATTAAATTAGCAGTGAAAACACTCCAGAGTATAAAGCAGAAGTTATTATAAATTATAATATAGAGGAATAAAAATAATTCAGAGAGCACAGTCTATTCATTTCTTCCGTGAACATTTAATGAGCATCTGGTCTGTCTCAGGTACTGGGGTCTTTTACTGGAAACTTGATCTAGCAAGCATGTCTTGTGTCACCATGACAATTATTCAGATGCTACAGAGCTGGCTTATAAACAATAAAAACAATATAGGTTTTTGGGAGATAACAGACTTTTAGAAATAGATTCTAAAGAAAAAAATGTTTTAAAAATACATGACAAGTGAAATATAAGGAACCATAGGGAAACACATAATCATATGCCTTGTTGGGATAAATAGAAGAAATATGGAAAATTCAGACCTATAATTTATAATTTACAGCATCATATGTGTAGGTGGATTAGGCACTACAGTATTAAAAAAATAAAAAGAAAATAGAATCTTATCCTCCTTCAATTATGGAGGGAAGTTAATTTCTTTCTTGCTTGAATCAACATTTTTAGTAATAAGGATGACAGAGTAAGATCCACACTGATTTCAAAACTCTTGGGAAAACAAAATACAGACGTTAAAAACAAATAAATGGGAAATGCATGTCATAGATACAAGAGAGAAAAATCTGAACTCAAAATGTATAAAATGCTTCTACACCCATGGGAGATGAAACGTGGCAGGGGAGTGTGGACAAAGAGCAAAAGTAATAGACGGTTAGTGAGAAATATCATCTCACATATTATTAATTCAGAAAAAAGAAAAGAAAGGTAAGGCATTCACGAGCTTCCACTTCATATCTATTTGCAAAAACAAGCTAAACTGATGAAACTCAATGTTAGTGCCTTAGCCCTTTCTCTGCAGATAGAAATCTCCTCCCCTCCCTGGTGTCAATGTTAGCCTGGAGAACAGGACTCAAAGGAACGACTCGTATGTGACTGTAAGCTTCCAGAGAACATTCCCCTTTTGTGAGAGGCAAAGAAATTACTGCATATAAATGAAAATATATTTTTGTACAGATGCTTATAGTAGCATTACTTACAATTGTGAAGTCCAGAATACTCACATGTCAGGGAGAGGTTAAGCCACCTCAATCTTAGAACAAAGGCACATTGTAATACCATTGGCCCCAAGGTGAAAGTTATGCAGATACATAGAAAAAGTATCACAAACTGTTTAAGAAAAAAGTCCAATGTGTAAGGCCCATAAAATATAGCTAATAAAAATGATGTGTATTATGGAAAAATGACAGAAAAGTCTCCAAGAAGTGGTGATGGTTCTGCCTATAACAAAATCCATCTTTTATGAAACCTTGATTTTCCCCATGCCCTGGGCTGTGTCCTCTCTGAAGATAACTCATCTAATAACCTCAACAACACAGATACTAGCTATGATCTCTAAAAGACACACAAAGTTAAGTGACTTGCCCAAGGCCACATAGCCAGGAAATTGCAAAACTGAGGATACCACCACATCCTCAGTTATTCCTTAAGAGCTACACTTAACATGTTCTCTGAATATTTTCCCCTCCCTTCCTCTTTCTTCTTTCCTTCTTCTTCTGTCTCTCTTTCCTTCTTTTCTCTCTCTCTCTTTCTTTCCTTCCTTTCTTCTTTCTTTCCTTTCTTCCTTTTTTCCTTCCTTCTTTCTTCTTTCTTTTTTCCCAGGATTGAACCCTACTCCAACCCTAGCTAAGGTGCCCAGGCTGGGCTCAAACTTGGGATTGTCCTGCCTCAGCCTCCCAGAGTGTGGGGATGACAGGTTGAATGTTTTCGTAAAGCAGGCTTTGTTTGGGGGAGCTACGAGGCGGCATCTCCAAAGGGCGCTGGTTAACCTGTCTCCCTCGGTCAGACTGCATCTCAGCAAACGTTGCTCCTAACTTCCCGCAGCCCTCATGGTCTAGGTCTAAATGCAGTACCTCCTGACCTTCTCCTGTGGCATTAACACACAGGACGTCCACCCCACACCCGTGGAATTACATGTGGTATTTATTTTCTCTGACTGCTTTTCCTGGTAAGGCCATTCCTGAAAGCCTAGGCCCTATGTCATTCCCTTCCAACCCACTCCCCTGCCTCATACACCTTCTCCCTTTGCTGATGAATATGTAGCACCAACATACATGAAAATTACTCTAAAAGCATTATTTTGCCATCAGGCTGTCTGAGCCAAATGTCTCCCTGACGGGTTTTTGCCTCCCTACCTCTCCTCCCACACACTTTAATCACATTAGAGCTGGCAGAATGGAAGCACTTTTGAACAATTCTGCGTGCTTTCCTTGCTAGAATATTGCATTTGCAGTCAGGTGGTGGAAGAACTCTGTGTGGGAAGGAAGCCTCCCAGGAGCATGGGCCGGCCAAGCCCGGGGTCTGCGAAGCTGGCCTTGTGCCTCTCAAGCCAGCCTAGGCCAAGGACGTGGTGCTCCTCTCAGAAAGAGTTGATCCTGAAGCCGGTAGGGCTCAGTTCAGGGCTCGAGGCTGTGACCTGCTTCTGTGCGACCTGCCAGCTAAGAGTAGTTTTTGCACTTTCAAATGGTTAAAAAAAGAACCTAAGGAAGAACATTTTGTGTGTGTGTGTGTGTGTGTGTGTGTGTGTGTGTGCTACATGACAGCTATATGAAATTCCAATTTCAGTGTTCATCAGTGAGGTTGAGCTGAAGCCCAGGCATACCCATGTCATGCTACAAAAAGCTACAAAGCTGAGCAGCTGCAACTTGGACCATGTGGCCTTCCTGAGAGCTTAAAGGTACAGTTTCTTAGCTGCTCTTTCACAGACACTGCTGAGCCCTGGTCTCATGGAATAGCCATTGTCCTTGAAGGCTGTTTCTCATTGCCTTTCTATTTTGAACCTAACACAAAAGACCTCCCATCCTCATACCAACACAGTCCTGTGAGGTGTTTACTTCCTGTGACCACCTTTTACGTGCCATGGAAGGAGTCTCTGAAGAGAAGAAACATTTGGGGTCACTAAGCCACTTCAAAGCCTATGTCCCAGAGAAGGAGTTGAGGGCTTCATGGAGAGGTGGGACTGCCTGACAGGCTTGAATGGTGTCCTCCCTCTGGGGGCAGATGGTTCGGGGTTCGAGAATGTTCCCAGCGCCTCAAGAGCTATGCACCTGGCCCACGGGAAGAGCATTCATCGACAGGGGCACCATGCGTAACCCTAAGAGGACATCAAGGCCTACTCAGGACGGAGGATTCCTGGGTCCATCTATTGATCTCGCTGCCCAGGGAAGCCTTGTTTTTCTTTCTTTAGTCTTCTACACCTGAGTTCTTTCCCTAAAACCCTAAATGAGAAGTTTTCTCTTAAAAATAAAAAAACAAAGGTAGGCTCTGTTCTCAGCTCAGATCAAAGTGCATCTTACAAAGATGTCTGAGCCAGAGAAAAGAGATGCAGTGACTCACCGTAATGAAGTGGATATTGTGACAAGAAAGATTTAACATCTTAATGAAAGCCCTGAGGGGAAATTTGCATAAAACAGTCTCTTTGTTGCTTCAAAGGAGCCACTGATGCCTTATTTAAAAAAAATCAAACCCTAATTTTGTTAAATATTCAGGCTGGGAATGATTCAGAGTATTTTCCTTATCTCTTGGGTGGTTTTTTATTTTCCTCCACAGAATTACAGATGTTTAGAGGAAGGTGCTTAGAGGAAGATCTTATAGATGCTTAGAGGAAGATCTTCCAAGAAGATCCCCAGCTCTCCCTGAAGCCCTTCTTCCTCGAGGGCCCTGTGGCAGAAACACTGCCCTATTTCTTTGGACCTTGATGACTTCTGAAGTGGAGGAGTGACCAGAACACCAGTCAACCTGGGACTTGAGACTCCATAGAGCAAGAAACCACTTGCTCAAGTCTGTCAGTATTCCTACACTCTGCTACTTCAACTCGGTTTAAAAAACTTGGTTGGTTTCTGAGTCTCTTGCAATATATCTTTTATTTGAACTTTGTCCAGTATGTTTGACAGATTATTGCTGGAACACCCCCAGCGATAGGCAGCTCATCACCTCTGGAGGCAGGAAGTACTACGTGGGGGTGCAGTCTTGTTCCCATTAACCTGTCCAACTGTCCTGGCCCTTCCTCCACTCATTCTTAGGCAGCTCTCCATGTGGTTATAGGTGATAACTGCATGTCTTCAAGGGTCCTAAAATTGTTGTTTGCAATCACATACCAACACTTAAAAATTTCACTTAGCTAGCTCTGCCTCTCTGGATGGTTTCCGGAGACATCTCAAGGAAGAACAGACCCTAAACAGAAGATTATCTCCATCCCTGGAAGCCAGAGGACTCTCTCATTTTATGCAGATGATTTTCCAGAATGAAAGACAGGGAAAATCAGAGGCCAGAACAGTATTAGGGTTTGAGACCAATCACCCTAGGGCCAAGGGCTTCATCTACAAAGCGCTGATTGTTGTTTAAAGAAACCCCTGAGTTTACAGTCTATAGCCCACTGGGAGGTAGTTCAGGCTCTTGGGTGACTCTGGGAAGGCTGTATAGAAGTTTGGAGCAGGTGTTTGTACTGTCCTGGGTGCATGATAGCCAGGGAGGGCACTTTTGCCAGGGTTAAAGAGAGCAGAGTATCCCTTAAAGGACAAGGACATTGGATCAAGGGGGCCTCACTGGATAGGAGGACAAAGGAGGAAGGTCCAAAGGGAAGCCAGTCAGAGTTACCAGTCTTGCTCAAGGTCAGGAGGCAGCTCAGAAGCGTGAAGGTCTCCTTTCAGTCATTCCCTGGCCACATCCCTGCCTGTCTGAGTCTCATAGGTCCAGCTTGAGTTTTTGCCACAGTGCCAGGGGCCTGATTCTTGCTGGAACCCAGAGCCATTCCCCAGTCACCAGTGGCTCACACTGAGTGGCCTGCATCCCGGCTCACATCACAATCACTGTTCTTTGCAGAGATTCTAGTAGGGACAAGAAAGCAACAAAAGCAAACAGGTAAGGTATCTAAATATCCTTCCAGAGCAAGTCAGCTCTGGAGTGAGGGCCCTGTTACAGGGCAGCTGGAAGCCCAGGTTGAGCAGCACCATGGAGGGAAAAGGAACTCCCATTGGAATATTTGGGGCTCTGTTTTATTTCAAGCCAGCAGTCAGTCTCAGTGTGACTTGGTGGATAAAGAAAACAAAATCCTGAAAAAGTGGCGCTTACGTTTTCCTCCCTCTTCATGTTCTATTTGGCTCAATATACCATGGTAAGAGTAGCAAGGTGGTGGCCAAAGTCTGACCTTTTCACTTTCTTCCCTTTCCTTCTTACAGTGCTGACAAATGAGCACTGGCCCTTGTGGCTCTGGTGACCTAAGGGCATGACAGACCTGGAAGGGCCTTGGAGATCAATGGCTTTTCTCCTCTCATTGCAAGGTTCATGGCTGAGGCACCTGTAATAAAAGACCTGCTAACTATAGAAAAGCATCCACATTTTTTCAGAATATAAGCTTTATGTGACATAAGCACCTTCAGAAATGAAGCCATGAAGAAACAGAAGACTTATTTTTTTATGCCAGGTTTGATGAAGAAGTGGATAATTATAAAGTAAGGTTGGGGGTTCAAAAGGTAATAAACTAGGAGGAATTTAGTGAGGCCTGTTCTTTTCAGGTTCTTCTTGGCCTGTCTGTGTCTTGGAGGATAAACTTGTATTTTTCCTCTGTATATAATGAGGGTACTTCTGGAATGAAAGTCTTCTTATCTACCTCGCAGAGGGAAGTCAGAAAATTCTTTTAAATTCTGCTTTAGAAGAGAAAGGAAGGAGATGGTTTGATGGACCTTTCTGCTTCTGCTATTTCTGAAATGCCAAGGTGGCATCTTTTGGGGTAGGGTGTCCTGAACCCTATCACTCACTATTATGGCTTGTGTCTAGATGTCCCCTCAAAGCTCATGCAGTCATAGATGAGGCTTTTCAGAGGTGGCTGGATCTAGGATGTGTGGTTCTGGAATTAAGTGTGTGATGCTGGAACTAAGGGTGTGTGATTACTAAATTAGTCCACTGATTGGTTTGGCATATTTCTTGGATGTGGATGAGGGTAAGGCCCACCCTGGGTGTGGGTGACACCACCCAAAGGGCAAGTAGCTTGAAAGGGATAAAAGGGAGAAGCAGGCTTCTTTTCTGCCTTCTACCCACCATGAATCGCTTCACCTCTGCAACGCTGCTCTGCCATGCTGCCCTGCCTCAGGGTCAACCAACTATGGACTGAAATCTCTCCAAACTGTGAGCTGAAACAAACCTTTCCTCCTTTAACTTATGGGTGTAGGATATTTTGTCTCAGCAGTGAGAAAAGTAACTAAGACACTCACAATCTCCTGGCTCACTCCTCTGAACAAAGTCAGTTACCGTGCTCTGAGAACACTCAATTAGCCCACAGAAAGGTCAAATGGGGAGGACCTGAGGCCTTCTATCAGCAGCTGTGCCATCTGGAAAGCAGGTGCTGCATCCTAGTGGAGCCTTTTCATGACTGCAGCCATGGCCAGCAGCCAGATTGAACTTCACTAGAGACTCAGTTAGAACCGCTCAGCTAAGGCTGGCACTCAGAAATTTGTGTGAAGTGATCAATGTTTGCTATTGTAAGCTGTTAAGTTTGGAGTATTTAATATGCAGCAATAAGGGACTGATGCCATTATTTTATATAACATACATACTAAATGACTGACCTGGGTCTCCCAGGTTACTGACAGTAGCTATTCACTCTTTCTCCTCACCTGGCCTGGTGATTGAAATTCATGTACTAAGAGGTCACTCTCTTCTGGACATCATTTTTCAAATGTGTCATCTTGGAAGGCCAGTACCTCTGCTGCATGTACTTTATCTTAACCCTTAAACTGCAGTGAGCACCTGGGAGATAGAACTCATGGCTGAGCAATGAGAACAAGCTCTGGTTGCTGGTTAGAGGCTATATATCTTCATGTGTTTTAGTTTTCTCACGTTCAAAATGAGAAGAGTAAAAGTACCTAACTCACAGTCTCCATCTCCATCTTTGGTTGCACAAAGATAAGCAATGATAAAATATAGGGAAGCACTTTGTAATCCAGAACAACTTATGCCAAAACTAGTGTACTTTACAACAATCGAGCTTCCCAAGGTGTGAATAGGTAGGCTCTGCCCCCATTTATTAGGTGCCTTTTCTCTGCCTTATTTTTGTGCATTATTAAGAATGAGGACATACAAATGAATAAAATAGGTTTTGGCCTGGGATTTAGCTCAGTGGTTCCGCCGCCTGCCTCGCAAGCACAAGGACCGGAGTTCGATCCCTGGTACCAAAAAAAAAAAAAAAAAAAATTAGGTTTCTTACCCTCAAGTGGCTCATAGTAGTGAAAATGGTAAATATAAAAACCCAGGCAATTAGTATGAATATAGAAGATGCTGGGCACAGGGTAATTGATTCACTTCTTCATCAAACATTTATTGAGTGCCACCCCCACCAGCCAAGGTGCTGGATGATATTGCTACATGGACAGTGTTGAGGAAGCCCACTGAGAAAGCTGCCAGCAGGAGGTATCATCAAGTTTGGTAGGGAGAGAGTCTAATGCAGTTTAAGGCTAAGGGTGCATAAGGCCATGGAGGAGATCACCAGCATGGTGACTTGGGGCAACTCCTCCATTTCAGCAGTGTCAATACCACTGAAACTCCCTGAAGGATGACTGCAGAATCTGGAAGCTCAAATGTCTCAAAGACCTATGTAAGCAGTTTACACCAGGTCTGTACTATGCCCGGGACTCGAGGTGGAATTGGCTGTCAAGTCCCAAAGAGTGTGACCTCAGTCTCTCTTCTCCCAGGTCTGAACGCTCATAGGCCCTTTTGCACTATGAGTGACTTGGAGAATACTAATGAACTTAAATATTAGCCCAGCTGATAATTAGGTTAATTAAGCTAATAATAAGGAGGATGGATTAATTGCACAAGAAGTCATCTAGGATATGCCCAAGCCAATTAAAATTAATTGCTGTTTGGGGTTCCCCATACCTCTGACCCATTATTGATTCTGACCACCTGTCCTTGACTACACCCATTAAGGAAGCCCTTTTCCTTCTTGATTATGTCTGCTGCTCAGCCCTTATAGCTGTGGAGACAGTGTAGAGATAGCAGGAGTCCTGTGGAGTCATAAGCCTATAACACAGAGAAATGTCTCACTGCCTTCCAATGAGCAGAGTACAAGATCACCTGATTTCATTTCCTCATAAAGATGGATGATCTCAGAGTGTTGAAACTGAACTAGATGCTTAAAACCCATTTCCTTGCCCAGCTGAGCCCTGGCAGCACCTTCTCCCTCGTCTGCGGTACCTAGCCCTGGGAGACATCTGAGATGAGCTCAGTGTGAATGGACATTTAATTTGATTTCCAGGATATTGTACCCCCAAAGGTGCAGAGTCCCCTCAGGAGATAAGACTGGCTTATTATCCTCCAGGAGGAGTTATCCAGACACTCTGGCATAGAAGATGAAACAGAAACAAGCCACATAAAATAGGTACCTGGAGTTGACACCTCTTTCCAAGAGAGGCTCACTTTTTTGACAGATCACCCTTTGTGTCACTCCGGCTTGTCTCTTACACACAGGTCTCTTCAGGCTAGTGCAGCTGACCTGCTGGCTCCAAGTCATTTCTGCTCAGGAGAATAAAAGGAATATATGAATCTTCATATTGACAGGAGGAAAGAGTATTAGCTCCTCTTTTTGGGTGGGTCCTTTCAAGAAGAGCTGAGGTCCTCACTGTAAACTGCATCTGAGACTTCTCTCAGCCCAAGTCTAGTCCTCTTCTCAGGCCCAGGTCAGCTTATTTCTCTTCTTTCCTTGGTAGAGATCCCAGGGCCTGGGCTATCCATAGCCTCTCAGGCTGGGGGAACTGTCTGGTGCCTGGGGCTCACTGTGAAAGGTGGTGTAGTCACCTAGTTTCCTGCTACCTGTTTCCTCTCAGGACAAACACCCAGGTCCCCTGTTGTTGAAGTCCCAGGCTTTGGTTTAATCCTGTATGTTGGGCCTCAGTTTTTATTCCCAGATGTGTCACTCAAAGAATCTCAAGATAAATGCTCAGCACTCTCACTGCTGGATGGTTGGTGTGAATAGGCAGCCTCATAGAACAGTGATTGAGACTCGTGGCCTACAAAGCTACACATCTACACAGGGCAGAGATCTCCGGGGCAATTGGTGGATGGTGAAGTGATTATGTTAGTTTCTTAGATCTCAGAGGTCTGGTGAATCAGAGTGCCATTGGCCACAAAGTGTAAACAGGAAGTGAGGATCTAACTGGGCCTGACCAATCAACAAGCAGATGTCGGCCACAGGAACTCTGCCTTCTCGTCTCCTTCTCTACCAGTGATGCTCCTGCTTTCTTGGGCAGCCAGCAGTGCTGCTGTGGGAAATTCTCCTATGGAGCTAGTGCAAATTAATCAGGAGAATCAACCACTGGCCTGTAGGAAAAAGAAGGAAATATTAGTGACCAATTAAGAGATTTTTGTCTGGAAACTGTGGATATGAGATCAAATACAAGGAGGCAAAAAAGCTGTCATGTGAAGTCATGTGAGAGACAGCGAGGGCTCAAAATTGGGGAGTAGAAGTAGGGTTTGAAGGGGCAGGGCTTAGGAAAGGTGCAGAGAAAGTCAGGTAACCAGAACATGGTGACTAAAAATAAGAAAGAGGCCATGAAATCACATTGCTGAGCTGATACAGCTGTAGGGATGTCACAAGGAGGAAGATATATGGGGAAGTTTTAAGAAGTTTGTCGATGTGGTGGGACTGGAAGTTAGAGGAGTTTTAATGAAAGGTTTTTTAATTTTTGCATATAAGATTTTTCTGGCTAATCACTTGGATTTCTTTTTGATGGGATCACCAAATTTGGCTTTGGATATGCTTGGGTATCCTTGTCTACACTTCAGAATTAGAAGTCTGGGCTGTCCTGTTTCTTCATGGGAGTCCATCCTATGCTGTAGGGTATACTTTTATTTTCATTTTTTCCTATTTTCACTTGACCCAAGCTTGCTCTGAAGATCCTGCTTTTTTCCCCTACCTTTCTGTATTTTTTTCCTACCTTAATGTGAAATTTTGCTACCATTACAAAAAAAGAATCAGATGTCTTGGCTGGGAATATAATTTGGGAGTCATCTTTGAGTAGAGTGAGTTAAACACAGAGATCTGGACAACAGCGTGAGACCTGAAGAAAGAACACCAAGGGAATCATCTTGGGCTAGGAGAGGGAGAAAGTGACAAGGAGCAATAAAAAAAATATCAGAAAGGAATTTGGTGCTGGAACATAGGGGATAGGAAGTTTTAAGGCTACTTGTTAAATGATGGAATGAGGTGCCCTGGCAACTGCCTGCAATCCCAGCACTCTGGTGGCAGAGGCAGGGGGCTGAAAAGTTCGAGCCCAGCCTGGGCAACTTAATAAGACTTTGTCCCAAAAGACAGAAAAATAGGGTGTTGGGGGGTGCTGGGGATGTAGCTCAGTGCTATTGTACTTGATGTTTAAGAATTTAGGAGGTCATCAAAGGAGATTCAGGAGGTTGCAACAAGAGAAGTAAAACTGCATTAGGTTGGCTGAGAGTAGCAAAGACAATTTTGGATAAGAAAAATAAATCTTTTCAACAAATTGGGGCATTTGATTAATCACATCAAAAATTAATTTTGGATTCCCCACATAGCAATTTCAAATATCAGCCACAGATGAAACAATAAAGCTTTCTGAAGGTAATGTAGTGTAATATTTTCATCTTGATGTAGGCACAAGTATCACTAGCATAAATGAAGAAAATAAAAAACGAATTGAGCCAGGAGTGGTGCATGCTTTTAATCCCATCTACTTGGGACACTGAGGCAGGAGGATTCCAAATTGAAGCCCAGCCTAGGCAGTTTAGTGAGATCCCATCTCCTGTCTCAAATACAAAAATAAAAGTGGTTGGGGATGTAGTTCAGTACTCCCTGGGTTTAATCTCCAGTACCAAAAAACTACATTAAAATCAAAAGCCTCCACCATCTCTCTAAGCTCAGTCTTGGAAGCAGCTCATACACCCATCAACAGATGAATGGATAGAGAAAATGTGGTATTTCTATGCAATTGAGTACTACTCTGCCATAAAAAAGGATAAACGAGTCATTTGTAGGAAAATGGATGCATCTCAAGACTATAATTTTAAGTGAAATAAATCAGACACACAAGTTTAAATATCACATTGTTTCTCTTTTGTGAGAAACCCAAAGAGTAAATGAAGACTATAATGGAGGATAAATATTGAAAAGTAGGGAAAACATATTCAAATGGGAAGAAGAACAAGGAGGGGAGAGAAGGGAAGGGAAGGAAAAGGAAAAAAAGAGAATGAAGGAAAAAAAATAAAAACAAAGCTTTTGAAAACAGGGAGGGAAGAAGGGTTGAAGGAAAGGGAGAGGAATGGGAAAAAAGAAGAATCAAGATCTATTATGTACAGGTACAAATTCCTTAATATTATATTGTATGATAATGTATATTGTATGACAAATATGTACTAATAAAAAATAAAGTTAAAAAGATACATTAACAGAGTGAAAAGGTAGATCACAGAGTAAAGTAGGTATCTGTAATATTTATAGTCAAAAAGAATGCCTGTCTACTATAGACAAAGAACTCCACGTTAATAAGAAAAAGAGCATCCAGTAAAAATGAGCAAGGTGGATGTAGTGGCACAGACCTGTAATCAGAGCACGCTGGGAGGCCAAGGCAAGAAGATCACAAGTTTGAGCCCAGCCCAGGCGATTTAGTGAAAACCTGTTTCAAAACAAAAAATTTAAAAATAGCTGTGGATTTAGCTCAATGCAAAGGCCCTGGATCCAAACCCCAATAAGATGGCAAAACAAAGACTTTGAAAAACTTTTCGTAAAAGAGAGTAGCCAAATGGCTCAGTAAGCATGAATAGGGGATGGTAAATTAAAGTCATCACTGTGCACACACTAAAATGGCTAAAATTAGACACACTGAAAATACCAAGTGTTGGCATGATTGCAGAGGCACGGAAATTCCCTTACACTGCTAGTGGAAGTGTGTATGAATACAATCACTTTGGAAAGCTGCTTGCAATACATTATGCAGTTGAACATAGCAAGCACTGAGGGTGATGAATTTGTAGCGTGGACTGGAAGGTCAAAGGGATCTGATTAGTGGTCTTTTAATTATTGCCTAAAAATTTATCTGGTCTATTTACTGTTTATGGTAATTTTTGTCAAATAAAAGCATTATGGTGTCCTCATCCACCTTTCCACCTGAGCTGCCACTCTGTGACTTTTGGCTCTTCCCCAAAGTCAAATGACCGGGAAAGGTCAATTTTGAATCCTGGACATCGAGGCAGCCACAACTGTGTTACTAAAAACATTCACGAAACAAGACTTCTAGAATTGCTTCAGAAAGTGGCACGAACAATGAATACATGTGTTTGAGGCAGGGGGGAATATTTTGAGGGAGGATTAATGGCAATGTATCTTTTACTGTACTAAATTCTTAGCAATTTAAAAATTCACTGTGTCTTTGATCACACTTCCTATATTTTGTAGAAAACCTGTTACACACTTTTCATACCAGGGAGCTTGTTTTTGTGACTGATTTGTAGAAAATCTTTCTGTGTTTTGGATACAGAACTTTGGTCAACATATGCACTGAAAATATTTATACCAGATGATTATTTATCTCGCTTTTTCTTTTCTTTAGGGATGTCTTTTGTTGGGAAAAATATTTCAATCTTGATGATGCTTAATTTATTAACTTGTTTTATTTTACATTTAATGTTTTTTGGTTACTCTTTAAGATATTTTCCTACTACAAATTTACAAAGATATATTCTTCTGATTTCTTCTAGAAAATTTGTAGTTTTAACATTCACTGTTTGATCTCTAACATTACTTTTTGTGCCTGGTTTGAAATAAGTTTTGTGGTTTGTTTTCTCATGTGTCTTTAGTTTGAGTACCATGTGTTGATAAGACTTCCCTTTGAGTTCTTAGCATTTTTATTGATAAATGTATGATTTTATTTGTTTTCCCTATTTCATTCCATTGATCAATTTCTTTCTTGTAGCAAATACCGTAAGTCTTGATTATTCTAGCATCACAGGAACTCTTGAATCAGGATGAGTCACCCAACTTTGTTGTTTTTTCCAAGATGGTTTTTGCTCTGGTAGGACCGTTGTATTCTCATGTAAATTTTATAACCAAGTTTTAAAATTCTACAAAAAAAAAAAAGCCTGGAGGGATTTTGATGGAGACTTTATTGAATCTATTAGCCAAATTAGAGAGATTTGATATCTTAACACCAATTTTTCCAATTTATAAACATTGTATCTCTATTTACATCTTTATTCTCAGGATTGTCTTACAGCTTCAGTATCAAGGATTTGTATATCTTGTTAAATTTATTCTTTAGTTTTTTATTTTTTGATGCAAAAAAGTAACTATTTTAAAATTTCACTTTGCAGTTACTTGCTGCTAGTATATAGATAAATAATTGTGTGTTTTTGTATCCTATAACTGTGATAAATTCAATTATTAGTTTTATAATTTTTTGTAGACATCCAGAATTTTCTACCTGGAGCACAAGTTCACCTGTAAATCCAGGCCATTTAATTTCTTCCTGACACATTTCTATGACTTTTATTTTTTCTTTTTTCCTCTCTCTCTCTCCCTCTCCCTCTCTCTCTCTCTTTCTTCACTGGGTAGAACCTCAGGTACAAGGCTGAGTATTAGCGATGAGAACAGTACGCTTGCCTCTTTTTCCATGTTAACATTAATTATGGCATCAGCTGCAGGTTTTTAAGATTCCCTACATCTGATTGAGGAAGTTGCCTTCCATTTCTGTTTTGTAGAAGTTTTAAAAATGAGTGGTTGTTGAATGTTGTTAAAGGAGTTTCTTGCTTTTATTGAGCTGATCATATTTTTAATCTTTTATTCTGATCTTGTGATAAGTTACATTGGCTAATTATCCAGAATATTTTATTTTAGTCATAGACATGTAATATTTGTACATATTTTTGAAGCATAATCTCATGTTTTGATTTATGTAGGTATATATAGCACTGGTCAACTCAGAGTAATTAGAATATCCATCTTCTAAAGTTCGATCATTTCTTAATGGTGGGTGCATCACTTTTCCATTGCTGGGGCACAATTCCTGACACCTATAACTTAGAGGAAGAGAGATTTAATTTGGCTCATGGTTTCAGGGGATTCAGTCCATGATTGTCTGGCTCCAAGGAACATCATGGCACAAGGGAATGGTGGAATAAAGCTGCTCACCTCGTGGTAGCTGGGAAGTAGAGCAGGGGAACAGTGCCAGAGAGGAAGGGACGAAGGATCAAGGTCATGACTTCATAACCCACCCAGGCACACCCAGAAGCGTGTTTTACTAATTACCTAGGTTGCTCCAAAGCCAATCAAGTGGGCAATTAAGCTTAACCATCACAATATCCAAAATCATCTCTTTTATTTTGAGATATGCAATTACTGATTATATTCACCCTACTGTGGCATGAAACACCAGAATTTACTCCTCCTATAACATTATACTTGTTGACTGGACTCTCCCCATCTCCACTGATTCATTTTTAAATATTAAATTTATCTTTCATTCCTAGGATAACTTCTACTTTGTCATAATGAACTATCCTTTTTACATAGTGTTTGACTTGGTAATATTTTGTTAAGAGTTTTTGCCTCATTTTCATGATGGTGTTTGTCTATAATGTTCTTAGAATTTCTTTGTCAGATTTTTCAATTGGGGATATATTAGCCTAATACAGCAAGTTAAGAAATATTCCAGTTTCTCTAATATTTTGAGCTAGATTGTGTAATATTAGTATTGTTTCTTCCTTATATGTTTGGTTGAATTAATCAGTAGAACAATGTAGGCTTGAAGTTTCCTTTTCTGCAAGAAAATTTATTATTAATTCAATTCCTTTAATAGATATAAGCCTATCCATATCTATTTATTTTTGTCTGTGAGCTTGGATAAGACATAATTTAAAGGAATTTGTTCATTTCGTCTAAGTATTCATTTTATAAGTATGAAGTTTATCATAGTATTTCCACATGGTGCTTTTAATGTCTGTAGGATTTACAGTAATATTTCCTTGTATTAGTTATTTATTGCTACATAACGGATGACCCCAGAACTTGTTGGGTGAATATACAACAATGCAGTGTTTCAGTTTCTGTGGTCAGGTCCTAGAGTTGTTTTCTCATGTGGCTGTAGTGAAGATGTCAGCAGAGTCTCTAGCCTGCTGGAGACTGGATCAGCGCTGAAGGACCTGCTTCTAAGATGACTCACTCACATTGCTATTGTTAGGAACCCTCAGTTCTTCCCTGGCTGTTTAGGACGCTACAGGGGCTCTCTGCAGACTGTCTGGATGTCCTCCCAGAGTGAATAATCCACAAGTTGGTAAGCAAAGAGAAAACTGCAGAGCCTTTTATGATCTGTTGTGAAGCAGAGCCCTGTCACTTCAGTTTTATTCTATTCATCACAAACACGTCACTGAGTCCAGCCTGTGACCAAGAGGATGGCATATCTTTTTGAAAAGAGGCATACCAAATAACTTACAGGCATATTTTAAATCACTATGATCTGCTCGTTGGTCACAAATTGTTTACTTTATATTTTTCTCAGATGCAAAATATACCTCCCCCCTGCTACAGTCCATGTGTTAGGAGCTTAATCTCTAACACAGAGGTATTGGGAAGTGGAGCTTCATCAGAGGCTATTAGGTCATCAGGGCTCTGCTTTCATGAGTGGGTTAATGTTCTACAGGACAGGGTTAGTTATCACAAGAGCAAGTTTGTTAGAAGTGTGCCCCTCTCTGGTTTCTTGCTCTTTTGCCCTTCCATCAAGGGATGAAGCATCTTACAGGCCTTCACATGAATTCCCTCAATCTTAGACTTCTCAGACTCCAGAATTGCAAGAAGTAACTTTTCTTTATCAATTATCCAGTATGTGGTATTTTGTGTAGCACATGAAACAGACTAACTTCGAAAGTCCCAAAGTCCTCCGAGGTTCATTCCATCACAGCATCAGCTCCAAGTCCAGAATTCATCATCTAAATCAGTTCAAAGTTCAGATGGCAGTCTTTAGGTGCAGCTCCGTTAGCATAGTTCTTCTCAATCTGAAGACCTGAGAACTGAAGAGCCAAGTCATCTCCACCTCTCCCTGTCCCCCAGACATACACACCATACCATGGTGAGACTAGCATGGGATAAATGCCATAGAAATTCCTCCTTAAACAGGGAACATATAGGGCACAAATGAATCATTAGTCTGTGGAAATTCCGAATCTAGTCAAGCTAATGCATGAATTTCTTTGAATAGGACTTAGTCCCACTAATTCTATAATTTATTCTCCATGGTCCTCTGCTTTTCCCTTTGGGGTCTTGATCGCATTTTCTGAGTCATCTTTCCTTTTTCATGAAAGACAGCTTGTTGTTGCAGCTGAGTGGTCTTTCTTAGCCTGTTTCCACCCAGTAGAAGTTTGAAGGTCCAAAAGATTCGATTAATTTTCTACTTTCTCTATCCTTTCAATATGATGGCCATTTCTATTATATAATTCCCTTAACACCTTGTGGATATCCTGGGAATGTTATTGTGATGAACTCCATTAGCCGAAGCTACATCTACAAATCTTTTTGAAATAAATCTTTCTTCTGTATTGTGATTTTTGTAGAGGAATGACACTTGTAAATTTCTTAGATGCCCTAATATTTGTTTCAGAAGATCTGTTAGGAACATCCTTGAAATCTTTAGAATATTCTTTTCTGACTGAATGGTACGTTGAGGTTCCACTTTTGATCTTTCTGATATTTTAACAAAGGCTTTATAGCCGTATGCTCAGCTTCATCTTTATGTTTTCCTGGAAGTGCCCTGGATTCAATCTCTGCTCAAAAGCCACCTCTCAATTTTAGCATTCTTTGCTATTTGGAGAGGTTGAGAATGTACAATGCTCCTTATATCTAATAGTCCTTCCTTTAGTGTATCCTTTTCTCTTACATTTTACTATAAATACTTGATGCCTAGTTCAACTGAGTATGTGGTTTAGTTTCCAGATGACTTCAGTGTTGCTAAACTTTCTGCCACTACATAACAAATGTGCCCTTTCCTCTATCTTCCAGTAATAAATAAATTTTTAAAAGACACACAAACAGCACACAAGACAATTCTAGCTAATTAGAAGGCTGAGGCAGGAAGATCAGAACTTTAAGTTCAGCCTTGACAATTTAGCAAGATCCTGTCTCAAAATAAAAAAGTAAAAAATGTTGGAGGTGTAGCTCAGTGGTAGAGCACTTTCCTAGTGTGTGCGAGTGTGCGAAGATGTGGACCTATGCCCGGTACCTAAAAATAAAAGGGGGTTATGTTTGCAGGTAAAAAATGAAAAAGTTGAGTATTGGATGCTTAATGTAGTTCAGCCAAACAAATAAACCATTTCTGTTAGTTGGTGAAAGGAAAGGGTTACTGATAGGGGTCTCGATTTGGCACATTGTTAAACTTAGCGGCACACTGGAATAACTTAGGGGGATTTTTATACATTTCACTGTTCAAGCTGTAATTCAGGGCCATTAGAACAGATCTGCTGAAGTTTCAACTCAGTCCTCACTAATTTCAAAAGCCCAAGAAATGATTCAAATATTAACCAACCTGGAGAATCATGAATCTAGGGTATGTACTATGAAAGTTGTGAGAACCAAAATGGAGACCCTAGTCTCAAGCCTGATAAACAAAATAAATAAAGCTGGGAGGTAATGAAATAAGAGTTCTGATGCATGATTTCCTGATAGTAACATTATGACTGTAAACAAAAAGTGCTTTTGCCACCATCTTATGCAAAATGTACTTCTGAAAGAACATATGACATTAGAAAAACTATCCCATCACCTTGTACTTAATTAATTTCCTTTGTTTTTCCCCCTTCCCCCAAGCCATGCCTGTGATTTTAAGATTTATCTTAGGGAACCAACAGAAACTTCACACTTTTTAAAAAGGAGCTTTTTTTTCAACTGTTGGATTTGTAGCTTCCTCACTTTTGTGAGCTTTGTCATCAGTCTTTCCTCACTTCCATTTCAGTAGGTTTTTCTGGTTGAGGAGTGCTAATTGGCTGTCTTTATTTTCCATCACTGATACAGGTTTGTTTTTAAAATCTTTTTTGTCATGTTAGCGATGTTAGAAGAGGAGTGAGGCAATATTATGTATTTAGTTAATGCTAATTGAGCACTGAGTATATGCCAACTTCTTTTTTGAGAGCTCTACATCTACCAAACCATTAACTAACTTGTGAAGGAAGCATCGATATTATATTATTTTATAGATAAGAAAATCAAGGTTCATTTCAGGTGAATTAACTCACCCCCAGTCATGCAGCTACCAGATGATGGATCTGCAATTTTAACCCATGCAGTCTGGCTCCTCTAAACATGTTCTTAGCCAGTGCATGTTCTTCCTTCCTCTCTACAGTGCCTAGTATTAGGTGTAGGTTGAGGAAGCCTGCAGTGGAGTAGGGAACTTGGAGCATGTTGAATGTTGGGGATAACTAGCACACTTAAGGAGAAAGAGAAAGCTCTTTAGGGATAAGGAAAGAGATTGCCACCACTTTGAGAAAGCAATTGAAGTTGGAGAGTAGGGATTAATAGTATAACTTAGCTTTAGTCTTCAGAACTGTCAAGGTGGACCGTATTTCTAGAAGTGTGGGGAAGGGACATGCTTCCCTAGTTGCTCTCTATTTTGCAGTCCTTTAAAATAGGCTACATACCTTTTTTTTTGTTTTAAGAGTTCTAGATTTTTAAAGAAAGTATTCTATTGTCAATGGTTAAGAAAAACAATTAAGAATTTCAGGAGCATAATTTTTTTCTAGGCAAAATTTTACTCAGTATCTCAATATGTAAAAAATGCATGAAGGTAGCATTTTAGAAGAATAGATTTATTAATTTATATTTACATCTTTTCCTAAATTGTACAAAGTCAATGAAAGAATACTGAATCTATTTTGATCAACACAAAAATTAGAAGTCAGTATTTTTGCTGACATTTGCAGTCTCACACAAGTCTCATTACCCGACGTATTTCTGTAATCTCTCTGAATACATACTATCAAGAAAAGCCTGATTTAAACAGCTGAGTAGCTTACCGTGCAATCTCAAGATTTTCTTCTATCAAGTCGATTCTAAAGCATTTAAGAGGATTTGTAGGACTTTGTTTCAAAGTCAATCACCAATAATATCTAAAAACTAGGTAACTTCCTTGTCATAAATATAAAAGTCAGTCAATAAGTGTCCCATGCTTATAGTAAGTAAATGCTACGTCTATCAATTTTATGACGGGAGTTTTGCTAGATATTTATGTTAATTATAGATCAGTACAGGCTGGATTGATGTGCCTCAGCCTTGTTCATGGCTCCATATACAAGTGTCTAGAAGGGAGCCTGCCATCACATAGGCATAAATAGATATTCGCTGAATGAATGAACTAATGAATGAACAAACTAACCTTGCCTGTCATTTCCTAAAGAATTGACTAATATCTACATTTTTATTTTTATCTTTTGATTTTTACATGTGTATGTTTAAATTTTAAAAAGATCAGTGCAGAGGTACACACATTGCAATTAGTGATTCATTTACAAGACTTTCAAATATATCCACAAATCTGGCAGTGGAAGCTTTTCTCCAAGCTTTTCTGCCTCAGGAAGTTTACAAGGTAGTGTAAAGTTAGCCAATCGGCTGGCTGTCCTCAATATATCAACAGAAGCATAGACCACATCTGCGATTGTGTTGACTTGTATTACAGTTTTAAAAATTATCTGAGACATTTTGCTCAAAATATTTGTGGCATCCAAAGCATGTCATGAAGTCAGGGTACCCTTGAGGTCCCAGGAGGGCAATTAGAGGCCACTTCTGAAGTTTACAAAGGCTACTTCTTCCAGGAAGGTCTTCACCATGCAGCTTTCAAGGCACACAGGGGACTCAAAGAACAGTCACAAGGGACCATGCACGTGCCCTTCCTGGTGTGAAGAAATTACCCATAACTCACTAATCAGTTTACATGACTAATATTTTCCTCTCTGAACAAAGCACTAAGAACTTTACATTTATTTACTCATTTAGTTCTTAAAACAATCCCATTCCACAGGTATTATCCTTATTACCATTATTATTTTACAAAGGAAGGGACTGAGATAAAGCCACAGAACTAGGAAATGACAGAGCAGGGGTTTGCCTCATATGACTTACTCCAAAGCCTGGGCATAGGACCTGGCACCCTACATGTGCAGGTGATGGCAGCTTCCTGAGGCCCATTTGTTGGGCTTAACAAAAAAAAATGCAGCCTCAGACTGACTTTCATATTTAGTTTATTTCTTTATTTTGACCTCAATAATAATAAGCATCTACATAAGTATATGGATTCTAATGACTGGCAAATTCAGAGATATATTTGCTGATTCCTGGCAATCAGATATCAACTTTGATCAAAACTGCCAGCATGTCAATCTCAAGCGTCAGTTTTAATGAGCTGTTATTTAAACATCATTTTATGATCTTAAAGCCAAGATTAGTCCTGAGGATTTTATTTAAGGCAGCTACATTAGATAGAGACCCAGAGAATGGGTATAACGGCTGTGTTCTTCAACAGTATTTCTGATGTGAACACCTTCTAGATCGTCAGTCTCACAGAGGGATGGCTTAGCTCAATCTGGTCTTCAGCTGACACAATTTATATAGGCATGGAATCCCAATCCCATAAGGTCACTTGATTATAAGGTGACTCCAACTTTTGACTTCATTATTTTTAAAATTATGATGAAAACAAAATACAAAATAAAAATCACATAGAAACCTTGGGGACTACTGAGAATATATCGAGGAACACACCACCCTTCTAGGTCCTAGGATTCTGGTTTGAGAGACACACGCTTCACTGGCCCCTCCTGCCTCAGCTTTCCATGGGGCGGACTGACCCAGCTGCATGAAGGGCAGACAAGACACTTCTGTAACAACATAGTGTCTCATCCTCTTTTAGTGGAGGGGTGGCCACATAGTCAGCAGCGCTGAGATGCACCCTGGGACAAGGATGGGGGCAGGAGTGATGTGTGAGTCAGATACCAGCTGGGAGGGGAAGGCTGGCAGTGTGGAGGAGCTCCATGGCTCAGCTGCCAGACCCAAATGTCAACGGTGGCTGTTTGCTCTGCAGCTGAGGCGAGGTAGGTGCCATCACTTACCACCCCCGAATCAACGAACAGATGGATTTTTGACTTGAAGAGGCAGTGGAGGGGCCTTTATTTTACATGTATATATTACTTACTATTTTTCCTAACTAGGCTGGAAGTGGTGCTTCTGTTTGATCACCCTGAAAATCCTCTTAGTGACACCACACACCTCCATGGCTTCTACCAACCCATGGCTTCTATCTGAGCAGTATCTTTGGCTTCTGCATTAGTAAGCTTTTTGTTGCTATGACTAAATACCTGAGGAAAACAATGTGAAGGAGGAAAGATTCATTTGGACTGATGGCTTCAGAGGCTTCTGTTTGGCTCCACTGTCCTTAGGCTGATCTAGAGGCAGACGTACCATGGTGGAAGGTTGCAGCAGAAGAAAAATGCTCACCTCATGGCAGCCAGGAGCAGAAACAAAGAGAAAGAGCTAAAGAGGAAGAAACCGGGGACAAAATTTACCCTCCAAAGCACCCCCATCTACTTCATACAATTAGGCTCCAACTGTTATGTTAGTAGGCCCATTCAGCTGATGAACTCATCAGTGGATTAATCTGTTCAATGGTCCAATCACTTCCCAAAGCCCATCAGCTCTGAACACTCTGTATTAGCGACTAAACCCCCAACACATGGACGACACATCATATCCAAACCTTGACAGCCTCCTTGGCTTGAACTGGGGAGTGTTGTTCTAAGGTTATTTCCATAGAATTGAGCCAGAGTGCAGGGAAAAGGAGCCATTTCTGCTCTGCTGCCCTCAGCTCCTAGGGGCCTCCCACTTGTTACTGTAGTCTTATCACTCTGCTGTGGGTCCCCCACTGTCAGGACTCCTCTCTCCACATCTGGCCTCCTCTCTAGACTCCTCTCTGGCTTCTCCATCACATCTTTTTCTCTATCCCCTGACACCTTGCTCAATCACATAGCTTGGTCAGCTGCCCTTAACTTTGCCACATTGGCACTTACGGCAAGGTTCCTAAGTTATCCCTTCCTGCCTGTGATCCTGCTGCTTTCTATTGGAATATTATTCCATCCTCTTCTCATTTAAGCAACACAGTGCCAGGAAGCCTGCCTAATTTTCCTCTTCTTTCTGTTTTATTCCTCCTTGTTTTGTTTTTTCTACGAAATTACACCAAACTGTCATGTTGGGGAAATGCTCTTAACTTTCTGTTGCCTATTATGAATTATTTGGATCATTCTATGAGAGTGATTCTCAACTCTTTCTTTTTTATTTTGCAACAGGGTCTAGCTATGTAATCCAGGCTGGCCTTGGACCCACTATGTAGCCTGGGGTGGCCTAGAACTTGCAATCTTCCTGCTTTAGCCTCCCACATGTGGGGATTACAGGTATATGCCACTATGCTTAGATCACCAATATTTCAAAACCAAAAGTCACTTTTTCCTGCTTTAAAAAAGTTTGTAACAGAAATTTTGGCACAAAAAAAGAAGTCGAGAAAACATAATAAATCCTTACGTCCTCATCACTCAGCTTGCCAGAATTTGTCAAGCTAGTTTCATGTTTGCCTCACCCCTTGGCCATTTTTAACACAATCAAAACCTCAAAACAATTATCCCAACCATCACAGCAATCATTTTATAACATAACATAGTGTCCAATGCTCAAATTTCTCTAGCTGCCTCCACAATGTCCTTTTTTGCTTTAGGATCCAGTCAAGGTCCACATACTGTAATTGATTTAAACCTTTTGAAATCATTTTTTAAAAATGTCACTTACTTATTTAAAAAATGGGACCATTTCTCAAGAGAATTTTCCATATTCTAGATTTGGCTGACTGCATCTTTCTGATGTCATTCAATATGTTCTTTGATACT
The DNA here is from genome assembly GCF_000247695.1 of Heterocephalus glaber. The sequence continues at coordinate 6,232,137 of NW_004624771.1, forward strand.
CCATTTTTCAGAAACACTTTTTAAAATTAAAGGTTTTCTATCTCCCCTAACCATATTCTACAACATGCACATATTAGTGGCTGTTTTGTTTTGTGTATGTGTGTGTGTGTGTGCACATTAAAATAATTCAAAATGAAGAAAGGCCACGGTGAATTCAACAATGTTATATAGTAATCTAAAAGTGAGTATAATCACTAGTATTCCATAGATTTGAAAAATGTAGCACAAAACATACATTTCTTTTATTCAGACAATGTCTGTGGTACATGGAAGCCAAGAGTCCCTGGAGTCACTGAGTTTTTCATTATTGGCCAGTGGCCTTAGGACAGGTTAGAACCAGTACAGTGAAATGACAATTATTGCAAACAATTCAATATGCCACTGGTAGAGATGTTTGCATTTAACTGGAAAAAATGGTTCAGAGGAAGATCATTGTTTTGGTTCATTCAGTAAAGCTTTAATACTATATATCTGTAGCTTGAAATAGGGTGTGGTAGGAGTATTTCCACCAGGGAAATCACCAAATGCTCTTAAGTAAGCTCCATACCCACCCTTCAGAGCACCGATTTAAAAATATTTAGTAACACACCACTGGGTTTAGGCACTAAATATGGAAATTATACAAAGAAAATCTGAGGTGTATTCTCCCCTATATACTCCTCTAGAATCCTTTTCAGCAGCAAAATAAAATAAAACATAGTGTTTTATTGTTGGCATGAGAGAGATCAAGAAGATGGAATCTTCCTTTTACAAATATTTTTTTTCCCATCCCTTGGCCTGCCAAACTTATCAGAAAAACCCACTTGGGAAATGATCTCTTTTCACTATTTCACAAAAGGGCTCTAATGTATCCTTCTGGGAAGCCATGGGCTGGATTGTCTGGTCTGCTATGAAATCAGTAAGTGAAAGACTCTCAGCTCGTGTCCTAGCATGAGTTGTAACAAGGTGGGGAGACTGAGCTCCAGCTCTGGGGAAAAGGTGGATCCAGCTCACTCTTAATGCTTTACAGTTGTCTTTAGTTCAGGCTGTCTGGCTTGTAGAATGGGATTCTTGTCTACTCTCTCCCAGTGTTGTATATACCTAATGATGTTTAGACCAGCTTCCTGCCTCTGAGCTACATCCCCGTCCCTGATACTTCATAATATAATGTGTACAGTGTGTCTCCCATTCTTGCTCAATAATTAGAAGCAATTTACTTTAGGAAATCATTTTGAGGATAAATCACACTGATATTTCCACCTTGTAACTTAGGTTCTCCTCAGGTTTCCACCTGTGGGTCCCTCATCTACAAATACCTCCAAATACATCTAGCTTCATGTAAAAGTCAGAAGCATAGGGCTGGGGATTTAGCTCAGTTGTTCTGCTGCCTGCCTTGCAAATGCAAGGTCCCAAGTTTGATCCCTGGTACTGAAAAAAAAAAAAAAGTCAGAAGCAGGCCACACATGGAGCTTCCATACATGTGTCCCTGTAATACCAATTTTCTCAGGCCACAACACAGCCAGCACCACTCTGGACCTGTCATTTCCAGCTTAGAATGACTTCTACCAGGGCTCCAAATGTTCCTCCAGTGAACCCAGTGGGCTATGTTAATATTACCATTTTATCACTGAGCCTTTTCTGAAAAGGCAGAGGTATCCACAGAGGAGAGGTTGTGCTTGAGATAGGGTAGCTAGTTGCCCTAGAGGTTGCTTGGGATTTTCCTGGAGGATAGGATGGACGGTCTGACATAGGAGGCAGTGAGGGGATTCAGAATTCAGCTCTAGCCAGGGTTGCTTCCCTTGGGTATGAAGAGGGAGGTTTGTGAATCTCTTGCCAATTTCTCTCAGAAAGTTGAGAAAGTAGTCTGAAAGGTTTTATTGGAAGGATGTTGTAGGTATGTAGGGGGGAAATTTGTTAGCATCCACACTGGCTCAAGGTAGTAACAGAGGGAACTATTTTCTGAGCTTTTCGACTGAGTGATGAATAGACTCACTACTGACTTGGTGAGAGCAGTGCTTCTCTGTTGGAACCTAGCAAGGAATGGCCCAACTGTGGTTCATCTTATATCCTGGGTGAATATATCCATGGTACCAAGGAACCATCCTTCACACTCATCATAGGGAGTTTTGGAAGAGCCACAGGAGCAAACCAGAGCCATGTTGCTGTGAGTCACAATTGTGGGTGGGAATAAGAGGTCAGAGAGTTGACAAGAAGTACTATGGGCTTCAGTAGAGCACAATGGACAATATGGGGCTACTCTAGAGGTTACAGCTGCTAGAAGAAATTCTATAGAGAGAAACCCCACATTCCCTTTGGATTTAGCCCCAATGGTAGGCAGAAAGCCTAAGAATACTTTACCATGCTTCAGGGAATGATTTATTTATTTGATGTACTCACAAGCACACATTGTGCTGCCTTTTGAAATGTATGCCAAAAGGAGTATAAGTTCTAGAAGTGGACTATAGAAAAGACTTGTTTTTGCAAAACAAGTTGGGACAAAGGTCATTCTATAGGAGAGTTCTGGCATTTCTTTTTTAATGGAAATTAGCAATTTATCTTAAGAAAGTTATTGAAAAGCTAGTACATTTATTTGCATAATGATAAAATGTGCCAGAATTTCTCCTGTTTGTTATTATCAGTGAATAGAGACACACAAAACCTCAGTAAAAAGACATAAAAGGCACCCAAACATTCTTTGGATCTCCACTATGAACCCGTCAGCCTCACAAACGAAAGTGGCATTTCTGTAAAAACATATTTCTATAAAAATCACATGTAATCAATAAATGCCTGTTTAAATGCATGGTAGACAATGTGCTACTTCCTTCCTCCTGTGTGGCTTTTGCTTATTATGTTATCTCAACACATGGAACCACAACCCTTCCTCTTGAAGTATCCTCTGTCAACAGCTCCATAAACAACAACATTGCCATAAGGAATGGAAGCCATTCCTGATAACTTATTGTATATGGGGGTTGAAAAAACGTAGAGGTTCAGGCCAACTTGCTCATTTCTGGCCTTAGTGCCTGGAAAGGCCATTGCCTAACATAGAAGAAACTTTCCAAAGCCCAGTTGCCTGCTAAAGCTAAACCCCTTCAACAAAGGGTGAAATCTCCATGATTGCTCTCAGGGCCTCAGATGAGTCTGAGGTTAAATAATTTGACCAATATTTTCTTTCTTTTTTGTTTGTTTGTTTGTTTGTTTGTTTGAGACAGAGTCTCTCTATGTAGTTCAGGCTGGCCTTGAGCTCATTATGTAGCCCAGATTGGCCTTAAACTTGTGGTGATCCTCCTGCCCCTGCCTTCCAAGCGCTGGGGTTACAGGCGTGCACCACCATGCCCAGCTTGATCAATATTTTCTAAAGCCCAGGCCTGGTAGAAAGAACTGACTCTTTATTATCACTATGGACACTAAGTCTCAGGTGAGCATCCCGGCTTAGCCACAGGTCACACTGTTTCTCAAATGGTTGCTGGGAGAATCAAACTGGCCCTATGTGGCCAACGGACTTCATCCTAAGCATGCTTCCAATTTATTGACTTTAATCTGTATCCTTTCACTCTACTAAATTATAAGCTTGAATATAACTGCTTCTCTGAGTTCCATGGGTCTTTCGAGTGAGCTGTTGAACCTATTGGTGGTCTTGGCGACCCATGATACAGATCCTTAGGTACAATAATTTGAATGAGCAAGAAAGATCGCAAAGAACTTGAGAATGTCCCAAAAGATCCAAAATTACACAGGAAACAAGAGGGGGTTACATTATAATAGATCTGGATAAAGAGCTAGTTCTTTTAGTGTATCCTCAAAGTTTTTCATAAGAAAATGAATTGGGCTCTAACCTGGTCCTAAAAGGAAAGAAAGGATGAGCCTATCAGAGACTCCAGGGAGAGGCTCCTTTTCAAAATCGCTAGGCTGCATCAGGAGTAGATCCTGACACCTGTGTGACTTTGGCTCCCATCTCATCTTTGTGAATGACCTTGAGCCAGAAGTAGGAAATTTGATGGTAGGTAATGACTGGAAGGGGAAATAGTTCTATTGCCAGGTCTCTAACACCATAGTGACCATTTTCAAAGAGCCTTAGGATTAAACAATTAATCTAAACCTTTAAAGATAAAACAACCATCTACTCTTGTCTAATCAATAAAATCAGGTGCAGCAGCTGCCTAGTTAAGATACCTACAGATGATAGAAGCAAAAAGACTTAAAGTAAACAATTGCCCTAGATGAGGAACTCAAGAAAAAAAAAATAGACCATGGACAAAAGTTCCAAGGTTCTGATTCTCCTTAAACATCTCCAGAACAGTTTCATATTATCCTCCACAGCAATTTTGAAAATGACCATGGTTTGCTTCTTCTCAGGATGGATAGATTATTTTCCTTGCCAAAGAGTTATGACCCTGAAGGTAGTGAAAAAAAACTTGCTTGATTCTGTGTTCCCAGGGTGGGGAATTCCACTCTATCTCTGGTGACATAGGCACTCATTTTTAGTGCAACAGTCATTAGAGAGCTTTGTGAAACCTTTCCACTTACTCAGAAACTTTCCTATCCATATGTATTAGTCTGCATTTTGTTACTATAATGAATACCCAAGGCAGGCTAACCTTATGTAGTAAGGAAGTTTATGTAGCTCACAGTTTTGGAGGTTTAAGGAATGGCACTGGTGTTGGCTCACTCTGGTGATGACCCTCTTGGCTGCATCATATCATGGAGGATGGTGATGGTGGGAACATATATGGGCACAAAGAACACTCCCGGAAACAAAAGAGACTGACTCAGGGTCAGACCCTTGCTTTTATAACAATTTGGTTTTTTGCAAACTCTGTCCAGGAGACCAGTGTTCCCTTCTGAGGGCAGTGTCCTCAGTGACCGAGGACCTCCCACTAGGCCTTACCATAGCACCCACACACCGAGGACCGTGCTTCTAATACACAACTCTTTGAGGAATAAACTGCATTCAAACCCAAGTACACTACACCTAATCTTTAGAAAAAAATTTAAAAATGGAATTCTAAACTAACCTGAACAAAACTCTCATAGAGCTCTCAAACTTCCAATGCCTAAGGTATTGCTACCAGATTCAACGACAGTAAGATTGACTCCTGGGATTCACCAATGCTGCTTTGTAAGTTAGTAAAAAGCTGGCCTATGTGTCTAGAAATATTACTTCTGATCCAAGGGCTCTGTTCTTTTCTTTTTAAGAAAAAGAGACTCATGTACTGCATCCAATTTTAGCATCAACATGTATGAGCAGCTTTTCTTTAACATCCTTTTAAACAACCCTGGCATGACCTAAACCCTGGAAACATGGTTTTCTGGATGAAACATCAGAGAGACACTTTCAAACTCCAGTGAAAATAACCTTGTCAGGTGCCGTTAAGAAATAACTAGCACAGCAGTAAAACTCCAAGGGGTTGATCCTTGGATTTATGTCTCTCAGATAAAAAGAGACAAGACGTCCATGGATCACTATCTACACTGGAGATATAAGCTGAGGATTCTGACAATCTTCAGAAAGGAGGAGACAGTCTCTATCCAATACTGAGATCACATAGACAACTGAGTAATTTGGCTTTGCAAATTTCCACCCAAGACCCACAAAGCAAAACTGACTTGAAAAGCTTATAAGATTGAGTAGATGGTGATTCAGAACAAAACAGCCCTGGGTATCATGCTGGTCTCTCAAGGATGATCATGTCCTACCTTAGAGAATGTTGTACTGAAATTTCTTCAGGTCTGAGGAATGAACAAAGAAATTAGGAAATTAAGTAGTTCAACTAGTACTTCCATATATGGTTCTATAATTGTTTGAGTTGGTATGGCACAAGAGTTTGCTCATGTCTTAGAAGTGGACTATAAATTCTAATCTTAAACCTTCTATTAGTATTTGTCAGGTTGTTGTGTTCAAATACTGGTGTACAGTTGTTTCATCAAAAGAAGCAACAAATGATGAGCCATCAAAACAGCTGTTATCAGTTTTCTGTCACTACTGTAATAAACCACTGTCTATGGATGGATTAAAAGAACACAAATTTGTTGTGGCGCAGTTGTGCTAGGCAGTAGTCTGTGTTGGTTTGACTGCTTCTCCTGTCCAATTTTCAAAGGCTGGAATCAAAGTCTTGGCAGTCTGGGCTTTTGTTGAGTGTCTTCCCTATAAAAGAACACTCTGCATCCAATTTAATTCAGGTTGTTGGCAAAATCCAGTTCCATGAAGCTATTTAATGGAAGTTCTCATTGCTGGCTGTCAGCTGAGCACAGGCCTTACCTCCTAAAGGTCTCTCTTTAGTTCTGGCACATAGATCCTTACATCTCAGAGTCAGCAGAGGCATGTCAAATTTGGAATCTTTCTGACTTCTCATTCTGCTGTATCTCTTGTTTCCAAGGGAGAAATTTCTCAGCTTTTTTGATTCAATTGCACTGCCAGATAATATGGGGTAATCTCTCTATTTTAAGGTCTGTAATTTTAATTACATCTGCAAAGTCTTCCTTGCCACAGGATGTACCATATTCATAAGTTTCTGGGATTAGGGTTTGGGCATTTCTGAAACGCTATTCTTCTTACTACTACAAATAGGAAACCCCAGTCTTTACAGAAGTAGAACCAACTATCATCAGAATTTAACACTTGACCTTGACACCTCGCAGATCTGGATTGATCACAAACCTAAAAGATAATGGTTTATTCTCCAGCTCAGGCTGTCAAATGGCCATGGGAATGGGGGACTAAATATCGAGACACCCATGACAATGCATTCTTATTGTTGGAAAACCAGTTCATTCAGGTAAATGATGTTGTTGTATGGACAAATAGTTTCCTTATCGCAATGATAATTTGCCTAAATAAGTAACTTGCTTATTAAGCAAGGGTTTTTATATCAAAACACATTAGGACCCTTTATTGACTGTGTCCACTAAATTTTATCATGTCAGGAACTTAGTTCCAATTAGGTCTTTTTTTCTTTTTTTTGGTACCAGGGATGGAACTCAGGACCTTGTGCTCGCAAGGCAGGCTGCGGCACCACTGAGCTAAATCCCCGGCCCCAAAGAGGTCTTTTTAAAAAAAGATCCATCCTAAACTATTTGTGCTCAGACCCCCAAAACATTATAAATAGGTTTCTTTAAGTTTCCCCATTCTGAAATACTGCTAAGACTTTGACAAGGTGGTGTTCTTTGCTATAGTATGTTTAAGGAACTCAGTTTTGTTTGTTGGGAAGGTTTATTTGAGGGGCTGTGTGGGGCAGCTGACTCCTCCCCTTAATTCTTGAGGAACAAGTACAGATAGAGTGTGGATCGGAGTGAGAGCAGAGAGGAGCCAGAGCTCTGTGTCACTGCAGGCATGGAATGCCCGAGGGACTGCGTCTGGATAACCCTAAAGCTCAGCCACCCGGTGACTCCTGTGTGCAACACTCCAAGTCCATCTTATCACTGTCATCAGCACCACGCCCACCACACCCTGCAGCCCCCAAGTCTTCCCAGCAGAGGAGAATTGTGTGAGTGCCAGTCTCTGTTATTCAGGAAGGGGAGCTGCACAAAGCTTCCCGCAGAGCTGGCTGAGTCTAAAGCAGGAGAATGCGGACAAAGTCCTACTCTGACCCTTTACTCCAGACAGGATTGGAAGGGGGTGGTTTGTGGGTCTACGTGAGTTCGAAAGTTGGAGACAGCTAGTGGTCTCCAGCTTCACTCCTACAGGGAAATATGGGCAGAAGGACAGAGAGTGAGCCAGTCGGCCTTAGGACAAGGCTTGGTTAAGGGGAGGGTGATGACTGATGGAACTAAGAATTCGTCCTTACCTGAGGACCCAGCCTCTCATTCCTTTGGACATTCTCTCTGTCTCTGTCTCCCTCTTTCTCTCTTTCCCTCCCTTTTCCTTCCTCCATCCCTCTCTCCTGTCCTTTTTCTTTAGTTCTCAGATGTCATGGAAAAGAGAGAAAATAGAAAGGAAATGGTAGGGTTGTAAAGCAGAAAAAGAAGATAAGGATTTCAGGACTTGAGAGCAGGGGAAGATGGCTGTTTGTATAAGCAGAGATGGGAGGGTTAGTGCCAGGAGCAATTCTATATAATTTTGGGGAAAAATCATTTGATTAGGCCTAGTTCTCCTGACTACAGGCCAGCTGTGGCATGTCGAGACATAGCTCCATTTTGGCCTCTGGTCACAGCTAAGACCTCAATGGTCCAGTGATGCTGTGATGCTCCAGGACAAGATTACACCAGCTGAAGACATCCTGGGAGGAACAAAATCTTTATCTGCATAGTTCCTCATGGTTCTAGGATTTTCGCTGCTGCCCTTGCTGCCCTTTGAGTCACCTTTTACATTTGTTACTCTCTGATGTATTGAACTCTCTGCCCTGAGTCATCTGTTACATTTATTTCTCCTGATGAATAAAGGTACGGCAAGTTCAGGGGCTTTCGTCTTTACCGCCAGGGCAGCATCGATCAGGCCCAAAGCTCAGCTTCTTCTCAAAGTCTCATTTTTTCCTATCTTTTCTGTCTAATAAACTAATTCACCTTGCGCTGTTATGGCTCACAGGAGACTAGGACTTACTACAGAGATTCTTGTAACGTCCCCTTTCCCTGTTCCCTACATGTTAGAAATTTAACTTTTGTTCATGGACTCATGCCTACTTCCCAGAAAAGAAGAAAATTTCATTTTCCTAGAAGCCCATCAGGGAAGAAAACTATCTCCCATCATCATTCATTAGAGGGTAAATCTAGTCCCTTGATTCTAGTGGTCAGGCGCTTCCCCGATGTGCTAGGACTGAGGCATGGGGACTTGTGGTACCTGTTTTTGAGGGCCTGCTCTGAGTGGGTAGGATGCTGATAAGCATTTGTGCCTAGCTGATGAGTGGAAGGCTGGTCTGATCTCCTTGACTCTGCACAGCCCCTTAATAACAGAATGAATAGCTTGGAAATAAGGAAGAAAGAAGGCAAAGGACCTTGGGGTCCAGTTTCTCAACTGTCATAGGTAAACCGTATCCCTCTCAACATTCATACGTTGAAGTTCTAATCCCCTATCCCTCAGAATGTGGCAGTATATAGCAATAGGGTCTTTAAGGAGACGGTTAAGTCAAAATGAGGTCACTAGAGTGGGCACTAATGCAGTGACGGGAGGTCTAAGAAGAGGAAATACGGATATAGCACACACAGAAGGAAGACTGTGTGAAGACATGGCTAGAAAGTGGCTGTATCCAAGCCAAGGAGAGAGGCCTCAGAAGAAACCAACCCTGCCTACTCTTTGATCTCAGACTTCAACCTCCAGGACCATGAGGAAATGAATTTCTGTTGTTTCATCCACCCAACAAAGTTTCAGCCTGTGGAACTTTGTCATGGTAGCCTTAGGAAACTAATATAGGATCTGAATGTACTTGAGGCTATGGATTTGGAAGATCTGAGGGGGCGTCATGAAACTATCAATTACTGTTCTATTTGGGGCTCTTTCTTCTACAACTGTGACTTTTCTTCCTCCCTGTCTCCTACTGTTTCCTTTTATTCACGTCTGTCCTCCTTTTCATTATCAGTGTTTCTACTTTCAGATTTGAGTATACAAGTTCTGACTCAGAGAGGCAGAGAAATGATTTGTTCTTTATGAGTCAGAGTCAATAAAAAAAGAAGGAAAGGAAGAAAAAAGAAAGAAAAGAAAGTTAAACTTAAAACTACATAAAAAGTTTTTTGACTGTTACCATGAGACTTGGCAAGTTGAATGGAGTGAAAAGAAGATGGGAAGATGAATATTAAAAGTGGAATAAAGGAAGCAATTTCTAAATGTTAATAGGACATTTTTCTGGAGGGACCTTAAAACCTGTCAGATCCAACTGTCTTGCATCTGAATTGTACAAGGGATTCCCATCAGATAGTTGACTAAATTTTCCTTTCTCTTGATTAGAGGAAGGTTGTTTGAAGTTTGGAGGTTCTGGGCCAGGCCAAGCCAATCACAGCAGGCCTTATACTCCGTCCCTCTCTATTTCCATTTTTCCTGACACCATCCTCCATTGCTCATGTGCTCTTGCAGTATCTGAGGAAGGAACAAGATGGACTCTTTGATTTGGTTCATTCAAATCCAAGAGTTTCATTTTGCTGTTTTTCTACCAGGTGGGAGCAGAAAAAATAAGACAGAGAGTTCAGTGGTGGCCCAGTGCTTCTTCCGATGACACTGTTGGAGACCAGCCACACTACCTCTGAGGAACCCTGCTGTGCATCAGTGGCTGGATCTGCATCATTCCCTGCAGAATGCTTTGAGATCTCCTTCCATTTCTTCCAGGTTTCTGTGCAGCATTGCCTCTCTAAGCCCATGATGATTACACCATAGAAAAGACCAGCACTCTCTTCATTTCTAGGGATGCTCTATGCTCCCCGCCTGCCTTAAGTGTTTTTTCATAGCATTTAATATCACCTGAACTTTTATGTGTGAGGGTTTTGGGATCATATTTGTGGGTACTGGCCAGTCCCTTTCCTGGAAGTTAAGTTCCATGCGGGTAGGGTCTTGGTTCAATTTACTCCTACATCCCTTCCTGAATTTAAGATTCTCTTCTTGCTATGTCCCTGCCCGGGATATAGTAATTCTAAATATTTCCTGAACAAATGAGTGAACTAACAAAACTGGGACATATATTCTGGTTGTTTTATTCAGCCAACTTTACAAACAGGTAATCTAAACAGGTATGAAACACGAAGTAACTCCACCACTCCATAGATTGTAATACATGCAAAATCAGGTTAACTGTACTAATAATAGTAATGTATACTTATTTCTTTAAAATATCCAAGAGATTTTTTTCTAGTGTATAATATTATTAATGTAAGGTGTCCTTACTTAATTGCAAGTTTATATCTTTTGATCTACTTCTTTCTGTATCCCATTTCTCCAGCCCCAGTAATCACTGTTCTATTCTCTGTATTTGAGGTTTAATTTAATGTAATTAATTAATGTAGTATAGATTCCACATATAAGTGAGATCTTGCAATATTTTTTTCTGTGTCAGGCTTATTTCACGTCACATGATATCCGCTAGGCTCATTCATGTTGGGAAGGACAGTTTCTCCCTCTTTGCTAAGACTGAATAATGTATGTGCATGTGGTTGTGTGCATGTGTTTGTATCTCACAGTTTCTTTATCTGTTCATCTGCTAATGAGTGCTGATTGCTTCCATATCCTAGCTACTGTAAATAAGGCTGTGATGAACATGGGACATAGATATTTTTGTGAGGTGCTGACTTCATTTCTTTTGGGCACATGCTCAGAATAGGGATTGCTGGGTCACACTGAAGTTCTATTTTAAATTTCTTTAGGTACTTCTGCATTCTTTTCCACAATGACTGCACCAATTTCCCTTTCCACCAACAGTGTACAAGGGTTCCTTTTTCTCCATACGCTTGCTGATCCCTGTTATCTTGTCTTTTCGATAATAGCCACTCTAATAGTTATGAGGTGATAGCTCATAACTTTGAGTTGGATTTCCCTGATGATTAGTGATGCTGAACACATTTTATGCTCACTGGGCATTTTTATGTCTTCTTTAGAGAAATGCCTATTTAGGTCCTTCACCTATTCTTAATTGAGTTATTTATTTATTGCCATTGAGTTGTATGAATTCCTTTTATATTCTGGATATCAGCTTCATATCTGATATATGCCTCACAAATATTTTCTTCCAGTCTTTTGTTGGCCTTTTCATTTTGTGAACTTTTTTTTTTGCTGTGAAGAAGGTTTCTAGTTTGATGTTCACTAGTTTCGTTTTGTGACCTATGGTTTTAGTGTCATATATATATATATAATCTACAAGGGCAAAATCAAGGAGATTTTTACCTATTATTTTCTTCCAGAAGTTTTACAGTTTAGATTTTATGGTTAGGTCTTTAATCCATTTTGAGTTGATTTTTGTGTGTGGTAAAAGATAAAGGTCTAGTTTCATTGTCTTGTGTGTGGATATAGTTTCTCCAATACCATTTACTGAAGAGACTATCATTTCCCCATTTTGTCCTCTTAGTGGCCCCTTGTTGAAAATTAGCTGACAATCTATACTTGGGTTATTCCTGGACTCTCTCTTCTGTTCTGTTGGTCTATGTGTCTGGTTTTATGATAGTGCCATATTGTCCTGACTACTATAGTTGTGACATATAATTTGAAATCAGGTATTGTGGATTCTTTTTTTTCTTTCTCTTTTTTTTTGGTACTGGGGATCAAACTTGGGTCCTTGCGCTTGCAGGGCAGTTGGTGGAACCAGTGAGCTAGATCTCCGGCCCCCTTTTTTTTCTTTCTCAAGATTGTTTGGGCTGCATTGAGATCTTTTAAGGTTCCACACAAATTTTAGTATTTTTTTCTATTTCTGTGAAAAATGTCGTTGAAATTTGATTGAGACTGCATTGGATTGTTACATCATTCTGAGTAGTATGGACACTCTAACAACAGCAGTACTTTCAATCTATGGACATAGGATGTCTTTCCATTTATCTGCGTCTTCTTCAACTTTTTCATCAGTGTTTCAGAGTTTTAATGAGTAGATCTTTCCCTGGTTAAATTGATTTGTAGCATTTTTATGCTATCATATATAGGATTATTTTCATTATTTTCTTTTTTTCAGATAATGATTGGTATAATGAAGCCATTTTTATTTTACAATAGTAGATCTATATTTTTTTCATTGGTGTGCCTTGAGTCTCATTTTCAGCTTTTCCACCCTCCAGAGAGAATTTACCAAACTCTAGGATTAACAAAAGGCAGCACCAAGATTAGTTTCCACTTTCTATCACCAAGTTCAGTCAGTGTTCTTTGCTCCTGTATTTGGGCCTCAGCCGAAAGGAGACCTAACAATGTTGTAACTCCTTCTCTGGGTCCAGTCCTTAGATGCTGGTAGGCTTAGAGATCTTGGAAAAACTTCATTCTTTTTCTTATTTATCACAAATATTTTTTGAGCCTGAGCTGCAAATACAGCTGTTTTGAAACTGTTTCATTGTCTTTAAAATATAGTAAACAACTTCTACTACACACAGAGTTTTAAGGATAAATGTACACTCTAAGTTCTGGAAAAGCAACATTTGAATCATTGCTATATATTCAGAAACCCAATAGAATAAAGAGCATGAACAACAAACTTAGTGATACAGTTAACTATAAATTCAAAAGGGGTTTTGCAAAAGGAAGTGTACGTGGAACCCAAGCAGGAGAGCAGGAAACGTTCAGTTACCTTCCCTCATTTAGAGAATGAGTAGAGAAGAACTCATGGAGATGGGTACTTGAGCTAAGCTTGGAAGGATGGATGGGACTTAGAAAGGTAGAAAAGAGAATGAGATATTCCTGGGCATGGGGCAGCATGAACACCATATGGAGACTATAGGGAGCATAGTGAGTTTGAGTTAAGCGAGGAGCATCTCTTAGCTGGGGCATTGATGCACTTTGAGAACAAGAAGACATCACCAATAAGAAGGAACAATTGGGGCCTGATTATGGAAGACTATACATCAGACTAAGGGTTTGGTTCTTATGTGATTGGTAACAGACAATCTAAGTGTACAGGATGACACTGGAAGTGATCTTTAAGCATCCTGGCAAGGAGTTTAAGATGGAACTGAAGGAGAAAGAGGTTCAACTTTGGAGTCCTGCTTGCACGTCTCAGAGTGAGGTGGCGAGGCTCAGATGACCTCAGCTGATGAAGTTCAGATGAAAAGGTCAGCAAAAGGAGACAGGACATAAAAAGGAATTGGAGAACTTAGACACTAACTCTGTTTGGGAGTTAGGAAGAGGCAGAAAGAATGAGACGGAGATAATACCAAAATGATCAAAGAATTCAAATCTAAGTGAGTGGTGTCATCAACAGAAACAAGGACATCACTGGGTGGCACTAATTTTGTGAAGGACAAGTAATAAAATCCCAAACTTGGATTTTGAATTTTAGTTTAATGTTGGAAACTCCAAGCGGAAGGGTCCCATGGCAGTAGGAGGTGAAATGCTCAGGAAAAAGATCAGTCCTGAAAACAGAGAGCTGGACAGGATTCACATGGGAGTGGAGTACTTTCTAAATATGAAAGCTTGAAGGCCAACTGACTCCCTATACTCCCAAGAGAAGAGCTTTAGCAATGATTTAGTACCCCAGGCCATACATAGCACACAGATAGACAAGGTACAAAATGAAGGCTGAAAAACACTCCACCATCACCAAATCTAGCCTGGTGTTCGCGAACTTCTGAAGGATTCGGTAGCAAAAAGCCGCCCTTCCAGGTGGATAATCCGGCTTCTAGATCAAAGGGTACATATGAACACCCTTTTCTCCAGGCGGTCAGGGGAATGTGAAAGGAGGCCCAGAAACTTAATTCAGGGCAGGGGAGGGAGAAACAATAGAATCAATGGGGTCTGCCTTCTGAAAAACACATATGAGCCCCAGCTTTTAATCCACCCCACCCTCTATCACTCTAATAGCGAGCTGCTGCTGGGAGCCAACAGGGACATCTACTTGGTATGTTGAAGCAGGAAAAAATTGGCAACACTGAGGCCTGAAGCCTGAGCAGTGCATGACGGCGAGAGCAGAAGCAGAGCTTCAAGGGACTCAAGCAGGAACCATGAGAGAATGGCTCAGGGGTTTAGAAGAGAAGCCCGGCTGGTGTGCAGGCAGAGTGAAGGAGAATTTCACGAAGGCCGTAGCTGAGTGCTGATGGTACAGGGAGGAGGCTCTCTTGTGATGTGAAAAGGCCTTTGGGTTCACCTATGGGTGCCTATGCAACCACGTAAAAACTCACATTTTGGGGAATGAGACACATTATCAATAATTTAAGAATTATTGTGCAGGAATTAATCTTAAAGAGGGTTAAAGCATTTCACTGAAAAGTGGTTAGTTTAATGAGCATATGTAGCTATGTCCTCGATAAGCAGAAAAAAATCAATGGGACAAAATGAACTATTTTCTATCCATTGATTTTGCTGCCCTTCAGAGCTGCAGCCATTCACTCAATTACTTTTTACACTTTTTGGGCTTCTCACAGGGAGTTCTGTCAACACCAAGAGCCAGGGCTTCTCCCCAGAGAAGGCTCCCAGTTGGTCCCCAGGGAAGATAAGCATGCTGCGGTGGCCTGTCTCTACATTTCTGAGGGGAAGGAGGCATTCCCAGTGGACCGCTGGCTCCTCTGTACCCCTGTGTACTGCTGTTCTGCCCTGTCACCTTGTCTTCTGTCACTCCAGTTATGCGCATTTCCTCTCCCAGGCACTGGGTAGCCCTGGGCTGCTGCAGATCCCTACTCCCTGCTCGTACTGTACTGGGTCCTCATTCAGTTACTAGGCAGTTCTTTCCTCTTTTGTGTGCGGATTCCCTTGCATGCAGCTCTCAGTGGTTATTCCAAATTTTTCTTTCTTCTTAAGCTTCAGGTCTATTCTATTTCTGAGGTCTTGGCCTCCTATTAGCTTGAGCGAATCAAGATCTTATTCTCACATTCCTGAACTATATACATCTCCTCTCCGTGTGTTAAGGGGCGAGGAGATTCTGATATCTTGATTGCAAAATGGCCTCAAGTGTGTTCTTTTCCTGTATCTGTGTAGCTTGGAATGTAACTTTGTGTACTTTGTATACTTTGTATACTCTCACTGCATCTGCAATGACCTATGACTTGTTTAGACTGGGAGCAAGCAGCAGAAATGATGGTGTGTCAGTTCCAAGCATAAGCCTTGTTGTAAGGCACTTGTAGGCCAGCCAAGGCCCCAAACAACTCAGCTGATGACTGCTGATGCATGAGCAAACTCTCATTCACACCTGGTCCAGGAAGCAGAACTGCTCAACCTACATGTAGACTCAGGATAAAAATGAAAAGTAGTTGCAGTGGTTAATTCTATGTGTCAGGTGGCTAGGCCATGACACCTAGGTATTTGGTTAAACACATCTGGATATCGCTCTGAAGGTATTTTTCAGATAAAATGAACATTTAAATCAGCAGTTTGAGTAAAGAAAATTATCCTCCATACTGTGAGTGAGCCTCATCCAAACAGTTGAAAGCCTTAAGCAAAAGACTGACCTTCCCTTGAGGAGGAAGGAATTTTTCCAGCAGATGTCTTTAGACTCCACATTAATAGCAAATCTTAACTGGGTCTCAGCCTGTAGGCCTACCTTGCAGATTTTGGGCTTATGAGGCTCCACAATTGCAGGAACCTATTCCTTAAAAATCTCTCAGTCTTTCTTTTCATACACACACACACACACACACACACACACACACACACACACACACTGCTGCCCGGGAGACCCCATATCAACACAGTAGCCTTTTAAATCACTGAGTTATGGGAGTGATTGGTTATGCAGCAATAACTAACTAATTAGGTCTTTTTCTTTCTGAGTCTCACCTGTGCCCTGCTACCTGCTTTTCCATTTCTGCTTCTCCCTCCTCTTAACAACTTTTCCCTCACTGGCTGTCTCCTTGGCACATGCCTTAAAGGCAGAGGATACCACATTCTTCACAATGTCAGCATTCCTTAATTTCTCCTTTTCACTGGTGAATTTGGTGTAGCAGTGAGGGTCTCTTCTGTCAGGTTCTCAACCTGATCTCTAGCAAGTTGAGTGTTCTGCTAATGACATCTCTAAAAAAGGCCCCCAAGGGCCACTGATCCACTTTCTCACCAGAGTGTCTTCCCAGGATATGGGTTTGAAGGCATCTGTGACACTTACCTGGCCTCTGCTGCCTGTCCTGTCCTCTCTCTTTCCTTCCTCCCCAGCTCTACTGCATTTTCCTCTAATCACTCTGTCCCTTCCACTTGCATGGCTGCAGGTGTCTTCAGTTTTTGTCACATTTTCTTCCAGCAATGTAATTTACTTTAGGGAAATGATTCACAAACACAGTCTGAAACCCTGGCCTGGGATCCCATCCTATAATTTTAATGGTCTAATTAGACACTCACTTAGCTGTCTGGTTGTCACCTCACACTCAGCACTTTGGATATGATCTTGTCTTCTTAAGAACCGCACCCACCTTCATTATTTCTACTCTGTCCCCTTCATCTTCCCTGACAGCCAAGCCTGCTGTCTTTGATTTTCCTCCTCTTTTGGCCCCATAGCTAAACCTTTAAAGAGGAGTCTTGCATAGTTCTTTTTTCCCACCATCAGCACAGCCACTCTTCTCATTCAGCTGTGATTTCTTGTCTGAGGGCCACAGAAACCAACTAGCTCCACTCCCGACATCCAGAGTCTTCTCTAGCTCTGCACTCTGACCTCTGGCCAGATTCTTCTGGAGTATCTCTTTCATCGTGGCCACACTCTAGACTTCCCACAGTACCTGTTTTTCCTTCTCCACCTGACCTCCTAGGAGCTAAGCTTTGATGTCCCTTCATTCAGGGAGATGGTAAGGTGATTTACCTCTTCCATTATGCAGGTGGACCCAAGTCCTGAAGCTTTCTTCCCTTTATACCATCCCTGGAAGCCATATCCCATGGAAGGCCTCAGTGGTGATCTTGATCTCAGAACCCTGCCCCTTCCTGACATCCTCCTCTGATTATGAGACTCCTATCCCTGGCACCCCCATGTGGGCCCCTCTTTGTCTGGGCTTTTGCCTATAATACATCTGAAGAATATTCTAGCCCTTAAGGACTAGATCGGGTTTCTTCTGGCTGCACTGCATGCCCTGTGGAATTGCAATGCCTACATCAAGTTTCCCTTCCATTCCCAGGATATGTAAACTCCTCACCATCTCCGCTCCACAGAACGAGCACATTTTATGGATCATCACACTGTCCCACGGCGTCAGCTGTCTCTCTTCTGCCCCATATTGACCCAGACAGGAAACTCATCTATTTTCTTTGATTCACGATCTTTGAGTATAAAGCTGACTATGGTGTTGATTTGGGACAGGGACATGCAGTAGGTTATTTACATTGCAGCAACACCACAACTTCAAATTCAACAGTAGGTTTTTCTGTTCTGGAGACCTCACTGGCTGCCTGCCCCTAAGGCTTTTTCAAAAAGCTTCTTTGTATAGCATCCATCCTTGACCCTCACTCCCCATGAACAACTGGACCTTGACCTCTTCCTGCTCTGTTTATGCTTAGCTAGACCAAGGGTGCTAGAGAAGGAGGGTCCCCCTCCACCAGAAGGGATTTGTCCAAATCCTTCTGAAGCTTGGCATACCTCACAACTTCCACTTAACCAGACACATCCTCCTCAGAGAACTGCTGTGCTAAATGCCACCCCTCCCCATTCAGCAGCTCTTCTTAAGTTAGGGATATGCTTTGCCCTTCTTGTCCCTTTTCTGCTACCCCCTTTTGATCATTACAGCTTGGCTGCCATGACAGCTCTGAGAATCACCTGTGGCCTGGATTCCCTGCTGCTGCCAATTATGAAATCATTCTGGAAGTTCCAAACTTCCAGGTCCATGGAGGAAGGTGACCCTGTTCCTACTTCTGGGCATGACACCATTCCTGGGCCAGCTTGCTGGTGGAGGGGACCTGGATGCTCAGGCACAGCTCACTACAAGCTGACGGCAACTTGGCTCCTGCTTCAGGCACCTGGTGTGCTTATGGCCTTTGGCAGTGAGCTCAGAGCATGACACTTCTGTGACCTGGCAAGTGATTTCCCTTGAAACACAGTGACCAGGGCTCTTTGTAGGTCCTGGAAGTCAGTGCACTGGTTTCTTTCAGAGCGTCTCTATGGCACCTGAATATATTTGTCTAAGATTCAAAACAGTCATTTACTTGGGTGAGTTCATTTGAAAATTGGACCCCATCTTTTTGAAGGCAAGCAGCAGTTGAACCATTAGTGGAGGATTCAATAATAGTGACAGAGTGTGACCCAATGGGGTATTGGCCTTTTTCCTCGTATAAAGTGATCCTAGATTCTTGGCCTTAAAATGACCACTTCTGGGCAGTTTAAACACAGGAAGCTTGTGGTGGCTTTGCAAAGTGAAGGGCGGGGGTGCATAGGCCATGAGTCTCACCTACAAGCTGCAAGCACATTGTGCCTTCTGCTTACACCTGGAGCCAGTGAGGGTCTCCCAGCTCCTCCTTTCTCTTCCTCAGCTTCCTCCATGCTGGTGGGTACTTGAAACAGGTGAAGGCCATGGGCGAGCTAGCCTGCTCTCTCCTCTTGCTCTCCCTATCATAGCAAGTACGAACATCTCCCTTCCCCCAGCCACCCAGGTGGGGCTCTGTATTTTGTGACTTGCTTTACCTTTCAGAGACCTCAATGCTTCTCATGGATTAAAAGAGAATCATCTCTGGAGTGGAAAGAAGGTACCACATAAAGCTGACTGAGAAATAGGCTCCACCCTCACAGAGCTCACAAGGCGCTCTTTACGAAGGATGTCGTAAGTGCTTGGGGTGGAGTTTCTAGTTAGAATTCACAGAAGCAGTGGGCATTAGTTCAACTTTTAAGGCTGCGGTGCATTTTGCTAGCAGAGAAGGTAGTGCTACCAGCAGCAGTAACATGTAAAATTGTAGAAGCATGTTGACTAGCAGTGGCTTTGGATGAGAAATGGAGAAAAGGACACTGGAAAAATGCCATGTAAAGGGCTTGGAGAGTGTGGGCAGAAAAGGGCTTGGACTTAGTGTGGGCAAAGGGAAAGGACTGAAGGATATAGGAAGGAAAGGAACAAAGTTAGATTTTATTTTGGAAGGAAAAATTGAGAAAAGCACATAGAGAATGAG
This sequence comes from Heterocephalus glaber, assembly GCF_000247695.1. Next base: position 6,251,716 of record NW_004624771.1, read on the forward strand.
CTGATGGGGATGGGCTTAGGCTGAGGTTAGAGACCAGGATGGAGGCTGTTGTTACCTCCTACACAAGAGGTGTAGAAGGAAAGGCACAGGTGGGAAAGGTGTCCATGAAATCAGGCCCACAGGGTGTGTTGAATCGCTAGATCTTTTGAAGGGGGGGGTAAAAGGAGAGGGGGAGGGGGAGAAGGGGGGGAGGCTTGGAGGACAGAGAGAATCATACATGGAGTGGGGAGAAGGGGGAGGCAATTTGAGGACATAGAGGGGGATTCCATGGGGCTGGAGCACATTGTAGGAGGGGGATGTGGCTGGAGGTGAGGCTGCAGGGAGAAATGGGGTATTGGTATTGGAGGGTTTCACACACTCTGAAGTGTGACATTCATTCTGCAGATTCCAAGTGCTGCTGCAGGGTTTTAAGTAGAAGAGAAAATGTGAATGGGTTTGTGAATTATGGAAGTTTTACAGGTGATGGTGGGTGAGACTGCCCAGGGAGAGGTGTCATCTGAAGAGGAGGGTCAAAGACTGAGTCTTGTGCAATCATCATTTCTCAGATGTAGCATGGGAGGCTTGGGAGAGAGAAGTAGAGAAAACTCTATTGCAAGTCTAAAGTGGGTCGTTCTGCAAAGGGGGAGTAGGGAGCCAAGGCCGTATGAGTTGGCGAGACTTGGAGCACGGAGGGTTGTAAATGGAATGGGCACACAGGAAGTGGAAGAGAGGGGTGGGATAAGATTTGCTATGAAGTGACTTGTCTTCTCTGTGAAAGAGGAGACGTACAACCTGAGAACCAGCCATGCGATGACAGGAAGAGCTGAACCTTCATGGTGTCCTTGAGGCACTGGCTGGGGCAGAACTGTGAGCCTTCTGTAGGGAATTTATGTGGCTTCTCTGAAGAGATCCCTCCTTAGGCCAATGACTAACAGAGACTGACTAACTGTGTTGACTTGTCATCTTGGGAAGGTTTTGGAGAATAGCAAAGAAGGATGAATGGTGAGACCCAGTAGATCCTAGCATCCCTTAAACAGAGAGGTGACTCAGACATGGGGCAGAGTTGGGGACCATCAGAAGGCTGGAGCCCTTGTCTCCAGGCCATTCTTGCCAGGGGCTGTGTGCTCTGGCCTCGTTTGCCCCTGCTGGCTTTGATCTAATTCTCAGTTGGCTGGTGGGTCACCGCAGCTCCCCCCAATTCACTGTGCAGGAGACAATGATGTCATGGCTCTGTTTATTTTTAATGGCTCCTTACAATTCTGGTGCCATCCCAGCACTTACGCAGCTATTTCTGCTGAGTGCTTAATCAGTAGGTCTAAGATGTGAGCTGGGGCCATGCACAAAGGAGAAATCCTGCTTGCTGGCCTTTTACACAGGATGCGGTCTTCTCTGGGCCCCAGGCCAGCCATCCTGGTACCTTTCTCTCTTTAATTCAGTAGCAATTCAAATTAGCAAATATTTACCAAGAACCCACTACTCGGTACCATGGGATGGTACTAAAAGTGTGTACCCTTTTCTTTGTCTACCTTTTAAGAAATCAGGGCCAAAACTGGAAATGAGGAAGCACAATGGTTAGAAACAGATACTCTCAGGCCTAGGCTCTGTCTCTCAGATTGTCACAGACTGCAGTGCTCATGGAGAGTGGTTTTGTGGGTGCCTGAGCATGACTTTTAGCTGAAAAAATGCATTCATTTACCCAGGACACACACACAATGCATATACATAGTTTTATCTTCTCACCTAAAGTGAATATAACTAAAAGAAAATCCTACCACTCAATTAATATGAGGGAGGGAAAAACCACTGTGTGATGCCAGAATGGTTCATCTCACGAGGTTTGCTGTCACCTTGGGAAGCAGATGTCATGGTCTTTGGAGGAGGAAAGATGAGGGTTCATATCTCACCTTTACCATTACCAACTGTGGGATGCAGAAGAGTTATGTAATCTTCCTGAGCTAATATTTATGTGGTGATATAGGCACTGCTATAAGCGCTAATCCAAATCATTAAATTTAATGCCCACCCAATGGAGCAGGTAGAAGTGATATCATTAGCTCCACTGGCCTCTGTTGAATGGTGACAGGGGTGAAAGAAGGTGTTGCTGAATGTATCAGCACTATGTTTGCAAACTCACGGTAAATACCCACTGGGATGAGATACAGAGCAGGTGAACGTTGAGGGGGAACAGAGGATGAGCTGCAGGGGATCAGCTCCAGGACTTTGGGAGTGGGGCAGGAGGAGGAAGGTTGTGTTCAAGGGGCCTTTGAGGAGGCACTAGAGGAAATCTTGCCTATGAAATACATTTGGTCCAGTTTTGTGCCCCAAGATGGTGCCCTAGTAATGACAGGGACAGATAAGTTATCAGCTTCCACACATGCTTTTCATCTTCAGCACGGAGCAGTGGCTGTGAGCAAGGATTGTGAGGTCAAAACACTTGAGTTTGTATCAGCTCTCCCACTACTTCTCTGGATAAATGTGGACAAGTTTATTAGCCTCTCTGTACCTCAGCTTACTCACTGGTGAAATGGGGATAGTAATATTCCAGTCTTGCAGACTAATGTGTGGATGACATGAAATAAAGGGTACAAAGCTTTTAGCACAGAACACTGCATTTTAATGAACTCTATGCTAGTATATGTTTGTTTAAAAAATCTAAACCCACAGGAGTCTGGCACTGTTTATTCAAACCTTTTTTTTTTTTTTGGTTCAGCCTACATAGTCACCCAGCTCCATTTTAGGTTGTGTATGAGAAACACATTAATTTAAAAACACATGTGCTTGCCTCAATAGCTCAGTTTTCTTGAGACAATTTATGAATAGGAAACTACAAAAGAGAAACAAGAATATCATTCAGCATCTAAGGCAGTTCCTCCAATGGCATACTCATAGTTTTTCCAACTCTAAGTCTATTCTTCTTTGTATTTTTCTGGGCCTACTTACAATTACAAATGAAGAAATCTCAGGGTTAACCTCCGACCAGGATCATCTGACTCAAATCCTCTCTTTAAGGAGCTTTCTAAATGGAGATTTTCTTTTTCTACACTCTTCTGTTGGTGTTGGCTTTTTCCAGTAGCTGCAGAAAGACATTCATTCTGTCCTAAATCACCTTCAGGGAAGATCCCTTTTATCCCTTTCCAAATTTCTTTCTTATTAGGGCCACAGAACAAGACTGCTCCTGTACTTGAGCTTTGTTAAAATCTTTCTAGTGCATCTGGTTGTCTCATTTCCTCTTTTCCTAGGAATAAAACAAGCATAGGACAACCCTGGGAATTTGAGCATCTTGAATCTTGCCTCTCATTCCTCACTTCCCAGGGAGCTATTCCCTGCCAGGTTCAGTTCTCATTAATTAATTATTTGAGCACACATTGAGCATCTGTAATGTACTAAGTGTTGTGCCAAAAATGGAATGCAGAGATGAATACGGCACTTCTTATTCACAATCTCATGGGGAGACAGATAAGGTAAAGCAACAGACACAGAAGAGGGCTACAGGTCCTATAATGGGATACTGCGGGAAACTGTGGGAGGGGAAGGAACAGCTAAATTAGACAAAGGATTTAAGGAGGGCTTCTTGACAGAACTGTTGTGTGAGCTACATTTAAAGGATGAGCAGTGGCTTGATAGCTGAGGAAAGAAGTGGCTTCAGAAATAGTTGTAAATAGGAAATCTTAGAATCATGATTGTGTAGCCAGAGGAAGAAGGGACAAGGCTGGAGAAATGGCCCAGACCTCTTTTGTGACCTGGAGTATAAATTTTTTTTTTCTGAAAGTCATGGAGAGACATTAAAAGGTTTTAAGCAGGACATGAAAGTGCTCTATCATTAGCTGAGAGCTAAAAATATTGCTATAGTTATCCAAACTCTTGAGAGTCTTAGTTTTGTTGACCATTATCAACATTGTCCCCCAGCAGGGGATCCTGAGACTCACACTAACAGGTCCTGGCCACTGGTGGCCATGGCAGCCCCACAGACAAACTGAGTCATGCTGGAATTTGCAGCTGAGGCATCCTCAGCCCCACTCTGGCTACCTCAGTGTGCAATGAAGACAAGTAGACTATCTGCGCTGGGATGCACACAAAATACTATCATCATCTTCTTCCTTATCAAAGTCATTGAAAGAATAGCTAGTGTTAATTCAACACTAATATATGCTAGACACTGTTCTGAGTGCTTTACATAATTCTCTCATTTAGTCTTCACCAAATCCCAATAGGTAATCCCAGTAGGTAAACAATAATAGGTAATGATTGCTTTCCATTGCTCGTGAGGAAATATAAATACCCACAGTTGCACACACGTGACTGCTCCCTCATCCATATAGATGGTCTGACACCTTTGGGCAGGCCCTAGCGTACAATCACAGTCATTCTGAACAGCAATAGCATTTACCTTCCGGTAATTATGACTTAAGGAAGGCAACAGAGAAGCCAAACCAAACTGAAATAAAAAGAGATATTTCAGGTTCTTAAATTTCTTTCTTAGTCACTAAAAGAGAATCCTCTGGAGAAAGGTGCAATACCAACCATCACACCATTTATTGAGAGTCTACCTTCTGTTAGCCACAGTGTAATGATGACCTGTGTGATTTTTAATGCCCGGCATCACTTTGCATAGTCACATTTTTAGGTAAAGACAGTAAAACTTTGCAAGATTTAGGTGGTGAAGGCAGCATTCAAACACTGCTCAGTCTAAAACCTGCCAAATCCTTGGTGAGTGTGTGGTGCTCCCTTCTCAGGGATCTGCACGGGCAGTAGCTGAAGCCTTCATCTTAGGTGACCCCTCATTTGTGCACCAACCAACTGGTCTCCATCAGGAAGTGGGAAATTTCCATCCATGGGGCAGTCTGGAAGATGAGTGGAATTGCATCTGGGCTCTGAGCCCTCTGGGGTGTTATGTGACAATGCCACCCTCTGCCACAGCCCTCTTGATGGCCTTCTCTAAGACAGCATGTCTTTCTTCCCTTTCTCTGCTTCATAGTCAGGCCCTTCTTTTCTTATCTCAGAAAATAATCTCATACCCTTCCCTCCTCCTCTTCCCTCCAGCCCCTCAGCACATTCCTAGGTACTATCAGAATCATTAGCTTTCTATTACTCATGGTAGAGAGGACTCTGTTGTTATTTATAGATGAGACACAGATAGTGACAGAGCTAAATAGATGATCACAGGGTTGGCACCTTTGATATAAGGACGTTAAAAACTGGAAGTTAGAAGTAGCCAGAAAAAAGGGAATTCTCACAGCTCCCACGTAGCCATAATTTTATGGATATTCTTCCTTCCTTTTTGACTTAGGAAAATTAACCCTCTGTTCCCATCTAAGGATTTATTGCATTTTCTCTAAACCCTGTTCCTAGGAATGTAAACGAGCCCTTTCCCCTCTGTCTTAACTTGGGTGCAGTAATTGGAACGCACTGAATATTTTTAGTGGGCTTAGTCATGTTATTGTGCTCTAGCTCAGCACCCATCCACTGGCTGTGATGCAAAATTAAAGTTGTATTGTAGTTCTGTGCCAACATTTCCCCAGATGCTATTCTCAGGGGCTGATGACACTGAATGTTCCAACAATATTACCAGGTGCCTCAATGTTCCAAGGGCTCCACTAAAAGTGGGGGCAGAGATGAAGAGAATATAAGCTGACGCTGACCTCAATGCATCAACTTACAGCCAAGTATAGAAACATATCGCTCCCATAAAACTTGGGAGAGGCCTCTTGGAGCTATTGATTCAGATGCCACGGGTAGGGGTGGGGTTTGAAGGGTGGCTGGGGACTCTCGAGTTTTAACAGAAGCATAGGGTGATTTTTATGCTCACTGAAGTTTGAGAAGATCTGCTCAAATGGTTATAAAGGAATTCTAAATATTTTTCATGTAAGAATCACATATATGTTCTTTGAGACAATGAATGTTTAAACTTCCAAATAATCCTCAGTTATAAAAATCATGCTAGGTATTACTTACTGTTTACTATGTTTCTGGTATTAGATAACACGCTTTGCTTTCCATTTCAGTTCATTCTACTGATGATTTCATGACATGCACATTTCCACCTCATTTTGTAGGGGGCAGTTGATGACGTTAAGTGACCTGGTTGTGTGTGTCCCCTTTGTAACTGACCAACGCGAGTGTCTTGCGAGACTCCCCGTCTCTGTGGGATAACTCCGGGACAACCACCCATACTTCTTCCCAGCCCCAAGACATCCTAGAAGCACAAGCTGAGGAGCCGGGGTGTCACCCACGAGCAGGCTACCCCCAAAGCTTGGCGCAATGGGAAGCAGAGTCAGTGACCCAGCTCCCACCCTCTAGTGCTGTTTGTTGTTTACCCTGCTTTGTTTACATTCCACCTTGTAATTAAGCAATCACCTTTTACTCAGTGATTATTCACAATCTCATCTGGCAAAAGTCACTTGATCTTTGGCTCCGTGCCTTCTAGTCAGAATGTCACCCAACACATGTGCTGATCTCCAGGGCCTTGCCACGACCAGCTTGGCATGCTCCCCTCGGAGCCTGGCCAAGGAACATGTCCTTGGTTGCAGCCACCCGGCTGGGGTGATGGGCTCAGGAAGTTTCTGAGTATATAGGCTGAGTATATGTTGTCTGGCTCTGCCCCTGGCCTGGGGGTGGAGGCGACTGCACTGTGTCTGGACCCACTGAGAAGCACAGGTAACCCTCACGTGGAATGCAGCCAGCACAGGAGGTGTCCTGGCAGGCAGGCTCCCACTGGTGTGCCTTGCAGAATTTTGTTGCCTGAAACATTTTAAACGGCACCAGAAAAAACACTGGAGAATATTGAGAGAATAAGTGAGGGCACTGCGACCCTGGGGAGTGGACATAATCAGAGCCAGCCATCCTCGACATTCCCATGGCTGCTGAACAAACAGCTTGTAAGCTCCCAGCCTGAATTTTCTCACCTGCCTACTAAATAACTGCAAGGTGGAGGAGATATTTAA
>NW_004624771.1:6269618-6332262 GCF_000247695.1 Heterocephalus glaber
TGTGAGAAATTATTTCTGATTTCATTTTTTCCAGATCCTCTTTCATTGCTAGTTCAGGGAGTCCAGGTAGTTGAGTATCAGAGTGTTCCATCTCGTTTCCCTTTGGGGTTGCTGTAGTTGATCTGGAAGTCAGTTCTGAGGGTTGTTTACGTGTTTGCTCATTTCTATGGGGGTGGGGGTTGCTGCTGGCACCCACGTGGCTCACCTCTTCTATACTGGGAGCTATGGCACTCCTACCTGGAAGCCTCCTCTGGGCTGGGAGCCATGGGATGCTGACCCAGAAGCCTCCTCTGGGCTGGGAGTCATGACAAGCTAATCCAGAAGCCTCCTCTGTGCTGGGAGCTGTGGCATGCCTACCCTGAAGCCTCCTCTTGGCTGGGAGCTGTGGCACCCTGACCCAGAAGCCTCCTCTGTTCTGGGAGCTATGACACACCTACCTGGAAGCCTCTTCCATGCTGGAAACTGTGGCACGATGACCCAGAAGCCTCTTCTACATTGGGAGACACAGCATGCCTACCCAGAATCCTCCTCTGGGCTGGGAGCTGTGGCACACCTACCTGGAAGCCTCCTCTGGGCTGGGAGCTGTGGCATGCTCACCCAGAAGCCTCCTCTGTGCTGGGAGCTGTGGCACACCTCTCAGTCTTTAATGGGCACACAGCTGTGGGCATGCATTTCCTTTAGGCCCCAGGGTAGTATGATGTTTGGCCCCAGCACAGAACTGATGTGCCTTCTGCTTCAGTTGCTGAGCTGGAACCATGAATCCCAGTAGTGGTCTCTCTGGGTTGAGCTGCCAGTAACCACTGAGGACAATCCTCTTTAGCTCTTGCTGTTAACTCTGATCCTTCCCTCAAGCAACCCAGGATAGGATTCAATGAATAGGTGAGGATTCCATATCCCTATGTAGCAGGCTTGAGTTTTTGACTGATGTATGAGAAGGTACAGAGGAACATGAGACCTAATTTTCATGTGAGGCCCTTAAGGAATATTTGGTGTACCTTAAAAGTGCAGAGTCCTCTTAAGAGGCAGAATGCAACCTGTCAAAGATCATCTTTCCCACACAAAGGCAAAATGCTGTCAGCATAGAAGTGTCTGAATTGGCATTGGCTCTGGCGTGATGGATGTAGATCACCCTTGGGATGATCATACTTCACTTGGTTAAATCAGCTATTGGTTTGGGGCTACCATGTTCCTTGGAATCTGAATGAAATTGTGTTGGATAATAATTCCTTGGACTACAAAGTTCAAAGCTTTTTCTAAGATTTATGTCAATCTCTAAAAGAACTGATAGCTAGATGTGTGGCAAGATGAAGTTTATATTGTCTGGCTTTCTTTGCCTCTTTGATTTTAGCTTTCTTGAATAATATCCCTGTCTTCTCTCCATGCTGACCTCAATGTGAAACTCACTTCTTTTTAAAGGTCTCTCTCTCTATTCTCCTCCTTCAAATTACTCTTAATAAGTATTGTGCTTTCAGCAGATTATACTGAAGACCTTCGGAAAGCCACTATCAAGGACACAGACTTCTGCTATTTGGTGGATTCTCTCTTCCTCCCTTAGACCTACCTCTTGCTCCCTCTCTGAAGATTCCTCCCACTTTTCAGAGCAAATTTTCCTCCCTCAGAAGCATGGTGCCATTTGATTTCCAGGACGTGGTGAGGAAGGCCCACCACAGACACCAAGGTATATTCTCTGCACACTGCTCTCTTCTGAAGAGAAATTTGGCTGGTAGTAGTTATGGCAATATAAACTTCACTTTGCCATCATGTAATGGGCTGGACTGTGGGAGTCCTCCTCTTTTCACAAATAAAGTAACTGAAACTTAAACAGTTAGTAAAGTAAAAAATTAGTAGATTGTACAGTATAGTAGAAAGATCACAATTTTGGGGAACAGGCAGAATTAGTTTGAATCTCTACTCTGAAACTTGCTAGTTACATGACCTCAGGTAAATTACTTAATCTTTCTGAACCCCAGTTTGCTCCTTTGTAATTCTTACCTAGACATTAAACGGGAAGAATAAGTAAGACAACACATGTGGGAATGTCTAGTACAGTGCCTGATATGAGAAGGAGCTTGGTCCATGGTGTATTGGACCCAGGGGCTCAGGCTGGCATGGGCAGGCTATGTTTCCTGATAGCCTCATCACTGCATTAGCCAACCAGGGTTAATCAGAAAAGCAGAATCTGATGGAGATATAATTTATGCAACTTTTTGAAAAGAATTAGCTTATGCAATTGAGACTGAATAGCAAACCTGAAATCTGTAGGGGATGCCATCAGGAGAGGGAGGCTGAAACCCTCAGATAAGTCTCAACTCTGCTCTTGAAACTTATCAGCTGATTGTCTGGGACCCATCCAACTTATATGTGATGATCTTCCTTACAGTCAACTCATTATGGACTTCGGTCTTATCTATAAGACACTTTCAAAGCAACACCTAGGCTGGTGTTGGTTGAATAAATAGAAACTGTAGCCTGGCCAAGTTGATGCTTAAAACAAATCATTTCACTCCGTAGACCATGAGTTCTGTGCAGGTCTGGACCACAATCCTATTTCAGTGATTCCATCTCTGCATTCATGCACCAAACTGTTACCAGGAAGTATACAGTCATGACTGAGTGAACAAATGTTTGTCAGTGGAGGTCAGATTCTAGAGTCCCTTAGGGCATTCTAATCAGGCTAAACTTTAAAGGCAGTGGGAAGTCATTCAAGAATCTTGAGCAGGGATGGAATGGAAGCAGTGGCTGCTTCTTGTTAAGCTGGCACCAGCTGATGACTTCTGTCTGAGAAAGGGAGGGTTGAAGTTGGATCCCCACACCACTGGGTAGATTGCTCCTGTTTGGGAGACATTTCTCTTGAGTTCTCGAGAAAGGGTACAGAGAAGGCCCCTGGGAAATGTGTTCCAAGGCAGGCTGCTAAATTTAGTTCTTTGCCTTTTAACACAGGCAAACCAGCCCATGATATTTTACTCTAAATGTGTGCCCACGATCTTGAGGAAAGTGGGTCTCCACTGTGGCTGGGGCAGAAGAGACTCTCTCAAATGTGACCCTGGTGGGCTCCTTTCTTGTGGCTACTACCCTGGAAGGTGTGGTGGTTGGCTATTCATCCTGGGAGACAGAGTGGCATATGGGTGTGCAGGCCCATGTGGAGAGCAGAGGCAAGAGCAGGCTGGCTGCAGTGCCTGGCATCAGGTCTTCTCTCCCAGTAAAATTAGCCATGGTGCAGCAGATACAGAGCAAGGACTTTTCACACCTCGATCAGAACACAAAGAACAAGAAATCTAATTTATGGCTATAAATCCATCCACCCACTTCCCTGTGTAGACTCCCTGGCCTCAGAGCCACAATGAAATGCCTATTAGACAATCCCTGGCTGTGCTGGAGGGCCAGGGCTGCTACCTGAAGAACTGAACACTATGTTCTCCCTATGATTTTTTAGACTGAGCAGACTCACCTGACCAAGGAAGACACCAGGTCCAAGGCAAAGCAGTAATTATGAATGTGGATAAATGCATTGCTTTCTTCTCTGCATGTACTACAGAGTGAACCATCACATTCTCCTTCCTCCTATCAAAAGGCATCTTTTTTTTATTGAAAGGACTTTCAATCACATCATTATTATAATTCTGAGTGAAGTTTGAGGTGGATATTCTCTGCTGCTCCTGGGATTTTTTAAGGGTGGTTGAAGATTCCATATTGGGTTAAGACCATAGACAGGAGCCTTCCCTATGTGCCAACCAGGGACCGGGGAGAGGAAGAGAAAGGCCCATTCATCCTGACATCCTGGACTACGCCTAACTGAGTGAGGTCAGATGTAATCATCACAGCACTTCTGATAGCTCTCCCAGCCATTCCCTGCATACCAAATGGTGGGTTCATTGTCAGTTGTCTCCCTTCAAGACTGCTGCCAAATTGGGGAGATAGAAACAGGCTGTGCTGACACCAGACTCACTGTGGCTGTCCAGGCTGTCTAGTGGTGGGAACGGCTGTGCTGAGTATGATGGCTAAGCAAGAGGTTCCAGGTGAGGAAGAGGATAAAGTGAGGCAGAGGGGAGGACAATGCAGGACACCTCTGTCCCTGGGACGATGGCTTAGAGGGCTGATAGCCCTCTTGTCTAGGGCTGGGGAAGATGTTGTAGCCTTGACCTAGGAGAGAAGAAGATAAATATTAAAGAAATATTTCAGAGAAATCATCAGCCCTAGGAGATCTGGATGCCATTTCCTTAAACAATTTGAAATGACATGTTTGACATGGTGCAGGTCTTTCTCCTGTCTCACCTAAGTGCTTCTCACTGAATTGCAAACACAATTCCTGTACAGACAATGCTTCTTTCCCTTGAGTGCTGCCTCTTCCTAGTTGGGGGATGTCTAGCGCTAAGACTCTCAGATACAGCCTCTGGCATGCTGGCCTAGGGCTTCCCGAGAGCCCCAGACTCTTTTCCCAGTCCTCTGGCCTTGTGTTTAGCTTTCAAGGGGACGCTTCATCCCCTGACCCCCTTAGAGTCAAGAGGGAGCTGCATTCTGTCAGGTGATCAACAGTACTAAATGGAGTGCAAAAGCCCCCATTAGCACGCGCTTGCTGAAGTCCCCATGAATGATGCAGACTGACCCCTTGTCCTTGGTGGGCATCTGTTTGCTCACCTGTCAGTGGGGCTCATAATACTCTCACTGCATTATTCTTGCTGGATCTGAGGATGAGCCTGTGGGAGAGGCCCAGCCATATGCATGGGATTCTGGGGCGACAGGCAGTACCTGACCACTTTCAGTCCCATCCCCTGGAGACATCCTCCCTGGCCCTCTCTTTCTTGGGAGGCTCAGGGTGTGCAAGCACCTAGACCTCTCAGGCTTCCCTCATCTTCAGACAGAGAGAAGAACGAGGGACCTGCTTTGACTTCTCTGCTCACTCCCAGCCCTGAGAATGAGATCACAGCATTCTGAGCTCTTCTTTTCTCCATTTCAGGGGGCACTTATATTGTGCTGCCATCACAGAACACCTGACACTGGATAACTTACAGAGAACTGAGATTTAGCTCTTAAAGTTCTGGAGACTGGGAAGTCCAAGGTGGAGGGGCTCACTTCTGGGGAGGGCCTCCTTGCTGTGTTGTCCCATGGTAGCAGGTAGAAGGCCAAGAAACCATGCACACAGGTGAGAGGAAAAGGACCAAACTCACCCTCTTATCAGGGACCTAGTCCTGAGATAAGTGACTCACTCCTGTGATGATGATGTCAATTTACTCACCTAATCGCCTCTCAACACTGCTGCTTTGGAGTTCAGTTTCTAACACATGAGTTTTGGGGGACACATGCAAATCCTAGCAGAGCCTCACTTTTACTCAGAGGAATCAGAAGCTGCTCTTTGAAAAGCTGGCCCAACCTCCCGTTAATTGAAGGCCTGGGCAAGTAGTTGCTCATCTTCCCCAGGAGAAGAACAATGGGGTATAAGGTAAAGCTTTATGGAGGGAGCTGAGCTGTAAGAAGGCAGCCCTGAGGTACTTACTGTAGCTCCTGCAGCTAAAACAGTTAGACAATGGGGCTTTGGAGAGTTTCCTGAGAAAGCCAAAGCTCCTTTTTTGATAGCAAGGAGACATCCTGACAGCGAGGATGGGACTTGTCAGATGTGAAGATCCCTGTGAGGACATCGAGCCTCTCTTCTGTGGCACCCCCTGCCCTCTGTGCCCAGGACTGGAGACTTATTCCTGGGGAGGCTTATCAGGGTCTTAAGGCCCAGCTCTTCAACTTCTCTTTGCACACAGAGGTGGAGAAGGAGTAGTTTGAACAGGAATAAGGAGTTGTGAAGAAATACTATTGAATTCAATTTCTCACTTTGTAAAAGCAGTTACAGGAGCTTAAGGTTTTCATTGTGCTTTCAGGCACCCTTGATCTCCAGGAGTCCCTTATTTGAAAGACTGAGAAACTGAGTCAGAAGATGCTAACTTTTGCAGAAAGAGAGCAGGAATGGGGATCGGGAGATACGGGCTCCGGCTGTCAACACGGCTAAACTTGCCAAGCCTCTGGCTCCTCTTTTGAAAATGGACACCAGCTGGATGAGACTGGGGCTTTCCCGCTGAGAGGCCTGAACTCCGAGTGCCTCTGGGCCCTCAGAGAGGACGGCGTGGGAGCCAGGCAGCCGGGGCGCTAGGAGTTTTCCATCTCCTTCCATCGGAGGATTCTATTTTTACCTGCTGTATATTGAGACTTGCTAGGGAATTTCATTTGAAAGGCAGGATTTCTCTGCTTGAAAACCTCTGGCCTAAATAATCTCTTAGGCGGCTTCCACATGAACCTCTGTGATGGTCCGAGTCAGGTCTCCTCAGCCATGATTCGATGCCCTCTCTGCTTCTCCTCCTCCTCCCAGAAAGCTGCTGACTACACCACTCTAGGCTGGCTTCTCCTCCTGTGGGTGGGACATTCTGCCTGGGACCAGTTGTCTTCACTTTGTTCAGAAGCATGTCCCCAGTGAAGATGGAGGGTGAACTGTGACTTTTATTCAGCTTGGCATTTCCAGAACCTACCATGTTGTGTGCAGTTTGAAGAAGGGTGGAGTGGCTGAACGCCAATGAAAGACTGTGAGAAGATACCACTTTCAGAATACTCACTTGGCTTGGACACTGCAGTCCATTGGCCCCTGGTCTCTGCAGAGGAGGGAGCAATGGAGTAGCCTGTGGGGATAGAGGGGAGGAGTAGAGGACGATGTCTTTTGAGCCTCACCATTAAACTCTGGCATTAAATTACCACTACCCACTGGGAGTGGGCAGGGGGCCATTTATGAGCATTCTGCTACCAAAGGAGGTGGGAACCAGGGCGTGCAGGGTGTGGTCAAGGTATCTGTCCAGTACATTATTCACTGGGTTTTGGAACCTTTAGCCTTTTTTTCCTACTTGCTTCCCTTTCATTCAATAGAAGACTCATAATACAGGTGAGACCTCCTGAATTTTTTCAATCATTAGTGATAGCAGGTGGTTAGAGTATTTTGTATTTCCAAGGATATCTCTTTACATCTACCGCAGCCATTCTCAGACTTTCTTCCCACCACAAAGCCACATGGTGATATTTAAATGTTGGAGGTGATCATATGGTAAGGTCAGTGGAGTGGGTGTGGGAGGCAGAATTGAAGACATCAGCCTAGGTTAGGCGTGTATGCACTGGACATCCAAGTACCCATCCAAGTACTACCACTGTGTGGTGAAAAGCATCTCCAGGTGCTCTGTCTTTTGATGCATCTTTTGCTCAAGATTCAAAGTCCTGTAGAAAACATGTGGTTGGTTGAGCTTACATAACGTATCTATCTGTTCATTGATACAATTGGCCAACAAGAGAGAGAACAAACAACTTATTCTTCTGTCAGATTCCAAAAATTAATAAAAAGTTTGAATATACATATGTGACTTGGGACATGTAGCAGAAACTGCTGGCTAATTACCAAAATTCCTTCTTTTTCCACCCAGGAAAAAGACCTAGATGGTGCTGTGGCCACAAGCCTAGCAATGCCAGCAATAAGAGCTAGAAGGCAAGGAGGGATCTTCCACTCGAGTTGCAAAGGGAGAACAGTGCTGCTGACACCTTGATTTTGGACTACTAGCCTCCACAGCTTTGAGACAATATATTTCTGTCATTTCAAGTCCCCCAGTCTGTGGCACTGTGGAGCTCCCTCGTAGAATGGGAAAGAAAGATGTAGGAATGTTCCTTTTCCACCTAGTTGCTGGAAGAAAATTACCCATGGAAACTAATCTTTCACGGGGATCCCTGTTGGTACACCTCAGCCCTGTGCTTCTTCCTGTCATTAGGACTCCGTCTTTGTGGGTGGCCCTCCTTATTATTCTTCTAGTGATTCTTCCCCAAGGAACATGTCTCCTCCAAGATTTGTCTGTTCCCAGCAGTTCATCACTTGAAGCTTAATTTATCTGCTGTAGAGTAAGCACTAGAGGAGCCTTCACTGAGACAGCCGTGGAACCCTGCTTCTCCAAAAGTGGTTATGGTGAGCAGGTACATCCCCAGCACCTTTGGGATGACCCCACCAATGTCTGCAGGCGGCCATGCGTTATTTTCAGTTTCTCAGAGGCCCCAGGTTCACTCAACCGAGGGTCATATGCTCTTTGCCTGGGATTCTTACTGCCTTACATATTCAATTGTGCCCATGAGCTCCTCTGAAGCCCCATTCCTCTTAACGGTGCATTCTATACCATAAAAACAGAAAGAGTTAGTGACAGATTGGAATGCAAGCTCTTTGGAGAAGATTTTTTAAAACCTGCTATGGTGTTGATAGATATTCAGGTCACATATTTCTTTCACTCTGCAAACATATGAACTGAGCAGATGCCTGAGGTGGAGCATGATTGAGAAGTGAGTGATCTTATTATTGGACTTAGTGACCTGGGAATTTATAGAAATAAGTAGAATTTTTTTTTCATTTTTAAAATCCATGATATCTATTTCCAGCCCCTCCTCAGTGATGGTACCACACTCATGTCACTGATGACAGGGTACGGCCCTGCAGTGTACCTGCAAGGAAGCTGTTCCCCCAGGAGACATCCCCAAAGTGGAGAAGCAGAAAGGAAGTGCGTCATCCTGAGGCTGGGGCCACTCGCTGTTCCCACCTCAGTCCCGCAGCTCGGCTATTCAAATATCTCATTTTCTCCCTAGGCCTTTTTGCAAATCCTGTTTATCCCGCTTTCTCTCCCTCCCACCTGTCGACAGGTGCGTCCTTTCCACCCTAGAGTTTTCTCTCCACCGCCCACCTCCTCTCCTGTACTTACTCTGTATTCCGTTGCTCTTGATACCAGATAATTTGGTTTTTGATTGCAGGGCATTAAACGGATTTAAAGATGTCAGTTTACTGCTTTCTAGATTACAGTCAAACCCTTTTTAATATCTGTTGTTTAAAGAGCACTCTCTCATCTCCTACTACTTCCCCGCTCGGCCTCTAGGGGCCCTCTTGGCACTGCCCGCCTCGCCATCCTTTTAGACCTTGGACCATTGCTCGCCTCACGCAGGTCTGCTCCTACATCTAGCTTTTGCAAGTTGAATTTTCCTTCCCCTTGTAATTAAGTTTAAGATGAGCGCTTCTGAGTGATCTAGGAAAATAAGATAAGGTTCATAAAACCTCTGGGCTTTGGCTTAGCTCCTCTTTGGAATGAAAAAGTGGGTATTTGGTTGTGTGGAAGGCAATGGGGGAAAGAAAATTCTGCTAATATTTGATGGTTGGAAGCAGTGAGCTGTGGCCATATTCCATAGGATGAAAGCCCTGAACGAAGTCTTACCACTGAATACAGCTTTGAGCTTTCTTTTAACCTTTTGGTCCCTCAGTCATCTCATCTGTGAAATGGGTATCTACTTTAAAAAGACTGTTATGAAGAATGACTGAGAAGATCTATATTCATCTATATATTGCATGACTGTTATTACATAGGAAATACACTCCTGGAAAGTGAGACCTTAGGGTTCATAACTTATTTACTGTGTAATTATAGTCAATTATTTGATCTTATTTTATCATCATTTATTATTTGATTAAACTTATATTTTAGCTTCATTATTTATTGTCAGTTATTTGTCTTTAAAGCCTATACAACCTCACTGGGGAATGGGATTGAGAATTGCTGTTCTGTGTCCTTTGCAAAGAGATCTAAATGGTTTGTGCATGCAAAGTGATGCTCTGGGAAATACAAGGTGGTGGTGTCCCTGGCAGCCTCCTGCAGCAGGTATGGAGTGAGACACTGGCCACCTGGACTGCTGCTCTTTCCCGCCATGCTTTGGTCCTCATGCTGTGGTCATAGCAGTGTTATTCTCCCAGGACCCATCAGTCCTAGGTATCTACTAGTACAGGTAAACTGCTAGTAAGTGTCTGCGATCAATACAGGTGCTTTTCTCCAGAAAGTGAGAACCAAGGCTGGCATCAAAGCTCTTGCCTAGTTGTGTCACTTTGGGTGAGTCACCTTGCTTTAGATCTGCTGAGCCAGACCTAAAGTTTCAAGGAGCACCAGGATGATCAAATGACAGATGCTATGTCTGGCTTTCTTGAATTTCGTGGCAAGATCTCAATTATGGTCTTAGAGCCACACTCCAGGATGAAGCTGGTTGGCCCCATGAATAGATGCGGAATAGATGCACTGGAAAGCAGGGGCAGCACTTACACTCCAAGGGTTGGATTAATGAGCCCAGTCATGAGCCAAGGACCCTTTCTGTGCAGTGAGTGGGAATCGCCATTACCCATGCACAGTCACAGGTAGATCAGAGCAGTATGTGTGGTACTCTAGGGAAAGTTGACTGACGGAGGAGCAGGGGAAGTTAGGTTTTCCTGAAAGACCCCTGGGCCGGAAGTGGACACTAGATAGGTCTTGCTGTATCAGGGTGGGTGGGTCACTTTTCTTCTGTGGTCCTTGGTGGCCTTATTTGTCAGGTAGAGCTCAGTGGATGGACAACATAAGTTCCTCGGCTCTCTCCAGCTCCGACAATCTACAAGTTCATTATTTCCTTTCTTCTAGATACCTCTGGCTAGCAGCCCAGACTAAAAATGATCTCTGCAAAGAATCCCTTTACCTACTTTCTTACCAGTGCTTTTCATTCATCTTCATTCTCTGGTACAGGGTAAATGTATGCTCTCAGCTACTTAGAAAATGTGTCTCCTCAATTTTTTCTACTTAAGCATTTAAATAAATGAAATCTGGTATGTAAAGTGCTTATCACGCCTTGCCCCTAATATGTCTTCCTCTTTCTCCTCTAGTCTAAATATCTGTGTCATTTAGAATACTTTTTATTTTGTAAAATCCAGAGACACTTAGCTTGTCCTTTGCAAGAAACAGCTTCATTACGATTATCCCTAAGCAGCTCATACATTTGAATTCACCGCACTGAGGTCCTGGTCATTTCAAGGTGCCCAGCACCTTATCCGATTCAAACAAAGACAGAACTCCATCTTCAGGTTACTGTCCAATAAAGGCCCTCAGAGCAGGTCATTTATGGAGATCTGGCCCTGGCTCAGTTCCCACACAATGTGTGAAGTTGAAATGTTGCTACAGGAAGGGATGGTTTACCTAAGAGCTCAAAGGAACTCAGACTCTGACTCCAAGCTGTTTAGCTGACACCTTCCAGCAGTGCTCCTCCAGATGAGAAAACACTACTCCTCAGATGCGCTTGTGCCTCTGAATCTGGGCTACTTACAAATTTGAAAAACAATGTGTGCAATGGATCCACACTTACTTGTGTTGACATCGGGGTATTTCTGAGTCCTCTTTTCTGCAGTTGCCTAGAGCCTGGAACCCTGACCCTCCTTAAACCACCCTTTAAGGGGTACAGAGACCAGAGTAGAGATTATTGTCTTTTTTCCAAAGAGGAAATACGAACACAAGAGGTTATACATAGATGATGAGGGTAAAGATGACTGGCCTCGGGGAGAGCGAAGATTAGAACCTGTGCCTGTGTGTGCGATCTACAGAGCTCTTACAGATGGACTTTGGACAGGGCTGGAAGATTGGGAGAGCAATCTAGCCTGGGACCAACAACTCCCATCCCTTCCAGGGACCGCACATGGTCTTTGTATGTATTTTGACTGGGCTTGCAAGCCTTTCTACTTATTAACAAAATGATAAAAAAAATGCCATGGCAGGACCAAGCCAGAGCTGTCACTGTGACTGATTGAAGAGGGAGGGATAGTGACCCACTAAGGGTCTCCCATGACCTGGGTCACACAGTGATGGCGCATCTATCTGTCTGCAAATCTCCCACCTGGAGAGAAGAAGACAAAAAAGGAAAAAAGGCGGGTGGTGGGTGGTGTGCAGAACAACATGGGATAAATAGCACTGACAACAGCATGAGAGGGCCATGCTTCTTAAGAAAAGAAGAAAGCCAAAGCCAAAAAGGAGAGACATAGAAAATCGAAGGGAGAAGAAGAATAAGTCTTTACCAAACAGTGACAGATTAAAAAAAAAAGATGAAAAGAGATACAGGAAGTGCATATTAAAGGCATTATAGAAAAAGCAAACAGGGGGCCAAAGTGCCAGTGGGTACCAGTGATGCCTTTCTGAAAATTGGAAAAATGTTTCTCTGGCCACTCTGGTGCTTCTGGCAAAATTTGTTCCATATTTGTGGCACTTGAGCTAAAATAGTGGCCGACCCTTGCTTTAAAGGGTAATAACTTCTAACACTGATCCAGATTGCTGATGCCAGCAGGGACTTGGTGAGACAGATGCCCCGTGGCTGAAGGATTAGCAGGATTCCCAATGTGCCAGCCTCAGGGAGGGGAAAGAAGAGTGAGCAAGCCAGAAGAGGGCTGGGAAGGTGGAAGATCAGATAAAGGGAGTTTGGGCAGTCTTTCCTGCCTTCATTTACTCTCTCAACAAAGATTTAATGAGCTGCCTCTGGATGCCAATCACTGTTCCAGGCACCATCATCTGCCTTAATCTTCACAATAACCCCATGGTATACTTTTTCTATTTTACAAAAGTGAAAACAGGAGCTCAGAGTACATTTCTTAAGGTAGTAAAGGGAAGGCTTAAATTCTGTTCTGCCTGATTCAAAACCTTGCTGCTTGCCATAAAACATGCTATGAAGGAACTAAAAATGACTAGGATATAAAATATGCTTACAGGTGGCAATATTTATGGAATGTGTTTGAGGGAGCCAGGCACTGTTCTAGGCTGTGGGGCCTGACTCAGGCAGGAGCTGCCCTCTGGGAGAATATGCACAGTGGAGAACTGGACAACAAACACGCGGGAAGGTGGATTATAACATGCCACCTGAGCTGAGCAGGGTGGTGCACACCTGTAATGCCAACACTCTGGGAGACTAAAGTAGGATCACAAATTTGAGCCCAACCTGAGCAACTTAGTAACTTAGTGAGACCCTGTCTCAAACTAAAATTAAAGGGGGCGCAAGGAATGTAGTGCCTATGGATCATGAATAAATGCCACCTGGGACTGAGGGGTACGGTTAAAATTGAGGCAGGGAGGGGCCATAGGCAGGTGGTATACCTAAGGTCATTTCAGAGGAGATATCAGGAAGGATGTCTCTGAGGGGGTCCCATAGCGAGGGAGCAAGATCAGGCACGTGCAGGCAGATGTCCACATTCAACAAGCAACTGTCGAGTTTCTACTGTATTTTAGACACTGCTCTCAAAACTCTCATCCATTGTCTCTACTGACCCATATGACAGCATGAGAGGGGATCGCCACCTTGTCCTGTTGAGGCACTGATACGTGGAGAGACAGACAACTGGGCAGAGTTGTGTATCAGAGAAATGGCTTAACAGAAGTGTAAATCCCTCTCTTAGAGGCCTGGTCTACTTCTTACCTCCTTCACTACTGAAACTTCTTTTTGTCTGAACTTGACAAGATCCCCAAACCCAAAGTCATAGCGTCCCTGCAAAAGGCAAGGGGGAAAGTGCTAAATCCAGAAAGAACATTTATCTATAAAGTTCATATATGAAGTCAGGACCAATCAAGGTAATAGCAAGGGGATTTTAAAAAATTATGTGTATTCGAAAACGTTTGCTGAATAGTATTGAGCATGGATGAGCATCCAGCAGCAGGGGCTTTCAAGTGCTTTCTGTGAATTGACCCGCGTAGTCTGGCAGCTGCCCTACGAGGAAGAGACCACTGTGATCTCTACATTACATGTGGGCAAGCGGAAGAGAATTGTACCTTTACCAGATTCCCAGAGCAGAAAGGGTAGAACTGAAACCCATCCAGGTGGCCCAGGAAGAGCCATGCTTCCCTCGTCATTCTCTCCCCCTGCAGGGCACATGTGCTCAGGAGGGAGACACGAGTGTGACCATTACAAGTGAGAAGGGGCTCAGCTGCGGAGCTCAGTCTGAGAAGCAGTGAAGGATTCAGGGACACAGAAAAGGGCCAACAATCCAGAATGGGCCGTGCTCCTGTCCACGTCCCGGTCCATCTGTGCTGCTATAGCAAAGCACTTGAGAATGGATAATTTCTAGAGATATTCATCTGCCATAAAATGTCACTGATGAACTGCATATAGGACAATGGTCGCGTGAGCGAGACTACGTCACCTAGCAATGCCCTAGCTGTTTCGGTTTGTGTAAGTACACTCCATGATGCTTACACAATGATGGAACTGCCTAACTATGCATTTTGCAGAATGTCGCCCTGTTGTTAAGTGAGGCATGACTGTAGCAGAAATGAATTTCTCACAGTGCTAGAGGCTTAGAGGTCTAAGGTCGAGCTACCATAGGTTCACTGTCTGATGAACTTGTCCTTGTCTCTGCTGGCGTCATGTTGCTGAGGCCTTACATGACAGAAGTAAGGCAGAAGGGGCTTACCTAGCTCCTTCAAGCCTTGTTATTAGATCACTAATCCTATTCATGAGGGTGAGGCCCTCATGGCTGATCACCTCCCACAGACCCCACCCACCTCCTACTACTTTTGTGCTGGAGATTAAGCATCAACATGAATTTTGGAGGGCACACAGACACTCAGAGCACAGCAACTCTCTTGAGCTACTGAGGAGGACCTAGTGTCTCGGGCTACAGCTGTCTATCCCACAGGAGTGTGAGCTCAGGAGGAAGGTGGTGTGAGGAAAGTTTGAAGTCTCTAAAATAGTCAACACAAAAGTTCAACCCCAAAATGAGGCCTCTACTTCTTATTCAAAGACCATAGGCACTGAACACTAGGGCTCTAAGAACCAACTGAGAACAAGAAGTTTGTGAGGAAGGAAACCTGGCCTGGGAAAGGCAGGGAGAATAAAAACTGAGGGGAGGGGAGGTGCTGCAGGCCTGGTGGGATCCAGGAGCAGGGAAGGCACCTGCCCTGGGTTCCCCAGTTGCCCTTGTCTGTAACACAAGGGGAAAGAAGCCGGCTCCATCCCATTGCATCCTTCGCTGCACTGAAGGGAGACATCTGCTTCACTCTTGCTAATTTAGTGTGGGAAGCCTGGCTCACTCTCTGGATGTAGACAATGATTCCTGCTGGCTGGCAGGCAGGCTAGGGAGCTGGAGGCTCAGCTGCATCCCTCCTCGGCTGGCATTCCATCGCCCAGCGGCTGTCCTCCTCAGCAGGCTGCAGCTGGTCTGGCCCTACACACAGAAGCTTGAGGCATGGCGGGGGAGGGGCGGGATGCCTGCCCCCAGAGGCTCCAGGCAGCAGCTTTCCGGAACAGGAAGACTGCTCAGAGCCCTCGGAGCCAGCTGTGCCCGAACAGGAACCAGGGCACTGGGAGGCTGGAGCTGTTGTTGCAGGCTGAGTACACTGGGATACTGGGGTGGAGAAGAACAAGTTTGCAATGGAAGAATGTTGTCCCTGAGGTTTACATCCTAGTGTGGGCGAGGAATCCACAATTGTCAACAGAGCACCCTGATGTCAGCCTTCACTGGTTCTGGGCACAGAGTCTGAGAGCACAATTAAGCACAGAACCTTCATAACTAACATATATTCTGGGACAGATCCCACCCACTGCTTGCCTTGTTCTACCGTCTTCTAGATGGATGCAGGAATAATCACCTTATCATCCCACTGGGCCTCTTTTCTACTCTCCCCAAGAAAAAGTGCTTGGGTCTCAGAACTTGTCCTCACAGAATGACAAGGAAGGGAATGTTTATCTTTCTTCCCTGTTGCTCAGCTCATTGCCCTCTTCTGCTTTTGATCTAGTGTTCCAAGCACTAGCCAGTTCTTAGCTTTCCATTATGAATTCCTTACCTTGTATGAAGGCATATATCTAAGGGGGATTGGAATTTTCCACAAACCGTAGAAGATTCAACAGTTAAGCTAGCTTGACAAAAACCCAATACAAATTAGCTTAAGTAAAAGACCATTTACTGGCTCACCTGAGAGTTCAGGGATGGTTGAATCTAGGACCTCAAACAGCACTGTCTAGACTCTCTTTCCCCTAGTATTTGGCTCTATTTTCTGCTAGGTATTGGCATCATTATTTGCAAATGCAGATTGAATTTCTCCAAAAAGCCAGATGAAATGACTGTGGTCAACGCTAGGCTTACAGGGCTCCTGTTTGTCAACCCCATTAAAAAGAGAACTACTTTTCCCAAGTTCTGAGGAAGATTCTGATTGCCTCTGCTTGGAACACATGCTCAGCCCTGATCCCTTCATTGTGTCTATGGGAATGAGTAACTTCCATGGCTAGACTTAGGTCAAGTGCCCAGGCAGCGTCTGGAATGGAGGATGGGCAGATTTTATTCTAGAAAAACAAGAATGGGATGGGGAAGAGGTATTCAAGAAGCAAAGTAATAACTCCCACACTCTGCCATGAAAGTATTTATTGTCTTGTGACACCAGAGCAGGAGAGAGACTTGGGGCAGGGGTCTCTTCTTACCTGTTCCACTAACACAATGGGCAGATCCTGGCTTTCAGCAAACTCCCACTTACAAGGCTTGCTGTTCTTCCAGATTTCTTCTATGATTCAATGCTCTAGAGACTTGTGGGGGCCGCTTTTACTCACCTATAACATCAGCCTTCACTTCTCCATGATAGTCATTTGGCACCCCTGAGCTCTTCCCAGACACCATCCCTGTTGTGCAAAGAGGTCACAGAGTCATGGTGAGTCAGACAGGGACAGGACCAAGGCAAGGCCTGGCTTTAAGAAGACAGGGCCTTCTCTATCCAAGTTAGAGTTAACATTTGAGCTACTTTATCCTTGGGGTCATCTTTAAGAATCCTTCCCCTGCACTTCCCAGAAAATAAGCCCCAGAGCCTGAAACAGTCTTTTCTAAGCAGACTTCTTAGTCATT
Source organism: Heterocephalus glaber (assembly GCF_000247695.1). The sequence goes on from NW_004624771.1 coordinate 6,286,306, forward strand.
AGGCCAATACAATCTCACATTATCTGAGTTGAAAGGAAATGGATGAGTCATGTACTCCAACCACCCAGCTAATGCTTGAATGTCTCTACAGTGTCCTAACAAGTGGCTGTCTTTCCTGAGCTGGGCCAATTTTAGGAAGTTCCCTTTCACAGGCAACTCCAACTTTGGCAGCTTCTGCTCTCTGCTGTGCTCTTTCATCACAGATCCCATGGGCCACACGGAGGACAAAGACTGATTTGAAAGGTCTGGGACGCCTTGGGGCAGCTGCTTTAGGATGGCCTGAATATTTGACCCCCGATTATCGATTATCGCAAGGTGGATTCTGGGAAGGCATAAACTCCCAGGCATTCCAGAGGCTCCCCGAGTTCACACATGGTAAGGGCTGTGGTGCGGGAGTCAACACAAGGCTCTGTGGGAGACTCTGGGACCTTACAGTCTTCTCTTTCCTCCAGGACAGGGCTAAACAGCTTTATTGGTTTCAAAGCATTGCTTATTTCCTTGGTCACTGTAACTAACACCCTGGCCTCCTAACTATGGAATGTCCCTCCTGGGCCCTCTACCTACAGAGTATGGCAGTGAATGACCTGTTGTAACTAGGTCTGTGTAATTAGGTGTGAATGCAGAGTGGGCAGGTCATAGAAAGGCCTTTCTTCCCAGTATGAGGTGTAGAGTCACTTTGAGACTGCACAAAGTACCTAGTTTCCTTACCTTCACTATGGGGAAAAGATTTGGGGTCAGAAAAACAAAGGAGCAAACTATCTGCCAAACAGTATCTCCACCCTTTATTCTATCTCTTCTCCTCTCCTCTAAAGCTGAAGTAAGCAGATTTAAGCCTTTGTTGGAAGATCTCTCTCTCTCTCTCTCTCTCTCTCTCTCTCTCTCTCTCTCTCCACAGTCCCTCTTTCTGAACATTCCCCTCTTTTGGGTTCACAGAGCCTCACAATATACAGTTAAATGTTCCCTGAAAGCAAACCTTATCCTGGCCCCTAAGGTATTTATGTCCTTATAGGAAGAAAGGGCAATGATTTATAATCCCACATAACTGTGGCCAGATTAACATAGACTTTGGAAAAGGACAGAGGGGAAGGTCAGAAATTGTGTAGAAGAGAAGGATTGGGAAATAAGAAGGCTTGCCCCCTAACAGTTCCCGGGATGAGATGCCCTTGCGTGGTATTAACCATATAGAGGCCAAATCCACAACTCCTCTCCCCTCCTTGGTCAAAGCTCCATCTTTTCTGGTGATTACATCTAACTCCTTCCTTCTATGCTCATTGGAACAGTGATGTGGTGTTGACCTTGGTTAGCCTGGGAATTGAGGTCTCCCCTTTGCTACTTTGGATTCACCATGTCCCAAAGCAGATCTCTAGTTAACTTCTCTTCTTTAAAAAGAAAGCCTCAGTTAGAGCCACTGAGTTTCCATGTCCAAAACAAGCTCTGGAAGGGTGGATCCTAGAGCATTCTGGAATGTTGACCATGATACTGATTTTTCCTTGGGAAATTATACCCTGGTGACTGACCACACTGAGGCTCTCGATTCTCTTGAGACAGCTGAGTATCTGAGGAGATGCTCAATTTTGTCTAGCCGCAAGAATGTATAGTAATATCAACACAGATGAAAATTTAGGGGCTGGAGAGCTCTGTGAGAACAAAATTCAGGGACTAGTGATTATCAGCCTCTGAAGGGAAAATTGTGATGGAGGCCTGCTATAAGAGCAGATCAGAAGACAAGGAGCCAATAACTGACCTCAGCCCAATACAGTATTATCTTTCATTAATGTATTTGAGTTACTATTATGAGCCAACCAATAAGTATTTTGTAGATAACTTGGGGAATCAAGCACTTTCATCCCATGGACTAAAGAAATATAAAACTTGATCCAGGGATTAAGAAAATAGAGGTGGGACACTGTCCTTAGTCTTCTTCATTTTCTCTCCTGCTATGGTCTTATCCATCCAACCATCATGTCTAAGCAAATGGGCTCTGGATCTATATCACCAACCCTAAAGACCCATCTGAGCTCCAGATACATACTCCAACCGCTGCCTAGACATTCCCATTACAATATATGTTTACATCTTCCCCAGTTTTTACATATCCTGAACCAAATTCATCCATCAACCTCACTTCTACACCCTTCACAAAACTGTTCATCTCTCAGTTTGTAATGCTTCTGCCTAAAATGACCTTCTTCTCTCTCTTGAATCAATGTCCCACTCTTCGTTAAGATGATTCAGATCTCATGTTTTCCACATATAAAATGCCTGGGTGCAATGAAACACTATTTACTGAACCCAATATTTAAAGATCCAGGTAAGTGGCTAAGTCCTCTGTGAAGGCCCCATCATCTCTCCCAGGCAGAAGGACCTCTTCCTTCTCTGGACTTCCAGAACACTTTATTTGAAAATGTCCTTTCTACATTCATCCTCTCTTTCAAATGCAAGTATTTAATGTCTTTATACTTCAAAAATATTTCCACTTTCTAATACATTTGGTAATTTCACATCCAGCAGACACAATCATGCCATCCTGGAGTTCTTCTTCTTTGAACTAACTAGTGCTTCTGTGGCCTTCTCATCCAATAGTGATGGGTCACACACTCTGCTTCCTTGTAAATGCCACATTCTCACTTTGTAATCACGTGTGCCCTTGAAATACCTTATTAATTGTGAGTGTGTACATCTAAGTGACAAAATAACTCATGGTCCCTCAAAAGAGGATGATCTTAGAGTCAAATACAGGTGCTGTGGATGCTTTCGACTTGTGTTCTGCTCTTATTAGGTGTGTGATCTTGAGCAGCCCACTTATCTTGTCTGAGCCTCAGTTTCCCCAGTTGTAAAAAAGAAGGTAATGCTCACCTTGGAAGATTCAAACTGTGCTGTCTCTCACTCCATGAGCTGCATCCACCATGTCTTCAGCTTCACTTCTCACCCACACTTTCCTGAGAAAATTTTGTATTTTTCAGGCATCAGCTTAAATGCTATACTCCTTAGGAAGTGCTTGGCACTCGAAGATCTGCTGTCTTTTCCGTGTGCTCACTTATTGTAGTGCTTCTGCCCCGTCTCAGCACTTAGCCTCTGAATTGTAAAGGTCTATTTCTCTTGCTTTTTTCCCCTGCACTGAGAAACTGCAAACTCCATGAAGACAAGAATCATGATTTGTTAACTACCACATTCCACCTTTGATCCGTCCCATTCACTTTTGATCTAAGGAAAATGAAAAAAAAAACAAGTAAGCCACATTAGGTAAGGAATTTACAATTCTGAGAGTCTGAAAAGATGCCAATATCTCAGAGTGCTTCTTAGCTTGCACTGCAACAATTCAGTTCATCAAATCACTGGCTCCATCCTAGAATGGCACTAGGCACTATGCAGTGATCTCCTTCAATACAGAAATCATGTGATCTGTCTTCTGATCTGATGCTAAAGCCCAATAGTTTCCAATTTTATGAGATTTATGACCAGTTTTGTGTATGTGACATTACCTAAATCTCCAACATAATTAATTTTCCTAGGGTATTCTCATCAGTGATAGCAATTCCCAGTTTGTTTGGCACCCATAGTTGAAAATATCTTATTTTAAAACTCAGCAACATGTAAACTTATTATAATAATCTAGGCACTTTATCATAAATGGAAGCAATGATCACTATGGTGTTATCCTCTATTTATTTTAGATGGTGTAACTTCTGAAGTGACGTTTATTGAACATTATGGTTTAGAGAGGAAGATCTCGGGTCAGATGGCCCATGTGCCAACCCCACCCTGTTATGCACTAGCTAGTAATGTTAAGGAAAGTGATTTCATTCTCTGTGCCTCAATTTCCTAGTCTATAGAATGCAATCATATTATTTGCATTATAGGGTTATTGTATGGGTTAAATGGGCTAACATGTAAAGGCTTATAGCAGTACCTAGCAGCTGCTGTGAATACTCTATAAATTTAAACTATTATTATTTGCTAAAGATGAATCAAATAGAAGAAGAGTGTTTGGATAAGATTACCTTCAAATTTCCTGCCATTCCTGAATGAAGTTCTCTGTCTCTATATCACTGTAATCCCTCAGAATTCCTTTTCAGTAGGGAGGGGGCAGCATTATCCACATTTTACAAACAATGAAATTGAGCCACAGAGAAGCAAAATGTGCAGTAAATGAGTGGCAGCAGGGCTCAAGTTTGTAGATCTTGGTGTAGAACTAGGACACATTTCAGAGTGATGTGAGGTTGTGCATGTAAGAGTGAGTTAGATATCCTTTATGAACTTGGGAGCAGTGACCCCTTGAAGCCCCTTCTCTCCATTGATGCCCAACAAGGTCACTTCTGTCTCTCTCTCTGAGATGGTCTCAGGCTCTGTCTTCCCAGGAAGTTTTCAAATTAGCTTTAACAAAAGCTAAATTGTGGAGTTGGATGAGGTGCTAGTTAGATACTGTCGCCTTGGTCCTGGGATTTCCACTTCCATCTCTGGGTGTGCCGGGTATGCACATTCCTCACCTGGCTGCAGACTCTGACTTTTAGATGATTCCCTCTACTGAGCCAGGACCTTAAAATACTTGGCAACCTCACAAGTGACCCTATCCCCAAACATTCTGCCCCAACTCTATTCCCCAGATCCCATTCCACCCTTTCCTTTTCATGCAATGATGGACAAAGGATCTTCAAAAACCCCTTCCTTCTCCCTCCTTCTTCCCACTAGGTTATCCCAAAGGAAGACTGTCCTCTTCAGAACCAGGCTGAGTGGTTGCAGCCCCTAAGTCTAAGGGTGGAGGGAGTGTTCCTGTGCTTGAATTGAGACGGTTCAAGAGAACTTGAGGTGCTTTTCTTTTCTGTCCACTAGGGGGATGCTTGTAGAGGGATGGAAAAAACAGAGGCTTAAAAAAATATGCTGCTGAAATTTCAGCAAGAGAGAAAAAGAGAGAGCGAGCGAGCGAGAGAGAGAGAGAGAGAGAGAGAGAGCGAGAGAGATAGCAAAGCAGCTCCAGACTTCCTCATCTCGTTCACGTCAGAGGCAGGAACCGACTGTGCTAAAGCTGTTGGCTCAACACGCAGAGACTGACAGGAGCCCAGAGAGAGGGAGAAAGGAGGGGTCCTTCCTGACCCAAGGAATTACCACTAGTGGAGTAAAGCCGCCTGACTTTTTGATCTTATTTTGGTTGTCTCTTCTTTCTCCTTCCACTCGTAGCCCTGCTGTGGAGCCTCCTCTCTTCGTCTCAGAAAAGGTGGAAGGGAAAAGAAGGGAGAGAGGTGGGCTCTTAGGTGAGAGCATCAGCTGGGTCCAGCCCTAAGAGATAAGAATTCTCCTCGCAGGAAGCTCCTCTTTCTCCTGGCAGCTCACCCCCAGCCCGGGTAAGTCCAGAGCACTCCGCTCTTTCCCTTCCTTGCTAGCGTCATTTCAGCACCAAGGAGAGCGGTGAGATGCATCTTGGTTCCTGTATGCCTGCGTGTTCCTGCAAGGCATTTGGCACTGAGGTTACATTTATCTCTCTGCTGCCGGGAGAGCTGGGTTCTGCGTAGCAAAAGAAAGGTGCCAAACTATGTCTACCGAATGAAAGAGGGATGTGGACCCCGGCCTTGCGGTGTGCGTGAGTGTATGTGCGTGTGTGCTGTTGCATAAGACAGGTGAGGGCTGAGCTAAATTGCTGGTGGTTTCTGTGCGCCTCTGTGTGAGGCTGTCCTTTTCGTATGTAGATAAGGAGCGTTGGGAAATTAATCGTGCACCTTCTTTAGCTCTTTCTCACTTCATGGTGGGAAAGTGTTGCAAAGGAAGCCTGGTGGTTGGGAGTGAAGGTAGAGTTAAAAGTTGTGCTCCTCCGAGGCAGCTTGGAAGAAGGGATGTTTGAAATACCAGTTTCCCCAGGATTCACTGGGTTCTTGCTGTGGAGGGAGCCGAACCTGACCTTTTACTTTTTCTCCTGGTGTGAATTCATGGCAAGTGGGTAGGTGCAACAGGTGAGGCTCAGGTTGGGGCAGGTTGGGGGCTGAGGTCTTTCCGATTTCATGGCAGCAGGAAAGTGCCCATGTCTTGAGCCTTACGGGGGTTGGGTACATTTACAAGGAGGCAGGAGGTGCCTTCCACTTTTCTGTTATCCTTGGCTATGTGTGGTTGGAAAGAGGACAAAAATCTATTCTGCCCTATTTTCTGGGGCATCTGGCAATGAAAAACAGCTCAGAAGAAAGATCTTTCTCGATGTATCTGGAAAAGCAGAAATGAACGTAGACTGGCCCTTGACTTGGGGAGATTGAAGTGGTACTCTGCTTCCCCAGCACCAAGGGGCTCACAAACGGGAGTGTGGCATTGCTTCACACATTTTGCACTGCTCTCTTTTCTGCCTCCTGCCACTCTGAGTATGTTTAGTCAACTACCTGTACCTGCTTTACTTTTGCCTTGGAGACACTATTGCTTGCTTCCCTCCTTCAGTCCTGCCCAAACCTACTTGGATGGGGCAGTTCAACAAGTGGTGTCAGGTATTTTCTTCCAGTCATGCAAGCCAGTCTCCCAAGGGGGATTTTAAAGAGATGTAGCTTCTTGGAAGATCAAGCCTTGCCTTGATCTGGTCTTTAATTCTGTAAGGTTCCAGTTGCTTCATTTAAATATATTGAAGCAGGGGAGGCCTGAGAGGTGGGGGAGTTCACTCATTCAACCCTGATCAAACCCTAGTGTGATGGCTCTTTGTTCTGTTTTAAATTGAGCACCATGGGACCCCCCCTAGGAGAAGAAAAGATTCCCTAGCTCTGGTTCCAGACCCCCTTGAGTGAGAGATGTAGTTCTGAGTGAAGTGGTATTGCTTTCTTTTTTACTATGCCTGCTACTGAATCCGGAAACTTGAGCATCTCCTTAGCATGGCAGTTAGTAGAATGTAGTGTGGAAAAGAGAGTGATGTCAGAAGTTGTAAAGGGAGGGGGCAAAAGATTGAAATAGACAAATGCAAACAACCAGATATGGACTCTGACTCATTCATATTTCAACTTCCTGTCCTTGAAATTCCTTTGTTTGGACAAGTGAGTGGATGGATTCCTGCATGACATATCTCATAAATTAAAAAAAAAAATCATGCCCTTGCAGTGGACCCTGTCCAAAGCCATCATTTATTACTGAAGTCACCATATTTAGTGGTCATTATCTCATTAATGCCCCTAAATTCTCTCTGAAATAAGTGCTCAGCTACATTATTGAGCCCATTGTTTAGAAGGAGACACAGATGTTTAAAGTGTTAGGCCAGATAGTGGCAAAAGCAGAAATAGAACTTCTGGTCTACTAATATTCATCACCTGGAAAATGCAAAAATGCTCATTTGTGGGAGAGCAGGGATGATTGATATACAGCAGACAGATTTGCAACCAAAACCTTTTGGTGAACTCCCTGTGAAGCAATGGGCTTTCCCTTGTGAAGAATGAGAATCAGCCCAAAGTCTCCAGTCACTGCTGGCTTTTAGTTCTCAGCCAGGTGACGAGCTCTCTGAGCTTACTGTGAAGAAAGAACCCTGGGCTGGCAGCCACCAGGCTGGACTGACACTATTTACCTGATTGCCACATTCATCTAGTCCCAGAAATCCCAGTTGAAGGCACTCTTCCCAGGAAACAATGCCATAGATAGTCACCTATGGATTCCTGTGTTTGATGATTTTTTCTCCTACGAGCCTTCTCTGGGACCACCTTGGGTGCTCCTCTGTGGCTCAGAATGTGGGCAGGATGGTTAAGGAGCAGGACAGGGCAGGATCCTACTACCCAGAGGAAGAGAGGAACTGGACACAGACTCACCCCACCTACAGAGCCTTCACTGCTCTAGAAACTCCAGGTTTCCTACCTGGACAGAATTCTGGAGAGAAAACCACTACATTCTCACATTCAGCCCTCCTTCACCAAGCAGAGGATACTCCGTTGGGCTGCCTCTGGGATCCTGAGAGAGGAGAAGTGGTGGAGAAAGGTGCAGGGAAGGAGAAAGTCAGAATCCTGCTCTATTCTCCATGGCTGTAGGTTGCTGTCTTCTACCTGGAAGATGGTATACTTTGCATATAAAGAATTAAATGTTTAGATCGCTAATTTTTGACAGTTGTGTGCACTCATTGTACCTCTTCCCAAACAAGATATACAAAATTCTCTTTTACTTCTTTCTGATCAAACTTTCCGACCCCAATCCCATCACTTTTGGACATCTACCATCACAGCATACACTGGTGCACTGTACAGTAGAAATGTATAGCTGAATGTGTTACTGAGAGATGTGGATACTAGAATTTTAAGAGAACATTTCAGAGTTCTGAGGTTACTATCACTGGGTGAGTAGCAGAAAAGCGAGGAAGGTATGCATTCTCTGCCCCAGTTTGAGGTCAGGTGTTAGAAAGCCAACTGGTCATTTCCACCGTGGATATAGGAGGCAACAATCAAATCCAAACAGAAACAGTGGAAGTTCCTGCAGGCCCTTGCCTGGGAGCTGACCTGAGTTATATGATGATACAGTTCATAGTGATGATGTTGAAATTTCTATTAAAAATGTGGAATTCAGTATTCAGGTGACTGGTCATGAGTCACCCTATCTGGGCTCCAGGAGAGAGAGCTGAGGAGAGAAAACCCATGCAGGCTTACTTAGTAGGGAAAGAGCAAAGAGTTCACTCACTGTGTTAGCACTTATGCCACGACATTCAGCTCCATCCACAAAGGCCTTGGCTGAGGAAGGTGCTGTTCCTTCGTATTCAGGAGTGGCTTTAGAACCAGAAGCTGCTGGCTGAGGCTCACGGACCATCATAGCTCTGTCCAGGGATTTCTGCATTCAACTTACTCTCGTCCCCAGGTTGTGCACTCAGATAGGGAGTGTTTTCTATTTTACAAAATTAAGAAAAAAATATGAGAAAAGAAGAAAAAAAAAGCAGAAACAAAGTTTTTTGTAAATCGAGAGAGGTAGAGGGCAGGGGAATGGGGGGAAAAACAAGAACCAAGATATATCATGTACAGGTACACAAATTCCCAATGATGAATGTGATCATAATGTATACCTAAAATGTACCAATAAAATTAATGAATATGGGCCAGGGATTTGGCTCAGTGGTTCTGCCGCCTGCCCTGCAAGTGCAAGGGCCCGAGTTCCATCCCTGGTACCAAAAAAAAAAAAAAGTTAATGAATAAAAAAAAGAAAGAAAGCACATGTAGCTGACATCAGCAAAAAAAAAGAAAAGCAATAGACTTATCAGAAGGTTTTGATGACTTTGTTGAATATATAGATGTTTGTGAGTTGTACTTTTGTGTGTGGCATCTGCACACACACACACACACAAACACACAACTTATCCTGACATCTGGCCTGTCCAGTTATCTTCCTTCCCTTCTACTTCTAGTTTAAGGACCACTAGGTAGAGATGAGGAATTCTGTACACAGTTTAAACATGGGACCCTCAATAAACTCAATTAAGAAATAAGAGTTTTTGGCAGATTGGTCAGCAAATGAATCTTTAGTAAGCCTCAAAATTGGTCTAGGTCAGTCCTGGACCAGTTTACATGCTTGGTGTGAGTAGTCTCCTCATCTGCCTCCCTCCATTCAGAGACTTTTGCTACAGCCCCCAGAGGTTTTTCAGTGCTGGGAATCCAACTCAGGGCCTCGAGCATGCCAGACAAGTATTTCACCACTGAGCTAGAACCTCACTCCACTAAAGCACTTGTTTCCAGCGACTTGCCCTTTTCTGGGTTCACCTTCCTAGACCATGCATGAGCCAGGTATTTTATGGAAAGGCTCTTCAGCCATCTCTCCCAGTTGGGATTCCATAGAGTAGAGTAGATTATGGGTTGCTAATCCCATGGAAAATTAGAAGACAGACAAAGTGAGATTTAGATTCCCTAAAGTCTGGGCAGAATATGGTACAGGATACAAAACCTAAAGAGTGTCCACAAAACCAATTGTAGTAGATGATTTGACAGAAGAGCAGGGATACCTTTCACTTGTCATGATTTTGAGCTATATTAATAAAGATGAGATTCTCCACCTAATTAGAGTTTCATCTTCTTAAGAGCAAGTCCAGTGGGGAAGGAGAAATTGGAATAGAGTTGTTTAAAAGCTATTTCCCACCACATATACGACTCTCTACATCTTTACCTTGAAACATGACTTAGGGCTAGAGCTGTATTGATACATTTTTAACACAGTAAGTAATGAGTATGTCAGTTGTCAAAGGGAATTCAACAATCTTACTCTCTTCTCTTTCTCTCCTTTTCATTCTGTTTATCATTTTGGTCACTTTAAAGTACATAGTTTGGTGGTATTAAATACATTCACATAGTTGTGCAACCATCACCATCACCAAATTCTTGTGTCCAAATTTCTTTCCTTTTTGTGGCTGAGTAATAATCCATTGTATGCCTATACCACACTTGCTTATCCATTTATCTGATGATTATCCCTGGGGTTGTTTTCCCTTCCTGCCCTTTCATTCTGGCTGATTTTCTCTTCTTTACTCTCCAACCAAAAGGGAAGGGAGACTCCCTGCCCACAGCACTGACCCACACTAAAATTTTCCTCTTTCCTATGACGTCTAGCAGGTGGCTTCCCGACGGCAAGCAGGGAGGGAGGATACATGGAGGTAGTGCACATTGAATAAACTGTGTCTATCTCTGAACTCAGGCCCTCATTGTTAATGTGTAAAACAGACAGAGTCTAAGTGAACTGGATCCCAAATTCTCCTCTATTCCCCTATGAGAGTTTCCCGGCCTTGTTGGAGAAGGTGCCAGCAGACCAGGAGAGGCCCAGCATTCACAGGCAGGCACACCTCTGGGTTATGTGCATCACGAGGTGAGACTCACTAAGGAGTCATAAAGGGTTCTGAGGTCAGGGAAACATGAGCCAACAGACTCAGTACAACCTACAGAAGGGTCCCAGCCCTGGCCTCTTAGGGACCCCTGGCCTTAGAGTAGTGCACTGCCAAGCTCACCCGGGCTTGACTTCTTTAATAACATCTCATGCTCTGGCTACAAATGACCCAGTAAAAGGTTATTACCCAGACCCAGGAGGAATTCACAGTTGTTTTAATGGGAATATGTCCCTGCCATACTACATGGTACAGCGGGGAGAAAAGAGAAGTCTGCAGCATAGATCCCAGGGCAGTGTCAACCAGGACAGTAAATGTTACAGCACCTTACCAACATCCCTGGGCTGGAATTTGGTCTTTGATCCAGGACTTTTAGTCTGTCTAAAAATTCACATTCCTGTGCCCTGATGGCCTGGATCTTTCTATTGCTTAATGATCATACTAGCCAGCATTTCCTGAGTGCTACAGTGAGAGCTTGTCACACCGAGTGCTCTTAATAAATGTTTGCTGCTATGACTCTTCATAAGCACTTTAAATACCCTGTGTCATTTATTGGCTAAACATGATGACATACACTATTATTCCTACTTTACAAATGAGGAAACTAGACATCACAGTGCTAGATAACGTGCTCAACTTTTTACAGCTAAGGAGCAGTACAGAACAGGGACTGAAGCTCAGATTCAACTCCTATGTCTTAGCTGCTTATGTTGCTTTTTTATTTATTTATTTTTTGAGATGGAGTTTTGCTATGTTATGCAGTTCAGGCTGGCCTTGAATTCACTGTGTAACCCAAGCTGGCTTCAAACTTACAGAGATCCTCTTGCCTCGACCTCCTCAGGGCTGGGACTACAAGTATGTGCCACTACACCTGTACTTATGTTGTGGTTCTGTTATGCTTATGTTGTTTTTCTCATTCATGTAGCAATAAATGATGGTGCCCTTGTGATTCATCCTGAACATCTTTAGAAGGTTTGGCATCTTGCATTCTTGCGCATCTTTATGCATGAAAAATTGACTCTCCATCTTCATTACTTGTTCTATGAAGGCTGGCAGAGCCCAGCACAGGGCCTCATTCATAGCAGGACAGGGCCCAATATAAATTTTCTGATCTGCTGTCGGTCTGCTCAATTTAAGTGCAAGTTTTGCACACTTGTTTCCCTTTTTAAGTAATAATAACGTGATGATTTAAGGAGTGCTCATGATGTGCTCGACTCTATACCACGCTCTACAACTTAGTCTCACTTGCTTCTCACAATAACAGGCACAAGCAGCACTCATATTTTGGGAGGCTGCTCTGTGACAGCTGCTATACCCGTGCAGTGCATAGTTCCCCAGTTTAGTTCCCAGGACAACCCTGATGGCAGATTGGCGAAGAAAACCTCCAGACAAGTGGAAAAGCAAGACCCTGGTCACACCAAACTTGGCCCTGAAGACTAGAGAAGGGACTCAGGGAGGAAGCGCACACACCTCCTGGGAGCTGGGGTCAGTTGGCTGCCTGAGGCCACACAGAGAGTAGGTGGTGGAGCTGCCTTAAGCCAAAGCCCCAGCTCTTTGGTGTGCTTTTGCCTGTGCCATAGTCACACTTCTGCTGCCCTGGGTGCCACAGATTCCGCATGCACACAGCGCCCAAAGCAGAAAGGCAGCAAGAAGCAAGACCCGGGAGTTATTACCAGAAACCCAGGATTCGCAGTCCTGCTCGGCCAGGAATAGACCGTATGACCTTGGGCAATTACCTAACTTGTCTTAATCTGACATTTCTCATCAAAAGCTCCACCTCCCTGTGTCCTTCCAGAGCCTGTGGAAAGCATCACGTTATCCTTAAGGAATTCTTATGAGAACTAAATGGGGCACAAGTACAAAGTGCCCAGGACAGTGCCTGGCACGGAACATGTCCTCTAGAAAGGATTGTGCCACATGCTGTTTCACAAGGCCTGGGGACTGGGTGCAAGCCAGGGTGCTTGGCATTTTAACAAGCTAGCAATTATCTGGGCTAACCTGGATTTTATATTCTCCTCCAGTGCTAATGGTTTAGGCCGGCCCTTGTTTTACATCACTTTGATTTTAGGAGCATGTGTTGGGCTATTTTTTTTTTTTTTTGTCTACTCTTTTAGCACCAAGAGTCTTGCAGGTTGACATTTAAAAATATCTGCAAGATGCCTCTTACCAATTAATTACCTAGAAATCATACCCAATTGAAATTAACTTGAGCCTTAAGGAGACAGCAGGGCTTGAGCCCCATTCTTGACTCAGCCTGAGGCTGCCAGGCTTTGGGTTCTTTTCTTCCTCCATTCCCCTCCCTCCAGGTTCTTCTGCCATTCTGAGTTTTATTTATGAAACATCTCTCTTTCCTTTATAATTATGTTTTCCATAAGAAGAACATCTAACAGCCACCTTCTGGCTGGGCTAGAGTAATTGTTTGATTTTTTTTTGACGGTGTGCAATTTGAAAGCCTTGAGTTTGTATAGATTACCTTGAATTTATATCTGCAAGTGCATCGAGAGAAAAGCTGTCTGCCTCGTGCAGTAATATAAACCCTGAAGTCAGTGAGCAGCAGGGTTTGTGTGGATCCTCTGTTTATTTAAACGGGTTTCTGTAAAAAACAGATACCTTAATAAGCCAGGCTTTGGGAGCCCAGCCTTTTTAAGTGCCTCTTGTGAGCTTGTCAATGCCAAGGTCAGCAGCAGTGACCAGGCCACAGCACAGGTGTGGGGAGGAAGTCAGCTGCCAGCCCTGTGTCCCCTCTGCATCCTCCTGACAGCCCACCAGCTGTGTGCCTGTGGGGCGAGGGCACAGGCAGGCACAGGGGAGGGCAGCACACCGGCCAGAGAGCCATGTCTGCTCAGGGCAGGAGGCCGGTGGCCATCTGGGCAGAAGGACGTGCCCCTGAATAGCAAATGAGCGCCTCTCGAGTGGCTGTGTTGGAAAGGGCAGAGGCCAGAGCCATCTAGAAAAGGCCTGTCTCCTCGCGGTGACCCAGACTGTGCCACCAAGAGACGAAACTTATAAATGCAGCTGTAAAGCCTCCATTCAAAGCCATATATATTTATAGAGATATAAATGAAGTTTAATGCTGGTGAAACTCACTATAAAAGCCAAAGACTTCATCTGTGTCTCTACTTCAGGCATGGATCTGCGTGGCTCCCTGCCTTTCTGCGTGCACACTGCAAACGTGGCCCAGCTGTGCTCTGCAGCCACTGGTGGTGGGCAAGGCAGAGGCCCTCTGAGTGGCTTCAAGTGAGGTGCCCAGCAAGGAGGCATTCCCTCCTCTCCGAGGGCTGTTTAAAAGCAGCGAGGAAAGGGAGAAAAGGCAACAGCACTGCCAAATCAAGTGGCTTCAAACAGCCAGGAGTCTGGCTTTAAATAAAACAATTTGAGGAAGGTTGGCTTTTCATTTGCCTCGGAAGCTGCCAGCTCCTGCTCCTCATAGTTCCAGATGGGATCTGACTGCGAAGTCAGGCTGACCAGCCCCAAGCCCTGCGCTTTCCTCCGGCCGCCTCCCTTCTGCCCATGCTGGGCAGGCAGCAGCACTGTGAAACCTTGCCCAGTCAGGTTTGGAGCTGCGCTCTGTTGCCCACTAGCCGAGTGGCCTCAGGGAAATCACTTGACTTCTCTAAGCGTCAGTATCCTCACACATGAAATTTGTTAAATAGTTTCATCCTCTCAGAGCTGCTGTGCATTACAGCACATGTCATTTCTACACGAAGATTTATCACAGCCCTTGGGTAACACAAAGAGCCTTCAGTCAATAGAATCTCACTTAATGGGGATCTCTGAGGCAGAGGAGGTACAGCTGGAGGCTGGAGGTCAGGTTCACATGCTCTTTGGCATAAAAAAGAATGATTGAAAAATATGATGTGTATTTAAAAAATTTGTTCCAGTAAAAGACACATTGCCATTGATTCCCTCTCAAAACACTTCCTCTTGCTTTGAACACACTTATCCCATCACTCTGGCTACTTTCTGAAGCAGTTCTGGAAATCCTCTTTCAGGAGTGTCTATACAAAGAGTGATTAAAAATACAGTGCATGCTGCTGTCAAGTGCCATCAACCAAGTGCCACAGGCTTGTAAAAACATTACAGTGTGTCCTCATCCACAGTGTTTACTAGCTCTGACACTGTGGGGCTTCTGGCTCTTCTCCAAAGTCAAAATGATCAAGAAAGGTAAATGTTTTGAATTGACTCAGGATGTGGAGGCAGCCACAATTGTGCAACTAAGGACACTCATATCAAAGAACTTCTAGAACTACTTCAGAAAGTGAAAAGAAGGGGGATTCATGACAATGTGCTTTTTACTGTAACATTTAAAAAAAAAACTTAAATACATGCTATATTTTAAAATCACACCTTGTATATTCTCCTCCCAGGCCAAAGAGGCTCTATGTGGCCTTAGATTAGCTGCAGGAGCAATGCATCCTGGAGACAGGCAATGGCTTGAGCCCTGCTTTCTGCTTAAACTGTCACCAGCTGTCCATGATGGTGCAAAGGCTTCTGGGCCAGTGTGTCTAGGGCAGCAGCTCAGGGCAAGTGTGGCTGACCATGTAAGTGAGCTCCTGTCTGTGGAGTTTCACCTGCAGTACGGGCCTGTCTGTGTCCTTATACCTGGCTCCCTGGGAGGTAAGAGGCAGTGCACCTGGGGCACTGTTTCCCAGGGTGGGAGTCTCTGTGCTGGTAGGGGATGCCCTTCCAAACTGGACCCTTGAGAAGTTGGCAAACCTCACCACAGGTGTGGGCTCCATCCCATCCAAGGGAGGGCCCTATGGCATCTTCTGGAGGAGAGGCACGGGTGATGTCAATTGGGACCCTGATAGGTACTGAGTAGGGTCTGGGGAGGAGACCACTATCCGTCAATCTTTTATTAAACATGGTCTGAGGCACAGTGAGTGCATTATTAAAATGCAAAGTAAGGATGTGCTGTACCCTCTACCCACCTCCTGTTTCATTTGTATTTTATCAGCTTAATGTTGGGAGAATGAAAGGCTTAGGGCAGCTATCCTCAGGATAGGAGGGGAAGGGAAGAAACCTTCCAGAGGGCCCAAGCTACCTTCCATGGTAGCAGCTTCTTGCAGGGACCTCCTGGCACCCCTAGAAGTGCCCTTCTTTGGGGGCTGGAAACCTGGAAGACAGTGAGCACTGCGACCTCTACACGCATACCCTTGAGTTGCTTTTTGCAGAGTGGCCTTGGGAACCCGCCTGATGTTCCCTAACTCATGACATAGGAAAACTTGGGAAAGAAATCTGGTTCCTGCTCCTTGAGATATGTTGCCGTTTCCTTTCTTAAGGTTCTTAAGGTCAAATTTTGCTGAAGGGATTATTCACCAGTGGCAAAAGCCTGCTAGAAAAGGAAAAATAGCCTTTTTGTTTCTGAAATTTAGTATCTCTGCACCCAGCCTGAGTGGGCCCCAGCAATGGCAAGATAGATCTGTGGGCAGTGGTTAAACTTTGAGGAGGTTTAGATCTCTTGGGTTTATAAATCACCAGGTAGACCCAAAAACAGCTCCATGCCTCTGCTCAGGAGCTTGGTAACTGCTAACACTTGCATGATGAAATATTCTCAGGCAGCAATCTAAGTTCTTCATATGTAGAAGCAAATGGAATCTGTACAATAAGTTTTTGAGTGAGATGCTATTACTATCCCCATTTTACAGGTGGAAAAATTTAGGTACAGAGTTTGTAAGTTTTTCTGAAGTCACACACAAATAGCAGAGGTGGGATTTGAACCTAGGTAGTCTGTGCTTCCTAAGCATCACTCAGAAATCTTCTAGCCCCCCTGTTGCCAGGGAGTGACTGCAAGAAGCAGGAGCCTTCACAAGCTTGGTTTGAATCACAGAGGGCAAGTTCAGAGCAGTCACTCTCTGCGGAGGTCAGGCTGCCCCTTCTACTCGCCCTCCTTTACAGAATCATTCTGTTTGTTTTCAACAAAGCCTCATCTAACTCTTTCAAGATGAGAAAAGAATCCAGATCCAAAGCAGGTGAGTTTTCTTAAATGAACTTTATTTCACCCAGTCTCATAAGGTGGTGTCAATTCTCATTTATCTACAAATTCCTCATTTGCTTTGTGGCTTATCCACTTTGGGGAGCATCTGGGCCATAGCTGCGACTACCCATTCACTTGTGGGCCACTTCATAACTCTGCCCTGCCATCAGGCAAAATGCAGTTCCTGTAGTGGATTCTCAAGTGACTGGTCCAGCTGGGTAGGGATGTGGAAGGCAGAGGTTGCGAAGCCTAGTTTATTCCTGGTGGGGCTTCTTGTTCAGCTTGGAGGCCATCAGTTGAGCCCTAGTGGCAGCCAGGGCCACCAGAAGAGTAAAGGAATGGCTGGGGAGCAGAGCTCCATTCAATGGCAGCCCAAGCACAGCCCCGATCTGTAGTCAGTGATGGAGGAAGCAGCAGGGTATTGGCAAAAGAGGTGGGTGGCCCATTCAGTGCATCCAAGCCACCCATCATGTGCCAGACTCGGTGGCAACTGAGCCAAGTGGCAGACTCACCCAGGGTAGACAGGCTGGGACAGGGCTGCCAGAGGAGCCAGCATAGGTGCAGTGGGAGGCTAGTGTTCAGTTTCTGTTTTGGGTGCTGAGCAGGAACACTTCGGGAGAAGTGCATCACAGCCCTGGGTGAGGTGGTTCGGGGCTGAGCATCCACTCTGTCCTGGGACAGCTACCCCTTGGCAGGAAGATGCAGAGAGAGTTCTGGAGACAGTGAACTGGAGCTCAGCCCTGGCCCTGCCTAGCTGTGCTGCTCCACTGAGGTCATTTAACCTCTCTGAGCCTCCCTCTCCCAGTCTCTAACATGATCCTAAGGATGCCTCTTAGGAATTCTGTGACAATTGAACAAGGCAAACATATATAGGCTTCTGGCACTTGAAAAGTACTCCATAAATGTTGATTTTCTCCCCTTAGTGGAATAATTGGGATTTTTGATGTGCTTCTTGTGTTTCATAGTCCTGTTAAAATATCACAATAGGCTTACACAGCCCTTTGTGAAGGTGAGCAGGATGATTATTATTAATTACTTCCATTTCACAGAGGCAAGAACTACTGTACAGTTTCAGTGACTTGTCTGAGGTAGAGAGGCAACAAGTGAGGGAAGTGGGATCACAGCCCCCATGACCTTGGACCTTGCCACCCCCTTTACTGTTCTGGGATTGGGTGGGCCATCACAAGGTCCACAAGACCCGACTCCCAGATGCCCAGAGGACAGAATCAGCTCCTATGCTCACCTTGGCATCTCTGTCTTACTGGGAGGGCCTGGCCTGGCACTAGAGGCTCTGGCCTTTTAAGTCTCTCTATCCTTACAGGTGTTCTGAGGCAGGTCCCTCGAAGACAGGTGCTGAATGCTAGAGAGGCTGAGTTTCCTAGGGGCTGGAGAGCCTCAGCGTCCTTGCTTCCCCCACCCAGAACCCCGAGGAGCCTGAGTCACTCATCATAGCCACCACATAGGGACTAGATTCCTCTCTGTTCCCCACTAGCCAGAGAACGAAAACAAGAGCCCAGCAGTGCAGTGGCCTCCAGGCTTTCCCCCACAGAGAAGCCCACTTCAATAACCTTCTCTAAAACACATCTTCTGTTATGCTCCTACTTTATTTTTATTTATCACCAGCCAACATGGCCTGTATTTATTTGATTTCTTCCTCATTGTACATTTCCTTCCAGTTGAGCATAAACTGTGAGAGTAGGACTTTATCTGTCTTATTCACAGTTGCTTGCCTGGCCTGGAACACTGTCAGTGACCAATGGCTACTGGCTGAGAGAACGAATGAGTAGGTCTTTGGCTAGGATTCTCTGTTCCAACAAGCTGTTACTAAAGACCTGCTCTGAGTCCGCCATTTTGTTAATGGCTGGGTGCGAGTAGGATATAAATCCTTACCTTTGAGGACCTCCCAGTCTGGTTAGGGCAGAGAGAAATCTACAAATATAGTAATGGAGGGCTCACATCTGGGAACCAGCTAACCAGCTGTGTAGGGTTATGGGGTTAGAAGGGAAGAGTGACTAACTCTAGCAGGCATCCCATTAAGCTCTGTGAAGGAGATGACATGTGGCTGTGTGTTAAGAATTCACAGAGCTTTGCCAGCCAGAGGAGAGGGGCATCCTGGGTAGAGGGACTGACATGTGCAAAAGCTCAGAGCCATGGGTGGAAACACGTCGGATGGTAATGGAGGGTTGCGATGTAGCTGGAGCACAGGGGCACTGGGTCATGGTCGGGGAGAGAGTGGCAGGAGATGATGCTGAGGAAGGAGACTAGAATCTGGCCATCCCTCCAAGAGCCCCATGGGGAGGACTACTAACTGCTTGGAATACTTCAGATGTGAAATCTTGAACTAGGTCGCAGGATGTAAGCTTGTCACTTTTTTCGTCAGAGAATCAAAGGCGCACCTCAACTGAGTTTTATCTATTACTGAGATATTCTATTGTATTGATGACATCTTTTATTGCAATATCTTTAAAGCAGGGTCTCAGGATGAGTAGAGGGGCCATGCAGAGCCTCCAGGGCCCTCATCTTTGCTGGGAGATGCTGTTCTGCTCTCATTTTAACAACATGGGGCCACTGCACTGGCTCTTTCACTCTGGGAGGGCTGGTACCCTCCGTAAAAACGACACCACTATGAGGGGGTGAAGGGAGGTCAGGGAATAGGGAAAAAATAAGAGCCAAGGGGCATCATGTAAAGGTACAAGTTCCCAATGATTTTATTTATTTTAATTTAATTTTATTTTATTTTGGTACCAGGGATCGAACTCAGGACCTTGCGCTTGTAAGGCAGGAGTCAGAACCACTGAGCTAAATCCCCAGCCCCCCCCCCAGTGATAAATGTAAATGTACTGTATACCTAAAATGTACCAATAAAAGAATTTAAGAGAAAAAAATGACACCACTATGAGTGGCAGCATTGCAGTTAAAGGCAAGATTAGTAAGAAAGAGGGGAGGGGGGAGGGAGGGAGAGAAAGAGGGGGGGGAGATCTGAGACCAGGAGCTTTGAATGCTTGTTCTATTTCCCTTAACTGTGGCTTATTTAAGAAAATTGTCCATTCTGTTTATTCAGTTCCTTCTTTTCTGGAAAGAGGATGTGGCTGGGAGGCTCCCATGCTAGTGACTCCACTCCAGGAAAACGCTGCTCTATTGATTAGTGTGTCAGTAATTCAAATGGGGGTATTTATACTGAGGCTGAGCACCTAATAAAAATTTAAATTATAGTTAAAAAAACTAAAGGGAGGAAAAAAACTCATCAAGGAACAACCTTCTAAGCAGAGTAAAAACCAACCATACACACAATTTAAGGGCCTCAGGAATAGAGCTGGAAGATTAGGATTGTAAGTTTTGCCAAGATACACCACAGGCTCTGTGTTTCTCCTTTTAACTGCTTTTCCCTCCAATCCAAACAGGTCTCCCACGTTCTGCTGCTCTGACTTTAGACCCTGGCTTAGCACTTAGGAGCTGTGTACTTGACACTTCTCTCTGCGCTGTCCTCTTCCATGAATTGGAGGAAACCATGGTATCTCTAATGATACCACTCATGCAAAGCTCTGGGACACAGCCAGCACATAGTAGGTACTCAACACATGGTTTTTCTTTCCCCCTTTTCCCCTTTTACAAGATCCCATATTCAAGTTCTTCCTCCAAAGCCAAACCGTGTAGACCATTAAAATCTGATTGCAGCCTGCTGCTGTTTTATTTGAAAAGCCCTGAGCACTAAATCACACCTATGTATAAATGATTGATAAGGAATTAATAGATGAGGTGATAGTACTTATGGAAAACAGAAGGAAAGAAACGAAGAAAGCTTTAATAGCAGAATGTCAGAAACCAGGCCTCTGAGTGGATATTTTGGATGACAGGGGTTCTGCAGAGTCCCTTAAATCACGCTCATTAAAAAACCGACTCTCTAGTTACCTGTGAAGACAAATACTATGCAAGGTCAGATAAGCAGGGGTTGGGCTCTCAAACTTTAATGGCAGCATCAGAGGACACACCTCTCCTACGTCCATAACTTAGCCTTGACTGTGACACTAACTGCATCTTCTCCATAAGACTGCAATCCAGGTTCCAGCCCCGGCCACTTCTCTTGTCTTTCTGGCTCTGTGCAGTTGCACAGTCATGGCCCCTGACCCTGCCTTGCTCTAGTCATCTGTCATCTCACCTCACTCCTGCTTCACTTTGCCAGGCTTTGCTTCTCCCACCCATCCCTGCCATCATTGCTTTGCAGAAACCTTTCTAGACTTCTTTTCCTGTGCTTTCCTGGCAAATCTCCTACCTGGTTAAACCCAACTGCCTATCTGTGCTTATGTCTGAACAGCTGTGTAGTCTGGAGAAAAATAGATAATTGTGCTCACTGTTGTCACCTACAGTAACGGTCAGAAATCCAGAGTGAATATTGGCAACAGCCTGGGAAGCTCACCGTGCCTTTCTAGTGAGTTGCCTTGCCATTCCACAATGTCTTCTCTCCTTTCTGCAAGGAATGTGGCCCTCCACGTTTAATCCACTGTGGATGGTGAGCTCTCACCTTGCATTTTACAGAGGCTGTCTGTCTTCTTTGTGTCCTTGGCTCCACACCTCTAGCTGTCCCTGTGCTCATCTTCTTGGTCCTCCCTCTCTGTTCATAATGCCATGGGCTGCTCCTCACCAAGGCCAACCCTCCTCATGTGCTTGGGACCTCACCATCTCATGCTTCCAAAGGACTTGGCTCCTGCAACGCCCACCTCTCCTCTCTTGGATCTTCAATCTCACCCTTTCTACTGTTTTCTATAAACATATAAATTTTCTCTGAACTATCCCTTCAAAAAGTGAAAGCTTTTCTTGATTTTACTCTCCTCCCAGTTTCCATATGATTTCTTGGCTCTCCTCTGCAGCAAAACACATTGAAATGTGGTTGCTCTCGATTCTTACTTCCATTGTGTCTTTACCTGATCAGGCAGCCATCTTCACTCGTCCAAAGGGACTGTTCTTGTCAAGGTCCCCAGTGATCTTTTGTTGCCATATCTCATGTCTGTCTCTTTGTTTTTTTCTATTTGACCTCTTGGTATCATCACCCAAATGTTCCTTTCTATAAACCACTGTCTTCCCTTTGTTTTGGAGACATGTACTTCTCAGATTTTCCTTCTATCTTGAAGGTCATTATTGTCTTCTTGTATTGTCTTCAGTCTCTAAAAATTAGAAGCTCTTGAAATCAGTCATCGGCTTCTTTCTCTTTCATACTCTTCCTGTGAGCTCAGGTGTCTTCACAGCACAGTTATGTCAGTGACTGTCAACTCTATGTTGTTAGTTATGGCATCTCTCTGAACCCCAGCCTGGGGAATTCGACAGTCTTCCTGGTATCTCTTCCTTGATGGTTAATTAAGTTCTCCAATTTAACATGCCCCCCAAAATTCTTAATTCATTGACATCCCGAGCTTGTTCCTCTTCTAGTGTTTTCCTTCTAAATAAAAGCTGGTTGGTCAAATAACAAAAATTAGAAACAACCAAATCCTCTCTCTACTGTAACAAGGATGGGCCTAAAATAGAGTCAGCTAATAATAAACAAAATAGCACATACACTGAGTTAAGAGCTAATTCAATCCATATAACTAGCTAAGCTTAAAAATGCAAAAGTAAGCACATGAAAAAGAAGGATAAAGTTAAAGTAAGAGGGGAGATAAGGACCTTTCCTCCAGGAAGAAGGTATGCTAAGTTAGTTGAGAGTTCCTCCCTAACCTCCAGGCTGGACTTGGAAAATTCAGAAATGCAGAGTAACTGGTTTCCTTTCCTTTAAAACCAGCTTCCTTTGAACTAGTTAAATAACTAATATTCTTTAGACCTTAGACACACAAAGCCACCTGTTTAAAACAAGTCCTCAAGTTTTGCTTATCAACATAAGGCCAAAGAAAGCAGTTTAGAATTTCCTTGTGGTGGGATGGGCACCACCATGAACTTTTTTCTTCTTACTATTTCTAATAAACACTCTCCTAACTTCCTCCCTTTGTCCACGATTTCATTCTTCAACTTCCTGAAATGAAAAGCTCAAGTTTGTACAAAATTAAGTGTTTTTCCCTCCCACCCTCAGTTCTCATTTGAGAAAACTGAAAAAGTCTCCAACTGTCACCACTGATTCCACTTTCCTCCTAAATCCAATGTATAACTAGAATTAAAATGATTTATTAAAAACATTACACTGTACTGCTTCCTTTCTTCTTGTCCTCACACTTAAAATTTTTCCTGACCAATGAAATCCTACCCAATGCTACCTCTGCATACCTCTTTAACTCCATCTTATATCTCTTCTGCCCATTCACTTTGTTCCTCTTATATTGGTTTATGGAAGACACCAATCCCAGGCACCTGAGGACCATTGCAATATCTGTTTCCTAAAGTTCAGAGAAACTTAATTCAGAAACTTTAATTCAGCTCCTTCATTTTATAGACCAGGAGATGGATGCCAGCCTGGGGATGTTTCAGAGCCAATCAGATCTCTTTCCACTAGTGTTCAGGGTCCCTGCCTTCTGAATATTCCATCAATGTCTCTTTTGTAAATCTCAGTGTCCTTTGCTTTTGTAAAGACCTAGCTCTGGGGTTGGATTCATTCTCTGTTGTGATTTTAATCAGGGTCCACCTGATTGATTCTATGCATTGTGGTAGAAATTGCAGTCCTTGTACATTGCTATGGAGAAATTCAGCATTTTAACAAAAAAGTCACACAGATTCAAAGCTTTGAGCAATGCACAGCCCCCAAGAAGGAAAGCACCATTTTTTGTCACTACATGAACTGCTAAGTAAACAATAAGTTCAAACTCTCATGAGAATTCCTTTGTCATTGCTTAGCCAGGTCCCCTATGAAAGCCTGGCTTCCCCAAGGAGTAGTTAGGTCAAGAGGATCTTCATTGCAGTCTAATGTTGATCTGTGGCCTCCTCATGGCTTTGTTTTCACCTGACTCTCACTCCTTACATGCCCCATTGGGTCTCATTCAGGCTGATTTCCCCAGCCCTGCTCACTCCCTCCTCCCTGTTGATTTGCCTATAATCAAGGATTATTTGTGTATCAGATTGAATACACTGTATTCATATCTATATCAGCTGTCTTCACTGAAAGACAGCTATTGCTTTGGAGGATTTTATATCATGCCATCATATAAATTATTTTAGAAAATAACAACCTTTTAAAAAATCTAGCCCTTATGATAGTTTGTGATCATATCTTTCTGCTTTTCATTTTGTATTTGTATTCCTGGCTCGGGGCTTTAAAATTCTACACCTCAAATGCAGACCTTTCCTAGGTACTTACTACTTGCTATCAACAAAAAAGATTTTTTTCAGTGACACCATATTCTTCTTTCTCTGACCACAGACAGTGAGACTAGGGTGCACTTCTTTGTGAAAATTCTCGGAACTACATCTTCTGACTCTTATTTGACCACATGTACTTTAGGAGATGGGGAGAAGGATGTTTGGGTGTCATTTTACTTTCATATTGAGGTGCAGGATCAGAGAACTTCTCCAATTACATTTTTTTTTACTTAAAAAGTATTAAACAACAACAACCTGTACTTCATTCTTATCTCCAAAATTTCCAACAATGATATTGGTATTCTATTTCCTAGCCTCCTATAAGTCTGTGGCATGGAACAACATAGAAGAGACATCTGGATCTTCAGTGGAAGTAAAAAATAGTAAGCTAGTGTTGGTTTAGTCTTTTATTCTTACCTGGGTAATATTTGAGATGTTCTTGATGCCTGATGTTTTAACATACACAATAGCACTAATAGCTTATATGTACTTGTCCTCTCATGTTTACTTTTACTTAAAGAATCAATTTCTGCTTCATTTATTTGCCTATTCTATGAAAGAAGTGCTGGAATCCTTAGAGTGGCTCCTAAACACTTGAGACTCTTTGTTCTCATTGCATGTTTATGTATTTAACACCTCAAAAGTTCTCCCATCACTCTACATATCCATCACTCTATCACTCTGTACATACTTATAGAAACAGGGCACCTATGTTCAAGGAACTGTTTTAGCTTCTGAATATCCTACAGTAATACAGGTCTCTGAGCTTGTGAAACATGCATTCTATGGAAGACACCTAACAAATCCATCACCAACCTCTGCTCACTTTATCCCCTTAGAATCGCTTACATCTGTCCATTTCTCTCTGTCTCTAACCTGCTAGTACTTTATTCAAACTATCCCCATCTTTATCCTTTACTATTAAAATGAGTCCCTTACTCTTTCATACATTCTATCTTGCTGTCACCATTCCTCCCCCTCCTTCTTCTTTTTCTCCTTCCTCTTCCTCCTATTGTTCACCTTGATTTTTTATTTTCTTTATAGTGAATAATTTCTGTGATTATTATCGATGAAGAAACAGACGTCACTGAACTGTTGTGGGTTGTGGTCATTGTGGATGTTGACATATGATATGTGTTTTGAAACAATTGTGGTTTTGGTTATAGACTGTAATATGAAGTAGTCATATTTGTTGAGGCCCCTGGTACTGCCACTTTAGATTAGCCATTTAGTTGCTGTGAGTTTGTGGTGGTCACTTCACATCACTTCAGACTAAATAAATGGAAACTACTGACGGTTTCACAATGCATCGGAAGATTCACTTGCATGGCTGGAAGGTACATGTTGGATGCTCTAGTTAAAGTGTAGGATCCAGGAGTCAGCAGCTTCAGTGTCTGATGAGTGTTGGCTTTCTGCTTTATAGATGATGTTCTTTCACTCTGTCTTCAGTGGTGGAAGGGGACCTGGTGCCTCCTTCTAATCCATTCTTTATAGTTTTGGCAGAAATTTCATCAATAAGCACATTTGATCTTATTATTTCCTGCTTAAAAACCTTTAAGCACTTCCCATTGATCTTAGAACATCCACAAAAATCCTCAAGGAGGCGCTATATTACTTAGCCCCTGTCATTCTCTAGTTTTGTTCTCCCTCGCTCTCTAGGATCCAGTCACACTGGGCTCCTTTAAGAATTCTGCAAGCCCCTCAGGTCCTGTTCCATCCTATATTCTTCCCTGTTTGCCTTTCCCCTCTTTCCATGCCCTCTCTTCATACCCTTTTCCTTCTGGCTCTGTAGCTCTCCTGTACTTTGGAAGATGGGGAGGACATTTGGTGTAATCATCTTCATCTGCAGGTCTCAGTTCCTATCCCCTTCCTCCAGAAGGCCATCCCTGGTTCCTGTTTCTCTAGACCCGGCGGGGTAACCCTGTGACATATGGCACGCATTCATAGAAACTTCTAAGCTTTTTTCTTTTTTAAAATTTATTTATATATTTATTGGTATATTTTAGGTATACAATACGTTTACATTTATCATTGGGTGTTTGTATCTGAACATGATGTATCTTAGTTCTTATTTTTTCTCCCATTACCTGTGCACACTTCACCCCCTCCACCCTTCCCTATTTATACAGACTTTGATTCCATTTTTTTTTCTTTCTCATAATTTTTCCTTTCCCTCCTTCCCTTTCCCCTTCCCCTCCTGCCACCCCCAAACCCTTGGACCTTTTCCTATTTCAAATTATCAATTATTTATTTTTTCTTTTTTTTAGCCATTTGAAATTTCTAAATGTACAGTATAAAATATACATAGAAGTATACATAAAGCACAAAAATCAAATTTAATCAATAATAATAAATCAAGTTCCCTGCAACCACCTCCTAGGTCGTGCAACAGAATACCAGTTGGATTCCAGAGACACTGCTGTGTGTCTTTTCCTGACCACAAACCTCTCCTTTCACCAGAGACACTGCTTTCCTGATTTCGTGCTAATGGCTTCCTCACTTTTGAGAATTTTGATTTCATCAGTTTAGAAATATATACAGCTTATGTACGTAGTAGCAATTTCTTTTTTTTGGTACCAGGAATTGAACTCAGGACCTGGTGCTTGCCAGGCAGGCATGGCATCGCTCAGCCAAATCCCCAGCCCTGTAGTAATAATTTTTATCAAATTTGATCAAAATATTAAAAATAAACACTAAATTTCATACAAATATCAACTTCATTTGGAAATTCATCAGTTTAGAAAAATACATGCTAATCATAAATGTATATAAGATTATTTAATTATTGTCTCTATTTCCCAGTACACTCTAAGCTCTGGCAGAGCAAAGGTAGTGTCTCTTTGGCCCACCTTTTGGGTCCTCAAGGTTCTCCTCAGTCCCTGGTACATAGTAGCTCTACAAAAGGTATTTGGTGACTCAGTGAATGGAATGATACCAAGCTTGACTCTAGATGAAGGCTGAGCTATTATGAGGGAACATATGGGGAACTTTTTCAGAAGAAGCCTGCAAATTAGGGGTTAGGAGATCCACTATAGATGAGCAGCATGTTCAAAGCCATATATTATTTTCCTCCCAAAGACTTTAAATAAGAAAGGTGAATGAAAAAGTTATGTGGGGAATGGTTATGTCTATTTGTACATCTATCTATTTATGTATCTAACTGCTCATTGGCTTATCTCTCTGTCCAACCAACCATATAATATTATACAAATGTATAGCTACTAAAATATACTAGAGAAACTGAGCATCACAGAAGAACGGGGCGGGAAAAATGGACAATCCCCTAAGCACTCGTAAGTCCTGGCCCTCATTCCTGACCTATAGGAATACACCCTGTCCTTCTTAGCAACTCAGACAAGAAGATGGTGAGAAAATAAACTGTGTCTCAGGAATTTGATTCATGAGAGAGGAAAACCATGGATCGTGGAAACAGAGGAATTATTCACAGCTCAAAGCAGGGAAGGGGAAGATGGAGGAGGGGAATGACCAGGAAACTACTCTGGTGTACATAAGTACGTGAAGCTCTCCAGGCCCAGGAGTGGCTGGGGAGAGGTGAGGGGTTGCAGAGCAAGCAGCCTCAGGAGAGGACTAAACCAGAGTGGCAGAGGGAGGACAGCCAGCTTGTCCTGTGCATGGGGAAATGAGAACACCAGGTTGGGGAGAGGGTAGTTTCGCAGTCCGAGGGTGGGTAAACTGGGGGCGAGCCCCTGCATCTGAAAGCTATGACAGCTGGAGTAACAGTCCTGCAGCTCGTGACGGAGTTTAAAAGCGAATTCGACTGCCAGGCTGGCTGCTGTCCTGGGATTGCAAGAGAGGGGGAAACATCAGCTGAGAAGCAGCCTGGAGGGTAGGGTGGGCACAGGGGCTCAGAGAGAGGAGGCTGTGGAGGGAAGAGGTGGGTCAGGTGCTGGGAAATATGGATCTATGCCCTGGTCATGTATGGGTGTGTGAGGAGCAGAAGGAAGAAAAGGCTTGATCATCAACATCAAAGAGAGGTGCAGAGTTGGTAGAGAGGTGGCTCACTGTGGGTGAGATGCAGAGGGGAAGGTGAAGCCAGACCTCAGCATTGAGCACACAGGACTGGAGCCTGAAGGAGGATCAGGAACAGGACCACAGAGAGAGGCAGCTGGGAGCCGGCCCGGTGGAGCGGGGATTGAACCTGTCTGCTTTAAACTGGGTGGGGCTGGCACAGCCAGGGTGTGTTTGGTTCCCCAGGAAAAGCCCAGCCAGTCAGTGTGCATCCGGGCATTTATTGAGCTTTTACTGTGCCAGGCTGGGTACACAGAAATAGGTCTGCTCCCAAACAGGTCTAAGTCAAGAGGACAGCATCTGTGCAAGTAATTAAATCAGGCTATTTTAAATACTAAACGGTGCTGAGGAAACCATGGATAGGGTACTAGGTTAGAGACTCAGGGGGTAGATGGGAGACCCAGGTGGGGGTGCTTTGTGGAGGATGGTCAGGAAGCCTCTCCCAGAGGTGTTGAACCCTGAAACATGAGACAGCCTTCTGCCCAGGGCAGGGGGAGCAGAGCAGATAACTCAGCATGAAGACCAACACCAGAGGACAACCAGAACCCGGAGACAACTTGGAACCCAGGTCCCCTCCCATCACCAGGCCTGGGTTTCCTCAATCTCCAAGATGAGACAATTGGACAAGATGATGGATAGGTCCTTCTCAGTGTGGCATAAGTCCTCAGCAGTGCTGCACAGGAAGGGCAGGGCTTGAGTGCATCTTGAAGAAGGATTCTCAAGGGCTAGTGAGGTCCCTGGAACCCGCCCAGAGGTGTGTGCCTCTAACTGTGCTCACACTGTGGGTATGAATCCTACCCGGTCAGGGCCCTGCCCTTATGACTTCATTGATGCTTTGTTACTTCCATAAAGACCCTACCTCCAAGCAGTCACAATGTGAGTTAGGTCTTTAACATAGGAATTTGAGGGACCACATTCAGCCCACAGCAGTGGGTGAAAATGTGAGTAAGTGCCAGACACAGTCAGAATCTCCCTCTTTGCAAGAGTGGTTCTGGAAAGGCAGTGAGGAAGCCACCCACCTAGCAGGACCCTGCCGCTCCAGGAATTGTGGTGGGAATGAGGAGACCTTGGAGGAAAACACCCTTGGCTACAGTGGGGCAGGAAGTAGTATTAGAACCTTGTCTGAGAGATGGGGTCAAAAGTGGGAAGGATAAAGGGAGAGCAGAAGGGAAGGGACAGGAGGTAGGGGAATGAAGAAGACCTTGTTTTTTCTCAAAGGGAGCACTGTGGCTATTGGTTCCCAGTCACAGGCTTTCTGGCCAGGGATGCTAGGCTTGGTATGTTTAATGCAAGCCTGTGATCATTCCACTAGAGCAGCCAGGAGCCAGGCAAGAAGAGCACCAAAGTTAATGGACCCCCTTTCCAGTGCTTCACCCTGAAACTGTCCGAATGCTTTACACATAGCAATTCAGTACGTCCTCCTATTGGTTGCCTCATTTTGACGGAAAAACTAGGAGAGGTAAAGAAACTGCCTACATTCTTACAGTTGGTGATAGCTGCTGTAAACCTCAGATTCAAACTTTGTAGTCAAGACGCAGACCATTATACCATTATACCATGCCACCATGGGGCTGTGCCCTCTGCTGTCACATGCACCTTCCAGAGCATGGGGTGCTGAAGAGCTACCTGCTCAGCGGTGGTCTGAGCTTCTGAGATCAGGCCCTCCCTTCCCAGGAGGTGCTCCCGTGTGTAGCCCATGAGGTGAGCCCGACCCTGGCACAGCAGCCACCTCTTCTGAGGCTCAGAGCACCAGGCAGGTGGGCCGGCACTGCCTCTGTTCCCTCCCTGCCAGGCCTTTCTTCACCTGGGCTTCTTTAGTGGGAGCCTGAGGCCAGGAGGGGTGAAGAGAGAGGTCAGAGAGAGAAATCTGAAGGGGAGAAAAGCCAGGGATATGAGCCGCAGCATTGGTGACTGATGTGAGCCCACTGCAGCTCAGGGGCCCTGGTCCACTGCAGGCACGGCCCTGGAGAGGCAGAAGCTGTCACTCCTGCTGGTGCCACTCAGAGAAGCCGCAGGTCAGGCCTACTTCCCTCACCCAGCTCCCTACAATGGGGAGGGAAAGGGGCACCACAACGCTGTGATGGGCAGTCCTCGCCTCCTGAAGGAGCACCGGACAGTCACACCTCTAGTGCTGCTTTGGCCATGAATGGCCCGTGCAACCAAGCCACCCAGTACCCTGAGCTTGTTTCCATGAAGTGGCCCCAGGATACATCTCTTAGCCCTCTGATGCTTATGATGTCCTGGGTTCGTCTGTTGCTCAGGGTCCTGCAGTCTCAGCTTCTCCACGTATTTAGGACTTGGTAAGAGTGTGGGAGATCACCACAGAGAGAAGGAGACTCTGTGACTTTGCCCAGCTCAGCCTCTGACCTGCGCAGCCACAGAGCTCCTTCGAGTGACCAGTGCTGTGGCTTCTGCCTGCTCGCCCCTCCCACGGCCTGCCTGGGGCTTTGGGGGCCTCGCTCCTCTGTCCAGGGCTGGAGTTCTTCTGCTCCAAAGGGACCATGGAGGTTCTTTGTCATCTGCTTCCTCCCTGGGGCTTTATGGGCAGGAGTGGGGTAATGTTTTCTAATTTCTTACTGCTCCTCAGAGTACAAGCGCTGTGAGTCAGAAGAAAGGACGCCAAGGGAGGGATTTCTGGGGAGGGCCAGGGAGAGCACTGTCGAGCAGCTGCTTGGCACATAGCCTCTCTCCAAGAATATTTTGTTTGACCCATGATTCTAGGCTCTTCAAGCTTCAGTTTTCCCTGTTCCAGACTCATGCCGTTCTCCTGAAAAATACATTTTTTTTTGTACCAGGGATCAAACTCAGGACCTTGCACTTTCGAGGCAGCTGGCAGCACCATTGAGCTAAATCCCTGGCCCCAAAATACATTTTATTAACTCACTTGGAGGCTGTACCAGAAGGGACAAACTGGAGCTGGGCATGGTGGCTCCAGCCTTTAATCCCAACACTATGGGAGGCTGAGGCAGGAGGATCAGGAACTTGCCTTGCTAAGGTAAGTTCAAGCTCAGCTGGGGCAACTGAAGACTTAGTGAAGACCTTACCTCAAAGTAAAAATAAAAAAGAGCTGAAGATGTAGTTCAGTGTGAAGCCCCTGGGTTCAGTTGCCAGTATTTGAAAAAAAAAAAGCACAAGGGATCTGTGGTACTCACTAGACAGATCTTCTGCTGTGTGTCTCGAGGGGTGTGGGGGGGACCATGATGCCTAGACTCTGGCCTTGTCCCTGGAGTGTGGTCCTGAAATCATTGGCTGGGGA
This sequence comes from Heterocephalus glaber, assembly GCF_000247695.1. The sequence goes on from NW_004624771.1 coordinate 6,317,623, forward strand.
AGCTGGCTTTCTTGATCATATGGGCATCTATGAGAAAGCAGCACCATCCATTAGTGGTGTGTGTGTGTGTGTGTGTGTGTGTGTGTGTGTGTGTACTGACCCATAAGGTCAGCAGAGAGAATAGGACGTCTATGCTTTGGGTTTTGACACCTGACAGAAAGGCCAGGGATTAAATCTAACAGCATGAACCTGAGACGGGGCAGTTAGGGAAGCAGATGTCCCGTGCCTAACTCCACTCTGGACAGTGCAGGGACCACGCACACTTTAGCACACCTATTTTCTAATTTGGGATTATTTTCCAAAGGAGGAAAAAAGCTGATAAAAATTGTTAGCTTCTTTATTCAATATGCACTTAGTAAGTGCTCAGTTAGTCCAAGTCATTGTTAAGCAACATAATGGGCAGCAGTCATTCTTAGACCTACTGGCTGAGGAGAGGGGCTGGGGTTCCACACCAGGCTGTCACAAGCAGCCAGGAGCAGTGGCAGCTGCAGTGGGGAAAGAAAGGGCGAGACAGGCGAGATCTTCACAGGTGATTTCTGTGTGACTGAGCATCTGTGGGTGTGCCCACATCCTGATGACCAAGGGTCTGATCCTGGATGCCCTCCCCAGGCCTGAGGGCGACAGGACGAGTTTATGGTGAGTTTAGGGGTCATGACTGCTGGGTCACCAGGAAGGAACGCATAGCACGTCACGAGTGGAAGGCTTGGCTGAAGAATGGAAGTGGAGAGCCCGGAGGACTCTTCTGTGTAGAAATGCCAGCTGAAGCTGGGGGTGGGGTGGGATGTGAGAGCTCCAAAAGACAGAGGAAAAAGAAATACCAGAGAGCTCGGGTGTGAATCCCTAGGCTGTGGAGGCAGATGGACAAAGAGAAGCTCAGAAGCAACTCCTAAATGGAGAACTGTTCCATTTGCATGAGCCAAGGCCAATGTCGGGGGGCGGGCGATGGGCAGCAGAGTCATTTTCCACAGGCCAGCTGCCTGCAACTTGGACATTGATCAGCTGAGTCAATAGCTCCGTGCTCAGACTCAAAGCCTGGCGGATGTGTGTGCAGGAAGCAGGGCAATGGCAGCTCAGCTCTCCCCCACCAGAAACAGCCTGCTCAGGCTCTGGGAGAGAAGTTGAGCTCATTTTGCCACCAACCTTGGCTTCCAGTTGCATGAAGGAGAAATGAATCCCCAACACAAGCAGGTCATGAATTCACCTATCACAGAGAAGTCCTTTATTCAGAGCTGTCCTGCAAATGAATTCTGACCTCCTGGGGAAAATAATTCCATCAGCTGCCACGGTTTTAAGGGGACCTCCTTGACTGCATTTTGTGTGACATCCCAGTATCAACCCATGGGACCAATTTAGCTTGAGTGGACCCTTGCAGGTGTCCTGGGGCCCATCCTTTGTGTGTGTCCCAAGAGCTGAAGAGGCAGCAATCAGGACAAGCTCAGCTTTAGTGGTCTTGGAGCTTGGGCACAGGATCCTGAATCTAGGCAGATGATCGGGCTTCATCCTGAAAGACAGAAGAGAAGGGATTCGGTGTGAAGAGCCAGTCCTCACACCCAGTTCACCTGCCCATGAGGGAGGCTGTGGAAGCGGAGGGGAAAGAATAAAGATGTCCTGGAGAGAGTAAAAGAGCACTTTAGCATGCATCAGTCCCCTCATGCCCTAAGTGAAAAGACTTTCACGAAGCCCTGCTGGGTAGTGTAAACATTGACTGGGTATGGAATGAGGACAAAGAACATTGCTTCTGCTCCCCTTCTTTTTTTGTTTTTGTGGTACTGGGGACTGAATACAGGGCCTTCACACTAAGCTATCGCCCCAGCCCTTTTCAGTTTCCTCTTTGTTTAAAAACTTTTGTGACCATTCTGGATCATTCCGAGTCACTAAATTGTCCAGGCTGGGCTCAAACTTAGGACTCTCTTGCCTTGAATGCTGGGATTATAGGTATATGCCATTATGCCTAGCTACTAGCATGTATTTTCAAACAGCGCTTCTTTTACTTGAATGCAGGGATTTTGTTAAACACGGAGTCCAATTCAGTATGTCTATTTTAGGCCTTGGGTTTTACACATCTGTAGTCCACTGACTGCTGAAGCTACCAGTCCTGACTCTGCTTTGAGTAGCAAGGTTTTAGAGGTAGTTGATTGAATCAAGAGCTAGGGAGAGAGATGAAAAGTTGGCTGTGAATCCATCCCTTGACCCCATAGTTCTGTCCTGAGATCCCTGTAGGGAAAAGGAATGGGAAGGGAGTGGCAGGAAGGTGGGCAGGGCTCTCAAGAGGCTCCCTCCAGGGCTGAGGCAGACTCCTCATCTCACACATTGCCCAGTGCTCGGCTGTCTCTGTTTATTGGCTTCTGAGGCCCCTGGCTCATGCAGAGTAATTACAGTTGAGGCCCTGATGAATTGGGGCCCAGTAATTAAAGCGCCTATTGATTTTCTACTTAGGAGTTCCCTGTTGCTGGAAACCAAACTGGGGAGGGGAGAGAGAGAAACCGTGGGTCCGGAGGAAGGTATTTCAAAAGTGGGGGATGGTTCCCTATGCATTAGTTGGTCCTCACAGCCACTAAAGGAGGGGCTGTGGGCTAGTCATTTATCACTGGCCCATCTATATAGAATCTGAGAATTGATTGGCTGGTCAATACATTTCTGGGGCCTGGTGCCAGCAGGGATGGGGGGAGGAGGATAGTCTTCCAAAAAGGGTTCATTCTTAGATCTCCAAACCATGAATCTGTCTTGTTTTGCTGCTTCATTTGGCTTATTTTAATTACATATTGAAGCAATTACCTCATTTCTATCATCTGCCTTCATCAGGCAACTGTGGGCTTTCCATCACTGGGAATTCAGCTTCTGAGGCTGGGAACCGGAAGGAAGGAGGAGAGCAAGGGTTGAGAACCATGGAGGGACTTGGGAAGGGAATGGCACCAAGAGGGTCCTGGAGGTTGACTGGGAGCCTTTAAAAGGGAAGCAGGCAGGTGAGGGTGAGGGAGGGAGGGGGTGACTGAAACAGGAAGAAGGCTGTTTTGGGGAAACACAGAGCACTTTTAAGTCTTAGTTAAAGATTGCTTAAGTTATTTTGGTGCATTTAACTCTTAATTCATCTTCCTTTCACTGAGCTAATGTGAAGTGTGAAAGAAAAACTAATGAGAAGCGGGCCTAACTGGCAGTTTTATTTTAGTCAGCTCTGGGAGCGCTCTCTTTCTTCCTTCACGCTGGGTCACTTGATCAAGATGATTCTTTTGTTTCTTATAGAAATACGGCCCTTCTCCTAAGCCTTTCTCTTTGCCTGCCTGTTTCACTGCTGCTGCTGGTTTGGCTGCTTAATGGCGATGAAGTTAGATTAGGACCTGGGTTTTTGATGATTGAAGCCCGGTAAAGAGACGCGTTTTAGCATAATGCATGTTGAAACACAATTACCTATTATCCCAGTCAGGGCGACAAAAGAGGTGGTGGGGAGTATCGAGTTGTAGAGAAATAAGTGGGTTGTTACTTGTTATAAGTTGGAATAAGAAAAAAGAAAAAAAAAACTCCACAGAATTACTGAGTGGATTTCTTCAGCTTATTCAACCTAATTGCACAATGTGCTTGCACCTGAAAAACAATTCTCCTGCAAATATGCCAACAACAACAACAACAAAGGCAAAAAAGAGGGCTGGGACGAGAGTGTAGTTTATCGTGTTAAGTAGCCCCTGTGCATAGATGGCTGGGCAGGGCATGCACACAGGAAGCCCAGGCCCTGCCCTCACAGAGCTTAAAGTGCTGCCGAGCTGGGTTCTTGTGGATGACCATGTTTGTCTGGTGGGAATCTTAATGGCACCCATGGGCAAAGGAAAGCTTGCCTCGGAAGCCTCACTGGAGGGACCTTCCCTGTGGATCACAGCCTCTCATGCAGCTTCATCTCCTCCTGCTTCACCAAGGGACCTTTTGGTGCAGGGTCCAGGCTCATTAGGGACTCAGTTCCTGACCATTCTCCTGTGTTTCCTGCCTTTGTGAGTGGTAACATCCTCTGGCCAGTTCCTCCAACCATAGGCATCATGGGCTTTTCCCTTCTGCTCCCAATTTAGTGGGTCCCAAGCCTTGTCATGCTTCTTAGTAACTCTGGGGCCCTGCTTCCCCATTTCCAAATCTGCAGCCACAGCTGGGTTTCATGCCATACCATCTCTTGAGTGGATGCAGATTATTTCAATGGGTTCCTCACTGGCCTCATGCCATCCTGTTATAGTTGTTATGCCAGATTTGGGGCAAAGTATCCAAAATGGACACGTGACAGTGTATTCTCAGTTTTTTTAATGGCTCCTTACAGCCGGCAGGGGGAAAATTTTTCTAGCTGTGTGAGTTTAGGTAAGACCGGAAAGTCCTCCAGACCTTAGGGTCTTCATCTATAAAAATGGGGATTATAATGGTCACTTCATGAGGTTATTGTGAGAAGTAAATGAGGTATTGAGAGGAAAATAATTAGCCCAGTGCCTGGCATACAGATGCTATCAATATCCATCACCTCCAGTTGATAGTGAGGATGGCAGGCAGGCAGGAAGGAACTGGTTTATTGCTGTTATTACAGAGGAAAGTCTTTATGACCTGGATGCAGATTTAAGCTTCGACCTTTCTTTTGAACTCTAGACTCATATACACAGCTGACCACACAGCATTCTTACTCGGATGTCTACTGGACATCACAAATTTAATGAGTTCAAAGCTGAACTCTTTATATTCTATGTCCCAAACATTCCCCACCTAGAGTTTCCCAGCTCAACAAAATAAAAGTTCCTTTTTGTGTGGAGGCTTACACCAAAAGCCGTGGCTGCTCTTTTTCTCTCATTGATTCCATATCTAATCTGTCTACAGACTCTGTTTCCTTTATCTGTAAAATCTGTCCGGAGCGCAGCCTCTGTATCCCTCTACTGCACCAGCCACTGTCCTGGCCCCACCGCTTTCTCTGCCTGGATCACCACAGTGGGCTTCTCCCCACCCTGGCTCCTCCATGAAGTATCCCCTCACTGCAGTCAGAGGGCCACTTTCACAGCTGAAGTTGAATCCCTCCTCTCCATGGTGCTGTGTTGGCCACTTCTCCGTCAGATTTCTCCCCAGCATTCCTGCTCCTCCTTCCTCTCCCACTGTCTTCAACTTCATCCTCTCTGCTCTAAATGCACTGTCCTCTGTCCTATTCCTTGAACCATCTTAGCTACCTCCTGCCTAGGTGTATGTGCTGGCTGTTCCTGGAGACCCAAAACACTTTCCCTAGGGAGTCCCTGCCTTGATTCCCATCTCCTTCAAGTCTTCATCAAATTATGACTTCTTAGTGCAGTAGTCCTCCTTTTTCCCCAAGTTCACTTTCTACAATTTTACTTACCCATGGTCAACCATGGTCTAAATGTGAAAATGGAGCATTTCAAAAATAAGCAACTCATAAGTTTTAAATTGTGTGCCATTCTTAGTAGTGTGATAAAATCATGTGCCCCCCCAATCCTTCCCACCCAGGATGTGCATCACAAGTTTGTCCAGTGTATCCACAGTGTATACTCTACCTACCCATTAGGCATTTAGCAGCCACCTCAGTCATCAGATCAGCTGTCATGGTGTGGCAGTGCTCATGTTCAAGAAACTCTTATTTCACTTAAGGCCCAAAAATGCAGGAGTAGTGATGCTAGCAGCTTTATTGCGCTATATTAGTAAACTTGTCCTATTTTACTATTGGTTATTGTTAATTTCCTACTGTGCCCTTAATTTATGAATTAAACTTTATTGTAGGTATGAATGTATAGGAAAAACCTATCATACATATTATATCACATAGAGTTTGATACTATCTGCCGTTTCTGACATCCCCTGGGTATGCCTTATATCAAATTTCAATCCCCCAGCCCTCTCAATCTCCTTATCTGGTTCTGTGTTTTTTACATGGCCCTTAGCACCTTTTGACATAGTTTGTGAATGGCTTGTTATGTTTATTGCCTTTCTCCATACTTTAGAGTATATGTTTCACAAGAGAATTGATTTTACCTGCTTTCCTCATTGTTTTGTATCTAGAATAGTACCTAGAAAGGAGTAAGTGCTTAACAATCTTGTTAAACAAGTTTCTTGCTGTTCACACTTGCTGCCAGCCCCACAGTCTATCCTGGGGAGCTCTCCTTTGTATAAATTGGCTCACTTGATTCAGTGTCCTAGCTCTACGGGACCATGAACTCCATTTCTACTCCAGAGCTGCCTCAGATGGTAGACAAATATTTATACACATACTACTGATTGATTAGCTGTAAATAACTTGACCAATTAAGAAGGTGAGTAGAATTTCATTACATAAAGTTCTTCTGAGATGGACCAAGGCTTCATCTGTCTGAAATTGTTGGTTGACTGATGAAATATTTCCCTCCTGAGGTCTGAAGTGTCTCTCTATCATCTCCACACCAACTGCATGGTTTATTCATCCATTGGCATCACCGTAACCGGTCTTGAAGACTGAGGGAAGCTAATGTCCAGAGGTAGAGATCTGTCTCTTAGTACAGCAGCATATTCTTTTATTCTGTGCATCAAGGATCCTTTCACCATTCCTTCACAGGATGTAATAGATGAAGTGGAAGAGGAGAAAGTTAAATGTCTTAATCAAGGTCACATATATGACCTTTGATGAAAAGTGGAACAAACAGAAGAAGGCAATGGCAAACATATGTCTACATAACCTGAGGCCAGCTTGACCCTCACTCCCTGAGTGAAGTTACTATACTTTATAGGGCACGGAATTGAGTGACATTGAAGGTTTTGGAGGAGAAAACTAATCTGACAGGAGTCAAGTACTAAGAAAATTAGTTTGACAATAATGAGAAAGGTAAATGGAAGTGAGAGACTAAGACTCATGAGAACAGACTGTTACAATCATCTTTAGTAAGTGGTCTTGCTTAAACAACTTAGAGGAGCAAAGATTTACTTTAACTCATACTTTCAGAGGCTTCAGTCCATGGTCAGCTGGCTCCATTCTTTTTAGGCCTGTGGCAAGGCAGAAACATCATGGTGAAAGGGGATGGTGCAGTGAGGCTGGTCACCTCATGGCAGCTAGGAAGCAGATACTGAGGGAAAGAGTCAGGGACGAGGGGGCCAGGGACCAGATATAGCTCTTAAGGCCGTGCCTCAGTGATCCACTTCCTTCAGTTTGGCTCCACCTTTTGTTTCCATCACTATCCAATAATGCCATCAAATTATGATATTATCCACGGATGAATCCACTTGGTGATGTTAAGGCTCTCATGATCCAATCACCTTCTGAAAGTCCGCCTCCGAACATGAGACTTTGGGGGGACATTTTAGATCAAAACAATTATATTAAAGTTAATAAGCCATTCCAGGGCTGGATAATTAGTAAGGCTGAAGAAGGTATCTGTGATGAGACCCCTTCATTTATTATTGCACATACTCTCCCCCAGTTCTCTCAGCAATCCCCTAGGTTTAAGCCACGATCCACAACTACCAAAAATCTCACTCCACTTCCATGCCGCTTTCCCAGGTGATCTCAAGGGACTTAACACTCAGTATGCACGAGACAGAATCCTCCATTCCAACCTCTTTCAGCCCACTCCACACCATGGCTCGGGAACAGTTTCACTGTCCAACCATGGACACGGAAGTCATCCCAGTGGCTCTCCCTCTCCAATCACCAAGTCCTACCTATCATGCATAATATATCCACAGCATCTGTCCAATTCTTCTCTCCCTTTGATCATTATTCGAGGTCCAGCAGTCATTTTCTCCTGACTAAACAATTACAGGCACCTCCTACATGGTCTTCTGGGGCCATTCTTCAATCCATTCACTATAGTGATATGTACCTTATTTATTTTGAACACAACTGACTGATCTTTGGCTAATGTAAGCATGCAAGCTGTAATAGTTAAGCTGAGTTGTGAGCTGGCTTGGAAGCTGCCCAGGGGATTAATAAGGCGCACTTCTGATGTGGCCGGGTGGGTTGTGGAGTTGTGATTGTAGGGTCTGTATCTGGCCCCTGGTCCCTTCCTCTCTGGCACAGTTCCCCTGTTCTGCTTTCTGGGCACTATGAAGTGAGCAGCTTTGCTCCACTATGCCCTTCTGCCTTGATTTTTCTGCTTTGGAGCCAGATAGTAGAGGAATGAATTCCCTGAAACTATGAGCCAAATAAACTATTTCCTACTTTAAGCTGTGGGTTTGGGGTTATTTGGTCCCAGCAACAGGAAAGCTAATATACAAGCCTAATCTTAATTTACAACCAAAAAAACCACAATACCTTCTCATTGACCCTAGAATAATTCACAAAAGCATTACTATGGCTTCGAAGCCCTACCACTGAGATTGAAGCCCTCATCGGCCTCATCCTCACCCTGAATTAGAGTGAATTCCTCTGGTGCTGACATCAGCCAATGCCCTAGCTTTTGGAATGTGGGGATCAGGTCTGAGCACCAGGCAGAGTGCCTGGCACACGGGAGGTGTTAATGATGTTGCTGAATGAAGCAGTGTGGTGCTCAGTAGGATTAAAGGCTGCAAAGGGGCCCAGGAAAGCTGAACAGAAGCCACTGGAATTGGCATGGGAAGAGAAAGTAAGTCTGTACAGCACTACACAATGTCTAGGAGCAAAATGAGATGTCACTGAGCAAGCAATATCTTAATTTCTTAGCATATTAAGGGATGAGCACTCTGACTAGTAAATGTATCTACCTAAGGTGAAGATCCAGGCTTTTCAATTTCCACCCTTGCTAGCAAAAATGATTTCTTTCTACAACAAATGTGTTTATTCTCTTACCTGTAGAAATTGTTCCAGAGCAACTAACTTCAGAAACCTAACTAATTAATAAATAGGGGATTTTTCTGTAACTTTAGGACCATTTGAACTTTGGTCATCTATGTCTGAAGGCAAGGTGGAGAATGTGTTCTAGACATCTAGACAGCATTTTATATGCATTGTGGATTTCTCTCTGCGTGTGCCTGCATGTGTGTGTGTGTGTGTATGTGTGTGTGTGTGTGTGTGTGTGTGTTTGAAGCAAGGGAGGAGGGCCTAGTCTGGCTATGCTGTAGAGAAGCTACCTGGCACAAGAAAAGGCCTTCATTTTCTCCGAGTAACATCACATTTGCCACACCACCATCACGAAACTGTCACTAAAGCTACATGAAATGTCACACTTGGAAGACCCGCATCCTAGTACCTGACATGTGGTAGGCATTTCCTTCCTGTTACATGGCTATGAGCCCCCAAAATGTGTGCAAAAACATAAAGTGACATAATAAGCCCTTGCAATATGTTCAGTGAGGTAACTTCCAATTTCATCCTTTAAAAAAAAAATCTAATGATTTGCATTTTACTCCAAAATGTTAACAAAACAGCAACAAAAAATCAGGTAATTCAAGGTTTTAGTTAACCCAGACTTTGCTTTTCATGGTCTATCTCCTCATAATTCTATCAGGGGATGCCTTGGTTTGCAGGAAGGGAGATATCTCTAGGCATTATCCTTCCTGCTCAAGGCTGAGTTGGTATAGGGAAGGCTCCTCGGGAGTCTGTCCTTGCGTAGGAGCTGGGAAGAAAGGAAGCCAGTAGCCCCACCCCAGGCCAAGGCAGTGGTCACCTGGAACTCAGGGCAGGGGCTGTGGCTATGGCTCTGCCTGAAATGAGGTTTCAGTGTCTCTGAGCCTCTGTAAATGGAAACTAATCAGTTGTGCTGTGCTAACACTTTCCCAGCCTTGCTGCATTAAACAAGATGGAAAATTATACCTAGGTTTTTGTTTGTTTTTTTTTTAAGGGAAAAAACCCCACACATACACGGGACTCTTTGTACCTGTTCTTAGTCATTAAAAATGTGTTTCTGAAGTGCTAAATTTGTAGTTAATTGCACAGTTAATTCATTATGTAGCACTATTTTTTTCTTTATAAAATACCAAACTAAAGCAAGCCCAACCAATTACTTGAAGTCTCAGAGATATCACAAAAGGAATGACTTAATTTAGTAAATAATTTTAAATAATTATTCACTGAGAGAGTTTGCCGAGTGCCCCAGGAGATTGCTTACTATTGGCCTCGTAATAAACCTTCCATGTAATTCCTGATTAATTACTTACACAGGCAACATTTTATTTACTTTGAACAAATTAAGTTTTAAAAAAGAGGTGATGAAATATCCATAAGTACACCCCTGCAGCACTCTGTGGCCTTTGGGAGGCCTGTGGAAGCAGGGTGAGCTGGGAGAGTCCAATTCTGTCCCCCTTGAAGGCAAGTCACACAGACTAGCTTTGGGGCAGTCTGCACTTCAGTGTTTACAAATTGGAGATTTTGTACCATTTCGCACTGTGGACAAGCTCACCCCCTGTATGTGGCCTTGTTTGTGTCTTTCATGTGCTGCAAGGGGTCCCACATCCAGCAGGCATTCAAATAGATATCAGAGAAGTGGAAATACATAGCAGTGGCAGTGGCAGCCTTTAAAAAAATACAAACAGTTGTCTGATACAGAATAGGAATCAATATTGCATTCAAAGAATATTAAGAAAATGTAAGATAATTAAAGTATTTTGGAAATAGAAAAAAGATAGCAAAATGAGCCAGTGATTCCAATTTGTTTGGAACTGCAATCAGGAATTTTGATAGTGTTCCTAAAGTATTCTAGAACATACGTTTATTTTTGAAATCAGTGTAAACTAAAAGAGTGTTCTAAGAATTTTTTGTAAACCAGAAATACCCTAAAGTGTCAGAGAAGTCATATTTCGAGATAATTGCTCTAATGTTTAGACCTTTATAGCGTCTTCAGGCCTCGTATGATAGGTCAAGCCAACATGAACTTCTACACTCACATTTGCTTCTCAGTTGTGCAAGGAAAGAAAAATGAGGCCTGCACCTCTGTGATGGGCAGCTTTCTAAAGCCGTGAAAAGAGCTAGAGGGATAATCTGTAATAATAGCTCCGTTTTACGGCTTTTGGGGGCTGAACACCCATTTTCTTGACTTATTTGGAGGGGTGTTTATGTAGAAGAGGGATTAAAATTGACCTGTGTGGCCCCAGGGAGCCAGAACCAGGACCACCGAGTGGATGAGTCACTGAGAATGAGATTCCCACTGAGGTAAGAACAGTTTTCTCATAGACTTTCAGGAAGTGGTTCCCTTGGAGATGGTGTGTCCCTCTGCTATGGTGCCCACACAAGGCCAAGCATCCTCAGTGGCAGAGATGCTGTGAAGCACCTGAGCCAGGGGGATGCGGGTGTGAGGACACCAGGGTGGGAGTGGCCGGAGACCTTGGTCCTCACCGCACAACTTTAAGACTTTTTTTCTTTAAACTCTTTTATTGGTACGTTTTAGGTATACAGCACAATTACATTTCTCATTGGGAACTTGTACCTTTACACGATGCATCTTGGTTCTTACTTTTTCCCCATTCCTAGCCCTCCCTTCACCCCCTCCACCCTTTCCTATTTACAAAGGCTTTGTTTCCATTTTTTGTTGTCACGGCCTCTCTTTTTGTTGTCATGGCCTGCAGACTCTCGGCCGCTGACGTTCTCTCAGTGGGGGAGGGGACCCACACTGTACTAGGCATTCCAAATTCGAGACAGGGTATTGACTAAGGTCATGCTGCCCTTTCATTTAGACCCTACATTTTATTAGCAAAGCCTGGCCTGTGTTAAGCCTTCCCTTGCGCCCAAACCTGATGTATCCCATTCTGACATTTGTTACTGAATTTAAAATTAATCAGACCTCTGTAACTTATCCGACCTGCTCTCTGACCCGTGTCTCTGATACATTCACCTTAATGAATGGAATTTTTTAAAAATCAAAACTTTACACTAGCATTTTATCTCATTGGTTTCAAATTATGATTTTATGGACTTTGGGATGAGACAGAGTAGATAACTGTGAATGTTGATTCACCTAGGCAACAAACACCCCATCCCTTTGAGGTTTTGTAAGCATGTCTCCTTCACTTTTACCTAGGTTAGAACTGGGCCTTCGCAATTCTTGGGAAATATCTCTTGAGATCTTCCTTCAAATAATGCAACCATAAGCTGAAGAAGCAGAGAAGAGCTTAATGGATGTCTAGTTAAACTTTTTAATTATTAGATGAAGAAACCTAGATTTATTAAATTAATAATCTAGGGGTAAGGTTCAGTCAACTAATATTTGTTACTATCTTGACAATGCCTTTCCATCTGTCCAGGAAATATTATTTAAAAAGTCTTGCTGGAATAAAGACAGGTTGCGGCTCTGGTATTTAGTAGAGGAAAATTTCAGAATAGCATTTACCTAAGGAGCACCCTACCTTAGCCAAATACTCACACAAACACAAACACACCCATGATGTACACTCACAACCATTGGCATGGCATCTATTTTTATCTTATGCTGGCTTGAATGGATCAACAGTTTTTCTCCAAGGCATCATAAGCAATATCCTTATCTTTCCAGAATTTAAGTTAATCTTTTTCATTTGGTGAGTCCTATTTTAAAAATTAATTTTATCGGTACATGTTAGATACACATAATGGTAACATTCATCATAGGGATTTGTACCTGTATGTGATAAATCTTGATTCTTTTTTTCCCATTCCCCCCCTCCCTTCAATCCCTCTTCCCTCCTTATTTACAGAAGCTTTGTTTTCATTTTTTCCTTCTGTTTTCTTTTTTCCTGTTCCTTCTTTTCCCTCTCCCCACTCTTTAGTTCCCCTTCCCATTTGAACATTGTCTTCCTATTTTACAGTATCTATTATATATTTGGTCCTTATTTACCCTTTTAGTTTTTCACACCAGAGAAACCATGTGATATTTGAACATGTGTGTCTGATTTATTTCACTTAAGAATATGGTCTCAAGATGTATCCATTTACCTAGAAATGTCTCAAGTTTATCCTTCTTTACTCCACTGTATAAAAAAGCCACATCTTCTTTATCCATTCATCGATTGATGGGCATTTGGGTTGTTTCCAAGATTTAGCTATTATACACTGTGCCGCTATAAACATGGGTGTGGACATGTCACTGTGGTAGGATGCTTTTAATTCTTTCAGGAAGATAGCAAGAAGGGGAATAGCTGGGTCAAATGGAACCTCTAATTTTATTTTTTTGAGGAATCTCCACACTAGTTTCCACAGTAGGTCAATCTTCAGTGGAGAAAATACCTTACATTCAATTTCATAAATCCTAGAAAGCAATATAAATTCTGGATCAAAGTAGTTCACTCATTTTTTTTCTTTTTAATTTTTGGCAAAATAAATCTAAACTTCAATTCAGAATACATTTTAAAATTTGTGCCAAAATTTGGGAACTACAATAGCTAAGTTCAAGGCTTTATCATGCTTCCCCAGATTCTCCAAAGCCAGCACATCCTTCTCTAGATAAAACCTTTCCCTCTCCGGGAATGTGGGCTCAGCATCGGGCCATGTCAGTGAGTGGGTGGAGGAAACCATGGAACACAGAGCTTGTGACAATGGGAGCTGCCATCTCTGTAGCTGAGAATGAACCTTTCCTCTCTCAAAGATGAGCTCAGGACAGATGGTCCTCAGTGTGACCCTCCTTCCCTCATCCCAGGTGGAGGGGACTCTACATTCTTGCTCCAGCCCGGCCCCGTTCTCCTCTGTAGATTTGTCTTTTTACTTTGTTAAGGAAATAAAACACTCTGCTGTCCCCTGGCTCCTTCTCTTGCCCAGACAAACTGCACAGGAACCTAAAGGAAATTATTCAAAAAAAAAAAAAAGGGAGCCATTGATAAGCCTGTGAAGGCACACACCATCTGAATGACAGGTTTGCATGTAAACAGCAGCAACTCATGAAAATAGTTTTTAATCTACTTGAAAGGAATATTGTCAGAAGGAAATGGAGATCCCCCAGGTGTGAGGATGCTCTTTGGAAGAGGAACCTGCCGCAGTGGAGAGAGGAGCCACTATGAAATGCTACTTTGTATGACCCCTTTCTTTCCCACCCCACCCTCCCCATTTGTGAACCCATCTCTGTGAGGCTTTTGGCTGTGGAAAGAGGGACTGGGGAGCTAGGGGGATAAGCTTCTCTCTCCTGGTGTCAGGGCCACCTTCCATCGATGGGCGTTGCTGGGGTTCCCAGCTAGTCCATCTGATATTGCTTCCCATCTCGCTGCAAGACTGTCCTCTAGGTAGCAAGTCCTCCCACAGCCCCTCCTCTCCCAGACTGCTCACTCTGTCCTCCAAGTCTTTCCACCCAAATCCTGTGTTTCTTTCAAGAATTGCCTTAAATGTCATTGGTTTTGCCCTCTATGGTACAGACTGAACCGTGACTAGACTCTTCCTATGGTCACATAGTATAGAATAAAAGATATTTTCTTAAATGAAAATTTTTTATTGCAGTAAAATGTACATAACCAAATCTACCATTTTAAGCATTTTTGAAGTGTATAGTTTAATATAAATGTACCTAATAATGCGTTTACAATCATTGTGCAGCCATCATTACTATTCATCTCCAGAAATATTTCATTATTGAAACTCTGTGCATTAAACAATAATTCCCCATCCCCCACTAAATTTTAATTATGCAGACAGTAGAATACATTGCAAAAATGAAGTAATATAAATACTGAAAAACTCTGACTATTACACCCAACACTAATACCTCTGTTAGAATTAATTTCCCCTAAACAAACCCAAAGTTTACATATATATCCACAACTGCACACATATTATATATAAATACATAT
>NW_004624771.1:6335122-6457848 GCF_000247695.1 Heterocephalus glaber
TATGAACAAAACCTCAGTTGCCCATGAACTAGCACAAACAATCAACAAGTGGGATCTCTTCTTATTAAAAAGCTTCTGCACAGCAAGAGAAATGACCAGCAGTGTGAAGAGACAACCTACAATGTGGGAAAAAATCTTCACCTGCTGTTCCTCAGACAAAGGGCTACTATCTCGAATCTATAAAGAATTTTGAAAGATCAGACCTCCCAAATTTAAAGACACAATCTGAAAATGGGCATCTGAAATGAACAGACAGAGAAATAGAAATAGCAAAGTAATATAAGAAAAAATGTTCAACATCACTGGTCATTTGAGAGATGCAAATGAAAACAACGCTAAGATTCCATGTATATGATTTAAACAACAAATATCACAAAATCTATAATGTATGGATATTGCTATTTTCACTAAGCCAAATATCCTAGAGATCAGTTTATGTCAGTACACAGAAAGCTACTTTAATACTTTCCATATTATATATTAAGTATCCAAAATTATAGATACCAATTCCCCAAATGAGTAGTTTCCAGATATTTTTCATTACTGATGACACTGCAATGAATCTAGGAATGAAACAAATATATGCATTTTCAAGAGTGCAATTCTCAGAAACAATTAGAAGGTCATAAGGTATGCATACATTTATTTTTAATAGAAACCACTGGATCATCTTTCAGTTAGATTACTCTGACCAACAGTAGAAGTATCTGCCTCACCACATCCCTAGATTTTTTTTTTTTTGTACCAGGGATCAAACTCGGGAACTTGCACTTGCGCAGAAGGCAGCAAAACCACTGAGCTAAATCCCCAGCCCTGCGTTCTCTGTTTTGTAAATTACTCCTTCATATCCTTTGCTTATCTTTATACTGGGCAGTTTACTGATTTGTAGTTCAGGATATGATTCCATTCTGACTTCTTAGGTGATGGATCATTACTTATATAGTGGTGCCTCAGTTCAGGAACTTAATTCTTTTCATGATTCTGGTTGCAGATTTCACTCCATGTACTATGCTTGCAATTCAGTTGCAACCAATATTGTGGAAAGAATTAAGGTGGTGAACTGAGGTACCAATGTATCTTAAATAAAATTATCTGTGCAGCCAAGTATTAATTGAGTCTAGACCATAGCTGAGCTAAAAAATGCAGAATATATGAAATTTGAAAATTTTTTGTAGACATTCAAGAAATTTTCATAAAACATAAACATTGATTAATTCATTCAGTAAATAATATTTAATTAATGACACATCTGAACTAAGCACTGGGCAAGGTATAAGAAAAACTATTCAGGTTTGCAAAAAATGGAAAATAATATCACAGATCACAGAAGGGTTAGTGGAGATCTTATTCAAAACAAAGTGCTATTAACCTTTACAGTAAATTGATATATAATGAATGCATTACTAATTGTTTTCAATTGCTGTTGCCAACATCCTCTACTAAAAATATGCAGAGTATCAATTAACCAACATAAGAATCTGCCAACGTAAATATTTTTAAAGTTTATGCATTATTAGCTTTTCAAGGAAGACGGTATCCCCAGAGAATACTTTAGTCTTCCTTCCCTCTGTTCTTTTTTCTTCCCCTTTTCCTTCCTTTTTTAATTTCATTTTTTTCTTGGAATGTCAAAATATGGTGCTCTGTTCAGAGCAGACGCTAAGAATTGTAGATGGATATTTTAGGTTACCATATTTGAGCAGGAAGCTGTCTGTGGTAGCAAATGGAAAACTTCAGGAATAATTGTGCTTCTTAAATGAAGGCAGAACCAAAAGGTTTTTGTGTTTGAGCACACACTTATCCCAAGGAGGAAAAAGAAATCTATACTTCCTCATTTGGTATTGCTCCAGAACAATCCTGAAACACAGAATACTTAATGACTCCAGGTGTTTCTCTGTGCGTATTGGACAGGTGCACTCATAGCAAAACCCAGACCTTGTGGAACTGTAGTATAGTCACTGCCTTTCAGAGAAATGGTTTCTTCTGAAAGCTCTTTTTTGGTAATACTAAGAATGCACACACACCTGCTGTGCCTAGAAGTATGATTGTCTGTGTGCATCTCTAATCTTTGGTTCACTTCAGCACGAGATAACCAGATACTGCCCTTCCCCATTTTTGTTCTCCTGCCCCTCATTTACCAAAAGGCTGACTGCAGACTGTCTGATCACCCAGGAAGGGTACTTTTTTCCCTGTGTCTGAGTCTGAAAGTTGGGAGATGCTTATGCATCGCCCCTTAAATGTTTCTAGGCCTCTCTTTCTTTGGATTACAATGAATGCTGGTTGGGTGACAATCCAGAGGTGGCATGTCAGTCTAAGAATAGCTCAGAGCATTGTGCAGGTGTCTTGGTGGGTGGGTACAGATCAGGAGCTGTGTTTCTGATTTGCCTATATTTATTCCATTCTTCTCGTGGTTGGAAAATCCACTGTGGGGTCCTGAGCATGTGAAAGATACAATAGCCACAAAGTGTGCCTTAGAGTCACCTTTAGAGTACCCTCCTTTGAAGAAAACCCTGAACAATGAGTAACTTAAATAGCCATTTATAGAAAACAAAAATAATTAAGGGAAATGACTGTTTAATGAGTCTGTGAGTAAATACAATTGATTTACCATCTATTGTGCCATAGAGAGTTCTCTGCACACCACTATAAATTGGCTACAACATACCTGTGTCCTGAAGCCTCTGATCTGGAGTGGGGAGATGTGGCTGAGGTTCCCCGGATTGGTGCTTTTCATATTTTCATGTACATATAGTTGAGATATTATTAAAATGCAGATTGTGACTCAGTAACCTGGAGGGGCCCCAGTCCTGCATTTTTAACCAGTCCTCCAACACCCGGACTTGGGTTGTTGAAGATCCACACCCAAGGAGGGGATTTCTTCTTCATCAAAGTATTGTTGATATAGTTGAGGTAACGTTGGATCTAGCGTCACACACCTGGGTTCTAGCTCTGCTACTCACTAATGGGTAACCTTAAGAGAGCCACCCGTAGAAGCCATTCTCTGCTCCTCATCCCAAATCTCTAAACAGCTTACCCTTCTGGATGCATGCAATATGGACCATGCCGTCCAGCGGGGGCTGAAGAGCAGGATGGTTGGATTCAGGGTTTGTCGTTAGTGGTCTGGCCTTTGGAAGGGGATTTTGGTTTTGCTTTTCTTTTAGACAGGAAGATAGCTTTGAGGTCCATGAATTATTCAAGGCCATAGTAAGAACCAGTGGTGAATCTGGGAAGTGGATCTGTGAGGTCCAATTTGGTGGTGAAGAGAGGAGAGTGGAAATGGAGTGAGGAGAGTCAGGAGCACAGTGAGAGGATGGTGTGCAGAGAAGGAAAGAGGAAAGGGATGAAAAGAGAAACTGCAAAGGCAAGAAGCAATAAATTGTGTTAGTTGAGGAGAGGAATAACTAGAGCATGAACCATGTTGGCAGCAGGCATAAAAAGGACAGGGATGACTAGAGAGATAGAGCATGAATTACATACCAGGTGTTGTCAGGGGATATGGAATGAAAAGAATTGCAGGGGGAAAGAGAAATCAAAGGTGCACTTTGTAGGGATGCCAGGGGATGAAGATGGGTATTTATTTGGGTGGCAGGCTGAGAAAGCAGACTGGGGAAGGAAGATGAAACCTTTGAGGTGAGATTTTGTAAAGGCTGAATTTTCACCTGTCAATGAGTAGGAAATATGGGACCAAGACTATAGCAGGACATCAAAAATGACAAATAGGAGAAAATGCCCCTTCAGTGGAGCCATGGAGTCTGCTGGGATCACCAGGGGAGTGATCAGTGGAGTCCAAGGAGGCCTCTGATCCTACCCATATGTGTGGAATACCTTGTCCTGCTTCTCTCCAAACTCAGCTCTTGCAAACCCACTGTGCATGCCCATTTTCACAGTGTTGCAGGCAGCATACATGGTGCACCCTTCTAGGAGGCACAAAAGCTTCCTCAAAGATGAGTCAGTGTGGAGATTGCCACTGTGTGTGAAGGAAACCAGGGGCTGAACTGTGTCCTAAGCTTCTCCCAAGAGGACCCAGCACCCAGATCTTAGCAAAGGGATAAACAGTTCAAGACAGTGAGTTTAAGCGTAGTTATCTCACTCCTGAGGTTGGCCCTGCCACTAGAGTGGTGCGGTGTCCATGAGGCTATGTGTCATCAGACTGAAGTTATGGGCAGCATAATTGACCAAGGGTCCAGCTTCTGGACTCTGAAACTCACTGCTTCGTTAGCTTGACTCCATGCTTCTTGCAGGCTGCTTTCAGCCAGGACTAAGTGTGTCAGGGAGGCTAAGGGAGCCTTTTCCTGGGGTGGGTTCTTCTCTGACAGATACCTTCAGGCCGAGGGGCCCCAATAGCCTTGTAAAACTTTTGAACTTCCCTTAGACTGCATAGCTATCCAGGATGCTTCTAAACAATCTCTCTCTTTCACTTAGGTTAGGCTTGATGGCAGCCTGACAGCTGTCCCTGTCTTCCCAAGCTCCCTCCTTATTTCTTCCCACACTGTTATTTTCCCTGAAGAAAGTCTAGTACGCATAATCCTTCTTTTCATAGAATTCTGACTAGCTCAAGTGGGGAGCAACAGGGGGAGGGTAGATGAGCTGGATTTGCATCAGTTATTAATAATAAATATTAGAAAGAAAGGATTCTTGGAAACACAAGCTAAAGAGAAAGAGGGGAGCACATGGAGGAGGAGGAGTCAGGGAAGATAATTCTAGGGGTCCTCCACGTCCATACTCATTCCCTTAAACCCTTTACTATCAATTTCTACACTCCATCTGTAATCTCTATTTTAAGCCTATTGTTCAGTGGCCACCCACCACCTTCTGTTCAGAGCTCACTCTCTAGTGTCCCTACTTCAGCAATTTTTCCAACATCTACAACATGCTAATCCTGTCAGCCAACATTCTACTGACCTACACACTGTCTTACTGTGCCTTCTTCCTTACCTTCTGTATTAGTCAGCTTTCTGGTGGCTGAGACACAATGCCGGACACCTACAACTTGAAGAGAGGGTTACAGGGAAACGGTACCAGAGAGGAGTGGGAAAGAGAACAAACAGTACAAAAGACCATGCCTCCATGTCCCGCCCAGACACACCACAGAGCATGCTTACTAATCCACTAAGTCTTTCTTAATCCAATGAAGTTGATATATCAAGATTAATACTCCCCCCCACCCCGTAGACATTATTGTTCTTCATAGACATCTCTTCCCTGCAAAAATTCATTCTCTCACCTGTCCCCGGTCCTTCATTGTACTGGCTAACAAATCCCCAACTTGGTCAAATCCAACCCTCTATCCACACCAAACCTGTGCAAATGCAACTTAAAATGACCAGAGAAAAACAAATAAACAACGCTCCTGATGGCCACTTTAAATTCATGGCCACAAACACCGTATTACCCTTCAAGTTCTGGTGGACTATTGGGCTTCATTTTTTAGTCCATTCATTTGCCGGCTTCCTACATGACTATTTCCCATCTCAAACCTCCCACTTCCCTCTACTATTACCTCATACTCCCCCTTCTGTCATTGTCTTCTCAGAAATGGTGATTCCATTCTTTTAATCTCTCAGACCAAAGCCTTGAAGTCATCTTGGCCCCTTTTTTCCTTACATGCCACATCCAAGCCATTGGCAAACTCTGTCGGTTCCACTTTCTGAATAGCTCCAAAATCCAACACTCTTCATCACATCTCCTCTCTCCATCAACTTGCATGTAGTGCCCTGCAGAGCTGCCGGATGGCTTTCCTGCTACTGAGCTTACTTCCTACACCCAGTCCATCCAGCAACCAGAGGGATCCTGTCAGAGCTTGTCACCTCTCTGCTGACAAACCTCAGGGAACTTTCTAGTTCTCTTAGTTGTTACAAGTGGAGGTGCTATCTATGCCGCTCCAGTGCTGGCCTAATCTCTCCTGGCCAGCCCAATTGGCTCTCTCACTCTGGCCTCACCAATCCATCATCTTTGACCACAGTTCCTGCCACTCTGGCCTCCTCATGGCTCCCCAAACTCCCCAAGGACTTGAGCACCTCTGCACTGGTCGCCCCTCTTCCCACAGTGCTGAATTCCTCATTTCCTCAGATCTTCTCTTGGGCATCCCCTTTTTCAGGGTGGTCTCCCTGACCCCTCCTATCGAGGGCAAGACCTTTCCCCACCCCAAGTGCTCTCTGTCCTCCATGTCCTCCTCAGTCTTTTCTCCTTACTTAGCACTTACTGCTACCTGACATTTAATGTGTTTGAGTGTACATCATCTGCCTTCTTAAACTAGAATGTGAGCACCACTAGGACAGCTTCCCTGGCAGGAAGCACAAAAGGAGTTCAGTAAGTACGAGGTGTGCTCAAACAATATAGTGAATGTTTAAATTTTATTACAGTAAAAGACGTTTACCTTCCATGGTCATTTTGACTTGGGACAAGAGCCAGAATCCCAGAGTGCCAGATCCAGTGAATAAGGACATGTTGCAATATTTTTATTTGACAGAAATAGCTGTTAATATTTTGAATCAATTGAGAAAATTGAGGCGGACACTCAATTTAGTTTCAGAACTGCTTCAAAAAGTGGGAAATACAGTGAGATAGGTATGTTTGAAGTGAGAGGGAATATTCTGAGGGGGATTAATGGCAATATGTCTTCTACTGTAGTAAATTTTTTAAAACTTTAAACATTCACCATACTTTGACTACACCTTGTAACTGCCAAATTAATGACTTAATAAGAGGGAAGAGAGGCCCACCAATGGGAAAAATAAGGAGAGACTGATTTAGGCCACTAAGGAATATTTCTCAGGGAGACTATTTTGGTGGAAAAGGCAAGAAACACTAGAGAAGAGAGTCAGAGAGCTTATCCCGGTGGAAAGGCAGGGCTGACCTAAAGTTAGATTTCTTGGCAGGAACACAAAACACTTCCTCTAAGCTTCCATCCTCTGATTTGCAAAATGAACACAGCAATACCTACCTCCTGGGTACTGTGAGACTGAAAGCAGAGTGTACAGCTGTGAGGCCTGGTGTGTGGTGGGCTCTCATGGCATTCATCTGGGCCTGAGTTAGGTTCATGAGTGGACAGATTCCTTGGGTCCCCTCGCCCAGTGAAACCTAGAGGGAATAGGAGCCACCATTGGCTCCTTGAAAAATTAATTTGATTTTGGAAAACATCTCAAGTGAGGGCCAGAGTCCTTAGGGTGGAGACAGTTCTGGGATTGGAAATCAACTGTAGAAGAGAAGGCAAGGATGGGGCTGGGTAAGCTGGGAGGCTGTCAGCCATGTAGGAGTTGGGCTGGGATTTTCTACCCTCTGCAGCCTGAGGAAGGAGCAACTTTAAGGGGAAACAAGTAGTGATGTATTTCTGTATTCAGAGCACTGACATTGCTCCAGAAAGAAATGAGAAGAGATTATACAGGAAGGGAATTGAGTCTGCCATGAGCTTCAAGAAAGAAAGAAAAAAAGATGTAAAAAGGAGCTGTTTGTTGCTCTTTGTTCAGGTTTTTTTCTCCAGAGTCTGTTTATAAAAACGTTCTCTCGCCCAGCCTCTTTCGCTCCAGCCTGGTGGCTCTTTCCCCGCTTACCTCCTCCCTGTCTTGCTCTTGCTTGAGTTAAAGCTCTTTCCTTGATTAAATAATGAATAAAAGCTCTTACTGAGCCTGGCTTTCCTGGACCTAGGGAGAAATTACAGATATATGTACATACATATACATGCAGAACAGTCTGAGACAAGAGGCTCAAGATAAACACGCTTCTCCTTGGGTTTTTTTCTTTCTTTTAAACAAATATCATTCATAAACAACACTTACAACACAAATTTAAAATAGGCAAGCCAGCCTAAATGCAGATAAATAGTTTGACTTAATAAACCTCTTGTTTTATAGAATTTTATTTATTTATTTATGTATTTATTTATTTATTTATTTTTACCGGGGATCAAACTCGAGACCTTCCTCTTGTGAGCCAGGCGCCGGAACCACTGAGCTAAATCCCCGCCCCAGGATTTATTTTATTTAAAAGTATTATATTTACTTATTATTTGTATTTTTGCAGCCCTATAGGTTAAACCTAAGACCTTCCAAATATAACGCAAGTGTTCTGCTACTGAGCGACATCTCCAGCCCTTTCATTTTGAGAGTTAGGGTCTTGCTAAATTGCCCAGGCTGGCCTCAAATTCTCAATCTTCCTGCCTCAGCCTCCCAAGTGTCTGAGATTACAGGCATGATATTTGTGTTTGAAAAATGGTTTAGGGCCTCCTTCATCAGGATTACTAAATCAGGTAGGCCTTGAGCTATGCGTGTTACTGTCTATAGAGGGAAGATAGTCCAATTCATAACCAACATTTCTATTTGGCCTTCTTTCTCAAGGTTGATGAATTAAGGCAAACTACTTGCCATATGCCATCTGTTTGGCTGTGTGTCTCCAGGCTAGATGCACTGGCTCCGTACAGCACCCCTCCCCACTTTGATCATGTCCCACAGCTGCAAAAACCGAGTAATGGTAACCACACCCTCCCTATCCATCAACCTACAGGGTCCTTTAAATTGTTATCTGCTCCAGATTCGGAAAACAATCCTACTCTTCTCCACTGATAAACAATGACATAATGAGATTTTGAAAAGAAATTTTACAAAGAGACTGAAGAAAGACAAAATAATATTTTAATGACATAAAATGAATGAGCAGCTCTTGGGCAGATTTCACTTGTGTTTAGCTGCTTTGTGGTTAACAGTGTCTGTAGGTTCTGCAACCAGGAGACTTAACAAAGTTGTGAAATATAACACTTGTTCCTCGAACACAGTGGCTGATATCCATCTGCCCATCCAATGGTTGTTTATTAGCTGACTATATGGTAAAGTTGCATAGAGGTGAACTAAACCAGTACCATCTCTGGCCTCAAGGACCTTGTAGGCTATAGAGGCAGGGAGCCAGACATCAATGGACAAAACATGATGAGCTGAAAAAAGTGTTCTGAAGGCAAGGGTCATGGGTTTTTTTCATTCATTAATTTTTTCCCACTCATTAATTTTATTGGTACATTTTTAGTTATACAATATGCTGACATACATCATTGGGAATTTGCACCTTTACATGATATATCTTGGTTCTTATTTTTTCCCCATTTCCCTGCTCTCCCTTCAGCCCCTCCACCTCTCCCTATTTACAAAGACTTTGTTTCCATTTTTTCCTTTTCTCATATTTATTTCTTTCCCTTCTTTCCTTTCCCCTACACCTCCAACTTCCCCTTCCCCTTTGCACCTTTTCTTCCTATTTCACATGATCTATCATACATTTTTTTTTTTTTTTTTGGTACCGGGGATCGAACTCCGGTCTTCGTGCTTGCGCAGCAGGCAGCGAAACCACTGACCTAAATCCTCAGCCCCGATCTATCATACATTTTGATCCTTTTTTACACTTTCAATTTCACACACCAGAGGAACTATTCAGTATTTACATATGTGTGCCCTTTTTATTTCACTTAAGAGTATGGCCTCAATGTGCATCCATTTTGTCTGTATAAATGTCTCTAGTTTCTCATTCTTTATGGCTGAGTAGTACTCCATTTTATAAAAAGCACATTTTCTTTATCCAGTCTCCAGTTGATGGACAATTGGGCTGTTTCTTAGTTTTAGCTATTGCAAACAATGCCGCTATGAACATGGGTGCACATATATATCTGTAGTATTATTCTTTTAATTCTTTTGGGAAGATACCCAGCAGGGGAATAGCTAGATCAAATGAGACCTCTAATCCTAGGTTTTGAGGTATCTCCATACTGATTTCCACAGTGGTTGCATCAGTCTACACTCCCACCAGCATTAAGTTGTTTATTTGAGCTCGCTTGGTTTTCGCGCACTGCTATGAATGTCCCTTGTAAGACTGCTTTGATTGTGTCCCATAGATTTAGATATGTTGCATTGACATTGTCATTTAATTGTAGGAACTGTCTGATTTCTTCTTTCATTTCCTCTGTGACCCATTGGTTATTCAGAATTGTGTTGTTCAGTTTCCATGTGATTATGAAATTCTTGTGGTTTCTTCTGCTATTGATTTCCAATTTCATTGCACTATGGCCTGATAATATAGAGGGGATAACTTCAGTTCCTTTGCACTTACTTAAACATGTCCTATGAGCAAGAATGTGGTCTATTTTGGAGAATGACCCATATGAAGCTAAAAAGAATGTATATTCTGATTTTGTAGGGTGGAACACTCTGTAAACATCTGTTAAGTTCATTTGTTCAAGAGTTTGATTGAGTTCTAGTATTTTGTTTATTTTTTGTCTAGTTTATCTAGCTATTTGTGACAGTAGTGTATTGAGGTCCCTCACTACTGTTGTATTAGTGCTTATTTGATATTTCATGTCTGTTAGTATTTGTTTTATATAGATGGGTGTACTAGTATTTGGTGCATATATATTTATAATTGTCATCTCCTCCTCTTGTATTTTTCCCTTTACAAGGATGTAGTGTCCTTCTTTGTCTGTCTTAATTAGTGTTGGTTTGAAATGCATTTGATCTGCAAAGAAGATAGCTACTCCTCCTTTGTTTTTGGTTCCTGTTACATGCAGTACTGTTTTCCACCCTTTAAGTTTCAGTTTATGAAAATCTTTTTGAATTAAGTGTGTTTCTTGTATGCATCATATTGTTGGATCTTGCTTCTTGACCCATTCTGCTTGTCTATTTCTTTTGATTGGTGAATTGAGATCATTAACTTTGATGGTTATAACTGATACGTATTGACATCCTTGTCATGACCTTTTCTTGTTGGATTCTCCCCCTTTGCATTTAATTTCTTGTTGTGCCTGATGGATTCATTCTGCTGGGCTTCCTGGGGTTGTGATCCTCACTGTCTTTTCCTAGGATGTTGTTTAAAATTTTTTGGAGTGCTGTTTGGTATTTATGAAGTTCCTCAGGTGCTTTTTGTCATAAAAGTATCTTATTTCTCCATCAATTTTGAAAGATAGTTTTGCAGGGTACATCAACCTGGGTTGAAGATTGTTTTCTTTTAGGGCTTGAAATGCTTCACTCCAGGCTCTTCTTTTTTTTTTTTTTTTGGTATCAGGAATTGAACTCGGGACCTTGCGCCTGTGAGGCAGGCAGTGGAACCACTGAGCTAAATCCCTGGCCCTCCAGGCTCTTCTTGACTTGATGGTTTGTGTTGAGAAGTCTGCTGTGATTCTGATGAGCTTTTCTTTCTATGTGATTTATTTCTCTTCTCTAACTGCTTGGAGGATTTTGTTCTTCTGTTGGGATTCTGAAATCTCAACTATTATATGCCTAGGTGTAGATTTATTTTTATCACAGATAGTTGGAGTCCTATATGCTTCACTTATGTGTATGTCAAGTTCTTTTCCCCTGCTTGGGGAGTTTTCTGCCATTACTTCCGTGAAGTTTTTGGGTTTTTTTTTTTATTTTTATGTCATCTGCACTCTCTCCTGTTTCTTCATTGACTTCAGTCAGTCTTGTGTTATTCTTCTTTGCATCATCTAGCAGCTGCTGGATTGGTCCCTTATTATTTTTAGGAAATTTTTCTTTTCCTGGTCACTAATTGCAATCCTGTCTGCTATATATGATATTCTCTCCTCACATTGGCTCATTCTGCTGTGTAAACTTTCAATGTAGTTTTTAATCTCCTGGATATCTGTTTACATTTGTTTTATGGATTCCATTTGTTTCCTATGCTGGGATTCCATCATGTTCCTCAGCTCCTCTATTTTTTTTTTATCTTTGTCTGGTCTGGAGTTATTAATCATGTCTTTCACTATGGGCACAATCTCCGCTGTTATCTGAGAAATTATTTCTGATTTCATTTTTTCCAGATCCTCTTTTGTTGCCAGTTCAGGGAGTCCAGGTGGTTGAGTATCAGAGTGCTCCATCTCTTTGTACCTTGGGGTTGCCTTAGGTGATCTGTTAGTCTGGTTTTGAGACTTGTTTATGTGTTTTCTCATTTCAACAGATGCAGCCTGCTGTGCCTTTCTTGAGGGGTCTCTTTGCTCACCCAGTGGTCTTCAGTTCTCATCAAACCTCAGAGAGAGCTTCTCTCTGCCACTCATCACTGCATCAATTCCTGGGTTTAGAATAGTGGCCTTCTGGATCCCTGCACTGCCCCGCTGTCTGGGTGGGGTTCTTGTTTGGGCCTGCGCACACTTGGGAAGGTATCTGGATGTGTCTCTGGTCAGGGTCTATCCACCTGTGTAGCTACTGTCTGAGCAGGCTTCTGGCTGGGGCCTGCACGCACTTACCAATGGTATCTGGGCAGCCTCTGGCTGTTGCTTGTGCTCCTGCACAGCTCTTTTCCAGGTGGGCCTTTGGCTGAGGCCTGTAGGCCTGAGCTGCTGGGGTCTGGGAAGGGCCCTGGTAGGGCTGGACCACGTGGGCTTCTTGCTGAAATCTAGGGAAGGATCATGTTTTAAAGAGAGCATCTTACTACTCTTGGGCTCAGGAAAGATTTCTCTGAGAAAATAATGCTGGAAATGTAATCAAGAGGATGAATGGGCCTGAGTAAGAAAAAGTATAGAAAGTATAGAAAGAGGAGTTTAGGGACAATAGGAGAGAGAGGAGACACAAGCTTAGATGAGTAGAATCAAGCTGCGGCAGTTATATATCACTGTGCAATAAATTTCTCCACCACTTAGAAAATTAAAACAACAGATGTTGATTGTATCATAGTTTGTGTGGCTCAAGAAAAGTGGAACAGCTTAGCTGAGCAGTTCTGACTCAGGGTCCCTCTTAAATTGTAGTCAAGAAATTTAAGAGCTGCAGTTCCTGTTTGGTACTGTGGGATATGCTAACTTCCCTGGCTGTGGGCAGGAGGCCCTCTTCCTTGCCACATGGAGCTCTTGGAGAGACTTTGTGACATGACAGCTGGCTTCCTCCAAAGCACAAGCTCCAAGAGACGGAAACAAGAAGTAAGCCTTAATACTTCTTATGTTCTCATCTTGGAAGCCACAAACTGTCACAATAACCATGTTCTATTTATAGAAGCAAGCCCCTAAAGTATACCCCATGCTCCAAGGGATAAGAATGAGGCTCCATCTTTTGAAAGGAGGAGTAGCAAAGCAACCTACAGCCACCACACAAGCTGAGGAGGACTTCGTAGCCATGTTAGGATGTATTGGTCAACTAAGGCTGTTATAACAAAGCACCACAGATTTGATGGCTCCAACAATAGCAAGTTATTTTCTCACAGTTCTAGGGGTAGAAGTCTGAGATCAAAGTATCAGCTGTGTTTTTAAGGCCACTACACTTGGCTTGTAGATGCTGCCTTCTCCCCCACATTCACATCATCTTCCCTCTGCTTGTCTGTGTCCTGCTCCTCTCTTCTAATAAGGTACTGATCATATTAGATTTCCACCCTACTGCTGACCTCATCTTACCTTAATCATCATTTTAAAGACCCAGTCTCCAAATACAGTCATTTTTTTGGTAGTGGGGTGAGGGAAATAGGGCTTTAAAAATGAATTTGGGGGTACACAATTGAGTTTTTAATATAATGACTATGGTATTTATTCTTAGAGCACTAGGAAACAATTGCAGTAAGTTGAGCATGGAGGTGACACTGTCAGATTTTAGAGAGTCACTTACAGGGATAAGAGAGTATTAGGTTGACTTGAAATCCTTATAGTGCTGAGGTGAAAGGTGAGGCATATTGGGATCAGGGTGGAGGCACTAGAGATAAAGTGCAGTTCATGGATCCAAGACACAATCAGATTGCAAAATTGTTAGGACTTTGGATAGATTGTCTATAAAGAGCAAGAATGAAGGAGAGTCAGTGATGATGCCTGGATTTCTGGCTTCTACACCCAGATGGTGGTGGTGAAGCTATTGCTGAGATAGATTAATAGAGCAAGTCTACTTCTAGAGGCAGCGATGAGATTATGAACTTGTGGTGGGTGTGCCATGTTGAAGAACCTAGTAATCAACCAAGTTGGCATATCCCTTGAAATATTGTGTAATGCTTTCTTCCAAAACTGAGAGGAAAAGTCTAGACTTCAGGTTTAAGTCAGCAAGTCACTGGCTGAGCAACACTGTCTGAAGAGAGGACCTGGGTGAGGTTGCATAGCAAAATGATGTGAGTGGAAAGAGAAAAGCGCCTGGGGCTGAAACTCAAAGGACTCTGGTGAATACAAACATTAGCTTTATAAGTTTCATCAGGAGTTTTTACATACACTGAATTTGAAAGGATTGTTTATCTAGGTCTTTATAAAACTTGATATCCTGTATATGAGAATAAATTAAGGACAAGAAAGCAGTTGAAACATTCTGCAACATGACTTATAACTGTATTCTATAAAAATATTTGTGTACATCTCCCCAGTGTTAGACACCGGAAGGATACTGACCTCTCCATTTCATATGTGTGTGTGCTGAAATGAGATAAAACCAAGGTGTTCTCAGTCCTTTTATGTGGCAGATGTTTAAGCAGTCACCTATGAACACAGTCTGATCTCATCCTATCTCTGTTTTGGGTTAGGAATGACCCAGGAAAGGGGCTATTGTGGTATTGGGGGTGAAGATGGCTTCTGGGAGACCTAAGAGGAGGGAGGAAATCAATCATAACAAGAGTGAGATTTCCTTTTCTCTTCTCCTGGCATTATTTCAAGTCTCCTTGGATAACACTTCCCACATGTGCCACTGGGAGGATCTGTGGGAAGGAGCTCCAGGTCCTGGTAAACAGACAAAGAGAGCTTCTCAGAGGAGGACTCCTGCTGGGGACAGAACGTGCTCCCAAACGAGAATGGTTACTTCAATGTCACACATGGATGCACACCTTCTCTGTGTCCAGTAAGTGCACAGGACAGCTGATGAGGGAGGCAGGCACATGCAAGAGGAAGTTAATGGGATAAGGGAGGGTGGGAAGTAGAGAGGTGCCCAATGAGCTAGTAGAGCTCAAGCTGAGATTGTGTGACAATGTGGTGCATACTTTGGGGAACATAGTCTCTTTTAAAGACACTGCTCTTATTATTTTCTAACATCCTACATACTTACTCTTTATTGTGTTTGTAGTTTCTTGTCCTAATCCTGTCCCTGGAACTCTGACTCTGCAAATGCACAGGTCTGCAACTGTTTTGTTCTGTGGCATATTGTCAAGTATTTAGACTGGAGTCAGCACCTAGTGGACATTCAATAGGTGTATGTTGAATGAATAAATGAGTGGACATTCTTCAGAATTCCCCAAAGCAGGGTTGATGTGGGTCTCCATGAATGTGATGATGACTCTCCAGGGCTTCAGTATGCACAAAGCAATGTCCAAAAGAAAGTCTCTTTTCCTTATTTGTCTCTGTTGGTCTACTGACATGGGAGGAAATAAGAAGGGCCCATCCTGTGGGTTTATGAGATGTGTGTACTTTTCCCAGGTCTCCCAGTAGCATTTTTAATGAGATCTTCCCACCACACCACCCCTCACTGACGAACCCCTTCCGGGAAGTGTCTCCTCTGGTCTCCTCCAGGCTGCCCACACCTGCCTATCCCGGATGTGCTTGACCTTTCCCACCGTGTCCACTCAACTCTGCCCTGGGAAATGTAAGCAGATGGTAAGATGGGTGAAGGGAACTAGAGTACTTTTGAATTACATTGACCATTTCTAGGGCAGGTTTCATGCGCAAATTAATTTAGTCCATTTCAGATGGATGGGACAAGCGCCAGGTCAGAAGGATATTGCAGTGGGCTCACTTCCCAGATGGCTCCCACTCCTTCTCTGGTGGACCAGCCAGGGACATGACTAGCTGCATGAGACCATGTCCCACACACTGTGGGGGAGGAGAGCCTGGCCTTCCCCAGACCCTCCAAGTCCTGACCCAGCCTGGACCCCTGCTTTGGCACCTAATAGCATTCTTAGGTTCTTTGGCATCTAGTAGGAAATTTTTCCCCTCTCCCAGCACTTGCCGTATATCTAGGGACACATTTTCTCCCTTTGTTGCTATTTCCACCTCTGCTAATAACATTTTTGACTGACAAAATGTCGTGGGAACCCAACTACTTTGCCAATACCAAGTGCAAAATTGAACCTAATTAAGTACGAAAATTAATTATATCTGAAATAATTTCTGAGGGATCATAGAAATGAAGGTGGATAACCTT
The DNA here is from genome assembly GCF_000247695.1 of Heterocephalus glaber. The sequence goes on from NW_004624771.1 coordinate 6,351,169, forward strand.
TTGAGGGAAGTCCCCTCAGAGGAGGTGAGACTTGGATGAGATTTGAAAAAGAACTTGGATCTGTTTCGGGATGGCAAGGCCTAGGCTTGATATCATCCAGTGGGTCTAGCAGCTGGGCAGAGGATGGGCCCAGAGAGAAAGGTTTATGTTGGAGAAGAGAACAAAATGAAAAAACTTGATTACTCTCCACGGCAGCAGCCTGCTCATCTGTCAGCTAAGCTACCAGACTTCCCCTGATCTGAGCATTGAAACCGACAAAGAGATTAATAAACCAAGTTCAAGGCTGGAAAAGGACAGGACCTCCAGAGAACTCAGTCAGTAACTGTTTGAGACTCAGAAGCTGATTTATGGGGTATGGAAGGAATTGGCCATTGCTTACTCCATGAACACAAGGCATAGAAAGACCATCTTGCTTTTAAATAGGCTTTCTCTGCCTCCATTGTCCCATCTGTAAAATGGAGAGATAATATATCTCCTTAGGCTTGCTTTGGTAATAGGGCAAAGGAAACTCTTAGAACTGGGTCTGGCACATAATGAGCTTTTTGTACAACTGTGACCACTTTTTTCCTACTTCTTCTTTTACTATCGTTGTCGTTGTTACAGGAAACCCTAAATCTCTTAGCTTCTTGGCAGCAGATTCTCCAGGATTCCTCCTTACCCTGCTGGTCTCTGACTCTCAGCCTGCTCTATGGAGTCATCCTCTCTTCTACTTTTGCATGTCAAGGTGTGGCCAGGGTAGACCTGAACTCTTTTTTCTCCTGTAGGTGTGCATTCTCCACAATGATATCTAGCTCCTCCCATATGGATGCTTCATTAACTTCTAAAGTCTTAAATGGCCCAAATACAACTCCTGACTCCCCCACCCCTAGCCCCCAACAGACTCATCACCCGACCAACACTCCCCGTTTTAACAAATGCCGTGGTGATTCACCAACTTGCTCAGTCCCCAGTGGCACCCGGGGGGTCTCTCCGGATTCTCCTCTCTTCCTTACACCTCACACCCAATGCATTAGTCAGTCTAATTTATCCTACCTCTTAAGCACACCTGGAGTGTGTTCACACTTCTCTTATTTCTTCAGTGACTCCCGTCTTAGCCTCAGGTACCAAGACTACAGCCTCTGACTAATTCTTCCTGCTTCTTGTGTTCTACTCTAGTACCGCTCCACACAAAGCCAGAGGGATCTCCAACTAATCATACCAGATCAAGCCCAGTGATTTCTTATCATGATCAAAATTAAATCCAAATCGTTTCCCCTGGGTCATAAACCAGTTCTCCCAGCTCTGCTGCCATCTTCCACCTCTTACCTTCTTTCTCAACTGCTGCACCAGGCGTGCCACTCCCCTGCCCTTGCACAAGCCCACCCAGCCTTTCCTCCCCTGGGATGGCAAGCTGTGCCTCAGGAGGGTCTGTTCATCACTCAGTATGATTGCCAGCTCCTCCAGAGGCCCCATCTAAAAGAAGCCACCCAGCCACTCACTTCACACCAGTCTATTTTAACTATCTGCATTCACTTATCTCCAAATATTTGTTTCTTGTCTATATATTTTATTTTTGTCTTACAATGTACAGATACTGGAAGAAAGACTACATCTGTCTTAGTCACACTGATATCCTCAGAGCCCATAATAGTACCTTGCGCACAGTAGGTGGTCAGTTAAAAATATTAAGTTGTGAGGGCCTCAGACAAAGTACTTGAGTAAAAGTACATAAAGTTTGGGTCAAGAACTAAGTTAAAACCTGGTTATTACTGTGTGACTTTATTATGTTGCCTGTAACCTTGGTTATAGCTGTTTGACCTTGAACTTACTTAGCAACCACTCTGAGTCTTGATTTATTCATCTGTTAAATAGCAATACCACTTACCTTGCTGAATTTTGTAACAATTACTTGAAATAATAAATGCATGGACAATAGAGTGGCTTGGCTAATATGGATCTCCAACAAGTGTCACTTATTTTTATTAACATTGAACTTCTGGGCAGTAATGGAAACCAAAGCCTGAAGACATTGAAGAGAAAGAATCAGGGGAAGAGGAGCCATCTTCCCTGGGAGTCAATAAAAGGAAAGTGAGGGGAGAAAACACAACCTGCAGCCTCCCCCCCCAAGCTCTCTGGCCACCCTTTTATAATGCTGCTGTTAGCAGTGCTCTTAAGATGTACATAAATACTGGTGCATTCTAATGGCACTGGCATGGAGGCCAATAAAGGAAATGAGAGGCAAAGTTATCAATGTCTGTCTGAGGAACTCCATGGGACCCAAGCCAGGGCTGTAACAAGGATCCAGAAGTTACATCAAAGCAATTGATTCTCTATCACCTCAGGAAGATGTGCATTCAGGGGAGCTGGCAGCCTGGTCAGTCATGGCCTGCATTAATTAATGAAAGATGCAAATGGTGCCACTCCCAACACCACTGCCCTCCCTGGAAACCTGCAGGCCTCCAATCCAGTAAGTGTTTGGCACCTTGAATTCTTAGCGATGCAAACAATGGAAGAAAAACTGGGACAGACAAAGGTATTTGATGCTAACAGGTGTCCCTGTGACATGTTTTAGCAAAGGAGGAGGTGATGGGGGGTTGGGGGGGCACTTCCGGGGTCACCCTGCGTAGCCAGGCTGTTGTAGAGCCGGATGAAGAACACAGAGCTCCTGGAAGGAGCCACTTGAAGATTCCTGGCTCACCCTTCTGGTCTTCTCTGGGCTTCATATGTCCCATCGGTGGATAGGTTCATGACACAATGCCACAGAAGTAAGGGAATGAATCTGCCCAGAGACCTGAGCCTGTGATGTGCCTAGAGAGTTATGTCTGTGAGCTGGGCATTTTCCCACTAGCCTGGATACCTGCCCCCAGGCCAGTGGTTTTGTTTTATTTGTTTACAGATGCTCAGGGCCCAGCATGGTGCCACGGTCACCCCACAATGCTTGCAGATGAAGAAATAGGTTTTGACAACACCATCTCTGACTCTTGTCATAAAGATGTGGCCTTGGCCTTGTAGCACCGAAAAACCTCTCTGAGAGGAGCAGAAAGGTGAGAATACAGTACAGGCAATTCAGAGAGAACTGGCCTGGGGGTGAGGGAGAAGTTACTGAGGTCACCAAACAACAACTTCCTCTCCTGCTGCCTCTGGGAACTGTTAAACTCAGCCAGCTTATGGGTTGCAGCCAGCTTTGTGGATCTCTTGCGGTTGGAGAAGGCAAGGCCCACAGGTCCACTGGTTGGCAGTGCCATTCCCTCCCCTCTATCTGGCCCCACCTCCCTCTCCTCCCTGGGCTACTCAGTGAAGAAAACCAAAGGAAACATGGGGTTTTCAAGTAGCAAAGGCATTTGGGGTCTTCAGCAGACTCATTCCCTTACTCATCTGTTCATTCATTTGACTCAACTGTACCCCAGGCACAAAGATTTCCTGGGCTTCCTTAGGAAAGGGAACAATAAACCTTGGCACTGTTACCCAGACAGCTCCCTTTCCTAAAGGCAGGGCTGGTTCTGAAGTGCCTGAGCTGCAGGTGGCTTTCTGCTGCAGTCCACCCCTGGATAGGGCCTCTGTCTTGTCCCTAGCCCAGAATGCTCTGGAGCCTCAGCATCCAGCAGAGCTAAGGGCTCATTTGGTGTAAGGCATCTAGGGTCCTAGTTACTGAAAGATCAAAAGGTGCTCCTTAGAAGCTGCTCTGTTCTCTATGAGTTGCCTACTTTCTTATCTTGCTAATAATGATGGAAGCTGGGGGAGGAAGAGAGCTCAGCACTATGGCCCATCTAGTTTAATTTATAACTTATGCAACAGCAGCAATTAGTATGTATTGTTCACATTTCTTCTTAACACTTTCACTAAATCCCTGGTGTTTGAGATGGCTGGTGCATTCATGCCTAGCTTGTTGGAAGATGTGAACATGTTCTAGGGAAGGGGATATGGGTGCAGGGCTACTGGCAGCAGAAGATGGAGAGGCCTGGGCTGTCTTCAGCCTTAGCCATATGGGATCCATTTTACTTGAAACACGGGATTCTGACAAGAGCACCTGTTTCACATTGTCTGCAGTTCGTGTTTTCTTGGAGTAGGAGAGCAGGGGACTTGATCAGGATTCAGTCCTCACTTTGTCTTTTGGGAAGAAAGGAAGGAGCATGGGAGAGGAAACTACACGTGATGAGTCTCAGCATATCACTTCGTGTTTTCATTTGGGGTTGACCATGGTTTGCCTATGTCTAAAAAAGTTCTAAAAAATGGGGAAGAGGCGAACTGGAAGTGGCTGAGAGAAGAAGGGAAACTAAAAGACAGGAAGGGAAGAAAAACATGTTTTATTTTGAATGCTATGGTCCTGCCCTTTTAGCATGATTCCTTTTTGTGGGTGTAAAGAATTGATAATACTAATGTAGATTGAGCTTTTGGAGAAATAAGCATTTGTAAGAAGACTGTAATGCAGGGATAAAGGCGGGTAGCAGAGCACAGAGTAGAAGGACTGGTACTTGAAGGCTGCAGAGGGTATGAATCAGGTTCTAAGTCATTAAAACAGTCAAGAGAAAAGATAAGTGAGATGATGCTTGTCAGGGGAAAGTGTGATGCTTTTCCCTCTTCTGGTAAAGGCTTAGGAGGGGGAAAGCAGGACTGATGTCAGGGGAGAAAAGAGAAAGGACCCAGAGCAGGCAGAGGTGAGCCTAGGAGGACTCTGTGAGCCTCGTAAAGCTTAGCCCCTGTCACAGTGTCCTGAGAATGTCTGTGGCTGATCACAGATGAAACTATACTCCCTCATACCCACCCCACTCCTGGAAAAGAATCAGGGATCCTGAGTAGTAAGTGAAGGAAATGAGCTTTACAAACAAAGAATGCCGGAAACTCTGTGTTTGTACATGGTCTTGAGACTGATGACTGGTGTGCATATTACTAATGTTTTCTATGACACTTCTTAATGACTGTGTTAGAAGTGTTGTTTGTCTCATATTTTAAATATTCCCAAGAGTCCTGGAAAAGCAAGGGTAATACACAATATTTCACAAAAATAATTCCCCAAAAGGATTCCATGCATGCTAAATCAACTTCTGAGTTTTTTCTTTCTAAAAAATTGTGTGTGTGTGTGTGTGTGTGTGTGTGTATGCCTACATGAGTGTACATATGTAGTCAACACTGAGATTCAGTCCCATACCTGGTGGTAGCACGTTTCTGGGGAAAGAGACCTTAGCCCTGATAATCCTATCACTGGCTGGTGAGCATTCTTTCAGGCCACTTCTCTCATTTTTTCAGGTCCAAATGAAATCTGAGAAATACAGGTGAACCACAGGGGCAATAAAGAAATAAGAGAGCTGACAGAAAAAAAATCCCATTAAAACATGAGGTTTGTTGGAGTAAAAGGGAAGAAAAGACATGTTAGTTACTTCCTGGTGAAGCAATTACGGAATTTTGCAGAGAGTGATAGTTTTGGAAATGACTGGGGGCCTGGACTGGTACAGGGAAGAACTGTTACTTGGATGGACTCAATGGGAAGATGTCCCTCATCCCAAGGTATGGACTTGTTTCTTTCCAAACACAGCCTCCGATTTTGTCCTTTTCATGCCCAAGGATATCCATTGGAAAGAATGTTCATCAAGATACAAGGTCATGGGCAGAATGAAACTTTTAGACTCAACAGAGTTTAAACCCATGAATTTAACCTTATTGCTCCAGTTCTATATCCAGTAGAATTAATTAGCCAGAGAGTGTAGGAAATTGGGCTTTAGTGTGGAATGTAATCTAATGTTCAATAAGTAGTGTTTGAACACGCGAATGAACTGTTCTTTGGACAAACACATTGTGGTGGACAAAGGTCAGGAGCCAGTTACAGGATTTGTGATTTATCATAAGAAAGTGATCAGTGAAATTTCAGTGCCTTTCCTTGAGGACCTCAGAAAGAGCAAGCTTGGAGTAAACTAAGGATCAATTACTGAAAGAGAGAGAAAAATGAAGTTCTCAGAAGTGATTCAGAGAGAGCAAAGTGAATAAAATTCAAGGGAATAGGAGACCCAAGAATTGCAGGGAAAAGAGCTATTTAGAAATGTGGAAAGTATTGGAGAGTTGAAGGAGAATGAAAGTTCAGATCTAATCATCTTAGAAGAAAAAAATTAAAATTCTTTGACAAAAAAAGAAAACAGGAAAAAAAAAAACCCCAGTAAGGGCAGGTCTAATGTGTAAACTAACAAGACTTGTACAATTTGGGATGTTCCAAAGTACTGAGAAATACAAATATGTGGTGGCAAGCTGTTAGGCAAGTGAAAGGGCTTCCATGGCCAAAGTGGTTTGTGAAACACAAGGGTAAACAGTGATAAACAGGGTTCTCCTCCCTAGTGCTCAGGGCTTTTAATGTGATCATGTTCACCGTCAGCCCCATAAGGAAGATACAGTACTGTCATTTTCCGAACTGAGCTGACTAAAGAACATCTATTTTCATGGAGCGTTTGACAGAGTCGATATTCAGAGAAGATACTTCAGGAATGTTGAATATGATTCATTCATATTGGGTCTCTTTGGGTTGTGGTGGTGTGGTATGGCAGGAAGTGTTGAAGAGGAATAGAAATTCTATAGTGCTCCATTACCTGTGTGGCTTTGAATGAGTTATACAACCTCTCTGGGCTTCAATTTCTTTAGATGCCAAGTGAAGCTGAGCTAGATGACTTTCCTTCCTTCCTTCCTTCCTTCCTTCCTTCCTTCCTTCCTTCCTTCCTTTCTTTTCTTTTCTTTTTTTTTTGGTACCGGGGGTAGAACTCCGGACCTTGCGCTTGTGAGACAGGCGGCAGCACCGCTGAGCTAAATCCCTGCCCCCCATCTCTTTCTTTCCTTCTTTCTTTCTCCTCTTCGATAGTCCTGGGGATTGAACCCAGCACTTCTGCACAGAGCTACAACCCCATCTTTAAAAAAGTTTTTTGAGACAGCACTTCCTAAGTTACCCAGGCTAGGCTCGCACTTGTGATCTGCCTTTCTCAGCTTCCCAGAGTGCTAGGATCTCAGGCATGTGCCATCATGTCTGGCTAGGCTTTATGCTTCTAATGGGCTCCCTTTGAACACCAGAACCATGTGTATACTATGGGATAAATATACGAAACCCATCCATCATTTATTTAATTCTGTCTCCCTCACTGCCCCTCTGAAGGCAGGGTGTGTATCTATCTTGTGCCCCACGTAACTATAGTGCCTAACACAGGACTTGAGGCATAGGGAACACTCTAAACATTTCTTTGCATGAATGAACGAGTGACTTCATATTTAATAAACTATCATTTCATCTGTGCCAGAAAGGAAGATGGAGTGCTAAAAGAGCAGACAGTGACTGGGTCAGGCTGGAGGACACTCCCAGAATGCAGGTGCCACCGGTCATTCCTGGGACAGTGCAGGCCAGGCACTGGTGTGCATGGGAACTCTGGCACTTCTGGGGTCCTAGTCTCATTTAGGCTACAGGCAAACCCCAGGAGCAGGGTGGCTCCTTTCCCATCACAAGGAGAGGCCTGCCTCCTACAATAGTTTCCTATTGGTGCAGGAGCACGCAGCTCACAAATTGCCTTCTCACTGGACCAGGCTGCCTGACAGCCAAGCTCACTGCTTCCTTGTCAGCTGCTGCAGCCTCGGTGGCTGGCAGTGAGAATCTATTTTTTCCCACCAAATTAGTCACTGTTGGAAGCTAATCTCCTGGGGTTCCCTCACACACATGCCTGCCCTCACACACCCTCATGCACTCACCCCTCTTTTCGGTCCCTTCACTGCCTCATCCCTCCTCCTCTGCTGCAGGTGTTTGGGCTGAGGTGGGAAACAGCCACACTGGTGCCAGCATGGAAACTGCACAGATCTCTGTGTGATTGTCCAGCCTGGACCAAGGACAGAAAATGGGCCACATCTGCTGGCCTCGAGTTGAATGGGGGGCAGATGAGCAGATGAAGCTGCTGAGAAGTTCCACCTGCCAGACTCGCCCTTGGCTACTACAGATGCTTTCAGAGCCTTTCTCTGGAGAAGGGTAGCAAAGGAAAATCACTCCGTAAGGCAACTTGTTCCAGGAAGAGGCACTCTGGCTTGAAGATTGTGAGGCTGGTCACTTGCAGACTATGTTTGATCAGTATTGGAAACACACTGACATTTGCTGCCTGTAAGATCGGGGCATTAACTTTATTTTCCAAAAGCAAGCCTTTGTCATCATCCTCAATTAGACCTTATGGGCTGTCCAATGTCTTGAGAAATAATCTGTGTATATTTGTGTGTATGTGTGTGGACGTGCGTGCGCACGTGCACTTGTGTGCATGTACAGGCACATGTACTGTAAGGAGAGAAGAGTATGGAAATTGGTTACAAGCAGACCTTTCTTGGAGCCCTCTGCCCACTGTTTGTTACTTAGGTAGACAGACAGAGAAAAGGAGAGCAGGAACAGCTGCCACAGGTTCCCAGATGCCTATCTGGCCAGTGCCAAGCCCGGCCCCCAAACTCATCCATTGTGATCCCGCACAGTCTGAGTCTCTCTACAGAGAAGTGGTGGCCCCATCATTTTGTGGGCTCTCTCTGTGGCTCTAGCTACATATGCAATATCTCCTGAAGCTGTGAGACCTCACTCGTCAAACAGTCCAAAGAAGAAAACAGTGTCACTCCCGCAACCACAGAGTGGCTCCCCACAGCTGGAAGGTAGCACACAGACAAGAGTTGGAGAAGTTTCCTGTACATCTGAGTCTTGCTCCCCTTGAAGTCTAAGCCATCCCAGAGAGAGGGAGGTGAGAAGAATTGATACCCAGCTCCAGACAAGGACAGTCGCCTCTGGCAGAGCTCTCGGATGAGCCTTGATATCTAGCACAGTCTCACCCGAGCCCACCACTCCATCCCTCAGGGTTAGAAAGTGGTGGGAGTGAGGATGGAAACTGCTTTCCAGTGCAATGGAATCTAAAGTATCTGTGTCCTCTCTAGATTTATTAATCATGTCTTGCACCATGAGCAAAATCTTTGCTGTTATCTGAGTAATTATTTCTGATTTCATTTTTCCCAGATCCTCTTTTGTTGCCAGTTCAGAGAGTCCAGGTGGTTGACTATCAGATTGTTCCATCTCGTTTCCCTTTGTGCTTGCTGTAGGTGATCCAGAAGTCTGTTTTTGAGACTTGTTTATATGTTTTCTCATTTCCACCGGGGGTGTGTGTGTGCTTCTGGCACCCACATGGCTCACCTTCTCTGCCCTAGGAGCTTGGGATGGTGGTGGGGGTGCTTCCTTCCAGGTGCTGGGACTGGCTCACCTTCTCTGCCCTAGGAGCCTGGGATGGCAGCAGGGGAGCTTCCTTCCAGGTGCTGGGACCAGCTGAGCTTCTCTGCCCTGGGAGCCTGGGATGGAGTCAGGGGAGCTTCCTTCTGGGTTCTGGGACTGGCTGAGCTTCTCTGCCCTAGGAGCCTGGGATGGAGATCTTAATATTGTAATTTTAAAAATGTATAACTGATATTGTGTAACAGGAATAAAAGGTCTAAAAGAGCAGGGGAATTGGGAGGGGTAGGGGAAGGGAAAAAAGGGAAAGGAAAAAATATGAGAAGAGGAATAAAAATGGAAATAAGGTCTTTGCAAATGGGGAAGGGTGGAGTGAGTGAAGGGAGAGCAAGGGAAGGGGGAAAAAAATAAGAACCAAGATACTCATGTAATGGTACAAGATCCCAATGATGAATGTAACTGTATTTTATACCTAAAATGTACCAATAAACTTAATGGGGGAAAAAAAAGAAATCTATAGTAGAATCTGCAGTGAGTGGAAGTCTATTTCCTTGAGAGAGTGCATGGAAATTGCCATATGGAAAGAGTGGAGTCTCTGGGGCCAACTGACTCACCTCTCTCAGCCATGTCCTTGTCTAGGAGGCAAGAACTGGCATCCCTGCTTCATAGGGTCCTTGAGAGGATTTAGGGGCTTATGGATATAAGTACCCATGCCCTGGAGGGGTTTGCAGTAAGTGATAGCTGTGATTATAATATTCATAGCCACAAATGAGCACTGGCACTTAGTAATTAATACGTTTAACTTTTTCAACGTGTTCTTATATTTGTTGCTCCAGCTCATTTCTACCACCAGGAGCCTGGTTAGCACATATGGGGATTAAAGACACTAGATATCTGAATTTTTCTCAAGGAAAATATGGAGGTCTCCCCTGATTCATGAACCATTTCTGATACCAGAGTCTGAAGTGCTGTACCTAGAGCATCGCCCACTTCGTGCCAGGCACTGCTTCCAGGCTTGCTGTGTCCCTTGCATCCACAGGACTCTCCTCCACAGACCCCTGCCCCTCAGAAAGCGCGGGGGGGGGCAGCCTCAGGTGGGGTGCAAGTGGGGACATCCTGCACCTTCCTCCTTGTATGCTGGCACTGCTCTCCACTCTGCTCCCACCTCTTCCTGCCTCAGTGGTTCATAGCTGTGATTTTGCCCTAGCAACATTTCTATGTCTTGCTTTGGGAGTGGCATGTCTCCTGTAGGTGCACAGATGGAAACCTTCATCAGACAGGAAGCCATTTCTTGAAGTCTTACACCAGTTTAAGAAGAAAATACTCCATTTCTGGAAGGCAGAATGGAAGTGCCCAGGGCTCTGAGTTCAATCTTCCCTCTCCTCCTGGGCTTCCTGACTGGTGAGGGCAGTGGCTCCTTGTAGGTGGAGCTAGACCCTATTCCTCTCATCAGTTCTTCCTGGTCCCTTGACCCCATGGGCAGTTGAAAGCCAGGCTGCCCTTGGCTTGGCTCCTGCTCTGCGGGTCTTTCTGCCCCCCACCCCAAGTCGGCTTTCCCTTCGCTTCTCTGCTTCTCCGGAGTCTCTTCTGACATTGACCCATGTCTCCTTTCTCTTCCTCTTTCTTGGCTCAGACTTCCTCAGTCCTCCTGCTGTCCTGATCTATTCTGGGGAGCTGCTCTTTCCTCCTCATCCCCACTGCTTCCAACCAAATGCTGTCTACTAAAATGAAGAAACTTGGAAATGAAAGGCAGCCCCTTCTCCCTGGTCTATCCTTCCTGTCCCACTGACCCGTATGTGCCCACTGTCCTGTGTGCGCCTGCAGCTCTGAGTGGACTTCTATGTGCCAGGCACTGTTCTAGGTGCTCCCATAATATTTACAACACTTTATTTAACCTTTGTGACAAGCTGGAGTGAGTACTAATACTACCTCATTTTCACAGAGAGAGAGCTAAGGTTCAGCTTGGCCCCCTGACTTAGCATTGTCACACTACAGCCCCAGGATTCACTTAGACAGCTTTGGTCCAGAGTCCATGCTTTCAATACCACTCAAAGTGGTTTCTCTACGCAGAGACAAATGCAAGGCAGACCAAGTAAGTGCATTGGTACTTACTCCCACACTCAGACCTGAGTGCCCCTTTCCCCATCCTCTCTGTGCAGACCCCTCCTCAGGGTCCGTCCCGGCATCTTTGCTCCACCCCAGCGTGTTCTCAGACTCCTTGTGGCTGTCACTGTACCTCCTGCATTTGCACAGCCCTGGAGCTTCACCTCAAGCTGTATGGCTTCTTCTTTCTTCTCCTTCTAATTTCCCCATCTCTCCTCCCTCTCTGGGCATGCAACTTTCATTGTCACTCTGCCAGCATCTCTTCTCTATGTCTCTATCAATATCTCTTTCTCTCATTTCCCCTTTCCCATCCCAACACCCTTCCACCCTCTTCCTCCTCCTTTTTGATTCTCTTTTGTTTCCCTCTCATGCATTCAGTGGCCCCATTTATTACATCAGGGCACAACCCAGAGCAGTGCAGTCTGTGTCTTTGCCTCCCCACTGGGGCCTCCACCTTCTCTGAGATTCTCAGCTGCAGATGGGAGCCATGTTCAATCCAAGCTCTGTTCCTCCCCAAAGAATAACAATGAACTCAGGAGCCACAGAAGCAGAAGAAAGGATGTCTCTGTATTTCAAGAGATATCCTGATCTCTTGGGACAAAGTGACTTCTCTTGGTTTATTTATAAACTGGGGCTGGAGAGTGCCCTGAATTCAGATGGGTCAGCTGGTTGGGGGTGGGGTCAGCTGTGCTTCCCTTCAAAGTCAAGGCCAATTGTGGTTACACAATCATGAGCTTGCTCTTTCTTTCCTCAGTGCCCTCAGCAGACAGAAGCATGTGCTCAGAGGCTCTGTGAACTGGTAGGTAACCCATGACCATACATGATATGTCACTGATAGCTGTGTCATCCAGGCAAAAGAGACACTGAAGCCAGATCAATGAGATGACTGGAGCTGGAGGCAGAGGTGAGCCTTCTTCCCCTCTGCAGGCTTCCTTGCTCTTCCACAGTGCCTTCCGCTATGTGGCATGATAGGAGAGAGCCACACTGGTTTCCTCTCCTAGTGCATGGCCTCCTGGTCTTCCCTGTGGCCTTCAGTGGCCTGGAGCGGGGCTCATGCACAATTTCTTGCTTAATCCTCTTCTCTTCCAAGAACCTTGACTACTCTAGCTCACTCTATACCTGCTTTCTTCAATATCCCTCATGCAGCCCTTGGTCTTTGATCTAGACCTTGCTAGCTTAGGTCACTGATGTCATCTTCATGGCTGGGGGGCAGTATCTCATGGCAGAATGAACATGCACTGCCCTTTTTACCTCCTCAATTAAACTGTAGGCATTTTGAAGACATACATCATGTCTTCTGTTAATGTTGTCTCTCTTTCTTCTCCAACATCTAGTCTAGTATCAAGCACCCAGTATTTGTTCAAGCCCAGACAGCCTGTACCTGACCAGAAACTTGCAGTCTCCCATCAGTGCCTAAACTATCTGGCCCACCAGACTATGTGCAGCACAGGGAGGGTTGTGATATCTAACAAACTCCTAATAAAGAGAAAACCCACTTTAATAGTGCAGAACTTTGTTTCCAGTCACCAGCCATAGAAGCCAGAGCCATCTGAGAGAGTTAACAAAGAGCCCTTCCTTATTTTATCCTGACCTCTAAAGTTGAACTTGATCAACAGCAAAGCATACAGTTAGATAGAAAATTCTATTACCTTTAGCCTTTAGGTAAGTCAGAAGCTGCTTGTTGGGAGCTGTCTTTCCACTTAGAATGGTGTCCAGATAGGGGTAACTACAGGGAGCCAGGTGGAACCCAGTCACTCTCTGGAAGTGTAGAGCATAGCCAGCCACGCTAACTGACTCCAGTGGTCATCTATACTAGGATGGTACAGATGGTCTTGCCTGAATGATATCTCCTCATCTTTCTGCCTTCCTCAAAATGTTAAGGCCAAACTTCCCCAAGGATTTTGTTTTTCCAAAACCACTGTGGTCTCCCGCTTGGACTTCTTTTCTCTGCCAAGCTCTTTGGTTTTAGCCCATTTGTTTTCTTTATTTAGCTGTCAATGTCTCCTTTGCCTTTGGACTTTGACTTTGAGACCTCCCATTGCTCAATGCCTTGCAAAGTACCTCACTCCCAGGTGCAATTCCGAGGACTGTCTTTGGGTCAGAAGAGGGATGTCAGGTGTGAGAAGCAAAGAGGAGAGGTTGGCAAAACAAGAAGAATGGATAGCCCAATGTTATTTTCTCAAAAGAACACCTGACTTCTTGGATTGAAGGTTAGCAGGAAGGCAACCTTGCCTGCAGACTGGTCTGGGCTGTGAGACTCAGAAGGCCTGAGATACACGGACAGTCTTCAAACCTGGCCATGCATAAGAAAGACCTAGGTATGTCTTTTAAATGCAGATCTTCTGGCCCAGCTCTTGAGATCTGAATTCGATAGGTTCAAGGTGGGACAAGGGAAGGTGTATATTTAATACATTCAATCCCTCCTCTTCCTGCCCCAGCTAGGCAGGTCTGTGTCCAGAAAACACAGAATTATTAATTCCAACCCAATATACTCCCCCATGGAGGGCCCTTACTCAATTCTACCCCCTCATCCTTAGTGTTGACTTTTCTAGGGTGACTGAGGATAAGAACAGAAAATTTTGTATACCAGGTTGGAGCTGCAAATAAATGAAAGGGTTGCTATGATATCTCCCAATCAGAGGTGCCACAAGCTAACTCTTAAGTCTTATAATTGATGCCCATTAGGAATAGCTTTTCCTTTAGGATCTTGTAGAAAGAATGAACATTTGAAAGTGCCTAATGCATTTCTCGGTGGGAAAGCATTCATTTCTGCTGGCACTTACTCCTAGCCCCCTGGCTTCTCCCTCCTCTTTCTCTGTCATTCTTGATCTTCCTCCTTCTACATAATAAAACAAACCTTTCATTTTGGTAGCTCTTTACAATTTTCAAACCTCTTTCCTATATATTATTTCTTTTCAATAAGAATCCAGTGAGATGTGTAGAGATTTTTAATTCCCAGTTAATAAATGAAGTTCACAAATGCTCAATGACTCAGCTAAGGTCACCTTATAAGGAAGTAGCAAACATGGGTGGGGCTTTGTTCTCCTAAGATGAGCCTTGCCCACCCCTCTGGTTTTCTTGGTTCTTTTCTTCCTTCTTCTTTTCTTCTTTCTTCTTTTCCTCTCTGCCTGCCTCCACTTTTCCTCCTGAGATTAAATTGTCAGACAAACACTTGTTAAGAGGTTTTCCCACTGCAGGGAAAGGGCTGAGATGTTGCATGAAAGAAAATGCCTCCATCCCCTGAGAGGAGGGAGAAAGTGCTCTGACATCCAGTCCCAGTGTGATGGTACGTTTCCCCCACCTGCAGCTCTTGCAAGAATGCAAAAGCAGGATAATAGAGTGTCATTTGCCTCCCACCACCAAGGAGAGAGTGGTACCAGTCACAGAAACAATGAGGCCATGGAGGCAAATCTAAGGAAGGAGCCTGAAGCCAAAGAGGAGATGAAGCACAGGCCTAGGTAGGCTCCTGAGATGCACTCTGACCCCTGTGACCCGCTGTCCCCAACTCTGCAGCTATGGAACTGCAGAGCACTTGTATCCCTGCCAATATTTTAATGTTCTGGTCTCCTTGGACAGTGGGAAGGTAGAGAAACATTGCACTGGGAATCCACACCCCTGACCCTGAGTCTTATCTCAGCTGCTTCCTACCTGAGTGGCCTGTGGCATTATGATCCCCAACCCTTTGAGCCTCCGTCCTCTCCTCTATAACCTAGAAACAGCATTGCGGGAAGGCTCCACAGACAGACTATTTTCCTCCTGGCTCCGCATCTCTCATCTGCTCTGGGTGCAGGAGAGCGTGAAGTTCTTCTCCACATCCATACTCAATTCTGTATACGGAAATGTGCTGGAGAATGGAAAAGGCCAGTACAAATGTAAAGGCCATGGTCATGTGCCCCTTAATGACTTTTCAGTCAACAATGGACCTCAGATACAACAGCAGTTCCCTAAAATCACATCTCCTTGGGATGCCATAGCCTTCTTACACTGCATGAGAGCACTGTGACAACTGTGACATCAAAGTCACATAATGGTACATTTCACAGAGTATATCTCCATGGTTAGGGGACACATGACTGTAATTGTATATTAGGAGGAGATAAGTAAAGAAGGAAGGAGAAATGGGCTCTCCTCATTGCCTGGCTGCTTCTTCTCCCTTGTAGCTTGCTGTCTATTGCACATGGTCCTCTGGCCTTTCCAGCTATGATTCTCATCCTGAGTTTCTTTTCAGCCCCACCAGGAGAACAGCCCTTTGTCTCTGTCCCAACAAGAGCTGCCCTGCCAGCTGTCCCAGCATGTGCTCAGGGCCAGGTCTGCATGCCCCCCACCCCCCAGTCCTGACACCACTTTCCAGGCTGGTTATGAGATGCCCAGTCCCCTCTGATGTCAGGAGGCCCGGGAGTGGCCAAGCTGAGAGTGGAAGTGGATCTTACACAGAGAAAGAGCCATCTTGCCCTCCAGGAGCTCATCAGAACAAGAAGCTGTGTTCCCTCTCCTAAGACAAAAGGAAGCTCACTCCCACCCACCTGCCTCTCGGGGTTTGCCCTGGGGATTAATTCAGACAATTGGTGCCTGAGCCCTGGTGATACATCAAGTGTCTGGGAACTGCTAAATCACAGCTTCCTTCCCTAATCTTATCACCTGCCATTACAGATCAGAATATGAAAGGTGACATTTGTAAAGCTCAGTGCGGTGCCTGTCACTGTGCTGTGAGAGACTCAGAATAGTGCTCCCTTCCCAGCAGTTACTATGGCACCTGCATCAGGAATTCACATTCCCCCCCAACACACCTTTGAAAGCCAGCCCTGACACTGAGCCCTTCCTTCTCCATCCTCCCATGATCATGTGCAGTACAGACAGCATCAGGTATTTCTGGGGTGCCTTTCCTTGCCCCAAGTCCCAGCCTAGATCCTTCACCCTTCCTGTGGGCAAGGCACCTGCCTGAATTCAGTGGCTGCTTAGGAATTGCTGTGGTCCCATCCCACCAGGAAAGCAGGCATTCAGACCTCAGGAGGAAGGCAGTGGGGTGTCCCAGGTCAGGGAGCGGCAAGGCAAAAGCAAGCTCCACAGTAGACAGGAGGAGACCCATGTGCACACCATATACTTGAGCTGGCTCTGTGCTCCATGGGTGTTCATGGATATGCTCTGCGTGAGTTTCAGTCCCAGGGATCCCCTCTGTGAGTATGTTGTCTATGCATGGGAGCTCACATCTGCCACGTGCAACCACAGCGACACCTGCATACTCCTGGTACCGCCTATACTTGTGAGAGCATCTCTGTGTTCCACGTTCACATGTTACAGCTGTGTATAAGCCTGCTTGTGTGGTTGAGAGGAGTTATGAAAATGGTATTTGTGTTCACACAGATCTGCCCTGACCATGGGGGTCCATGAGGGATGGAGGGGAACACTGGCTTGGGTGGGCAGGGCCAAGCTGTGCTACGCTCTGTGAGGCAGGCTCAGTAACAAGCTTGTAAGGCTTAGCATTTATCTGTGCAGCTTTTGCCGATCCACAAAGCCCCATGCGCTCAGGCATTGCTAACAAGCCAACGGCGACAAGCCCAAGTGCACAATGGGACCAAGCAAAAAGCTGAGAAGAGAGGTCTCTGCCTGCTTGGCTGCTCGGCAACTCACCAACATTTTACTTCCCTCTTGCAAACTCAGTGTGATCTGTCTGCATTTTATATCTGCACCCCATCCCTCCCAAACAAAAATAAGCTCCATAGTCATTTTGCAACTCTAAACATTCCCATCTCCCCACCTCCTGCTTCTCTTTCTCCTAGTTCACCTTTCTCTATTTCCAAGCTCCCACTGAATTAGATTAGTCACATTCTTAATTGACTGTGCTGGTAAGAGCTCTATTAGGTATTAAATGTTTGTCACAATCCAATTAAAAAATCCATCACAGCAGGACAGGTTTTCTGAGGCCCAGCAGACTGATGCTGGGGGGCCTGGTGCTCTCCTGTCTTCCAGGGGGATGGAAAGAGGAACATGACCCAAGAGGAAGGGAGAGCCAGGGAAGGGTCCTGCTGCTGGGACATTACTGTCTGAGCATCCCTAATGCCTGGAGGAGTCAAACTACAGAAGGGGCCAAGCATCCTGATGGCCCAGGACTGTCTCAGTTTAGCAAAGAGAGTAGTAGCCATCCTAGTCTACAGTTTTGCTGTTTCCTTGAGCCCCATAGGGCAATGGGGTAGGGCTAGGAGGTGTGTGTGTGTGTGTGTGTGTGTGTGTACACTGGTGGGCAGTAAGGTAGGCTGGGATGGAAAAGGACCGGACTGACAGTTTAAGCCTGGTGGGAGGTCTTTGGGCTCCAGCACACAGAATTGAATTTGACAGAGTTGGCCTGTGGTTTCCAAGGCTCCCACTCTAGGCCATAGCTTCATTCAGAACCTTTTCATTCAGAATTATCCTTCTGTTCCATCTTAAGAGTCTTGCTCAGGAGAGGAGATATCTCATGGTAAAAGGAAAAGAAAATGGACTTTCACCACTTTTCTCCCCAAACTTCCTTGACCCCTTCTCCTTTACCTTTGCCCCTTTTCCCAGGTGGGAGCCTTCCCTTTGCATTTCTACCCTGGCCAGGCTGCACGCACACAGACCTTGTCTAATGGCCACCCAATTGTTGTCCCCAATTCCCTGCCACACCATGCCTGTCTCCCCTCCTTTGTCTTTGTCAGCAGAATAGAGAATGGAGAAGAGGCCATCAGTATCATTACAGCATTCCACAATGCTGGCCCCAGATGAGAGGGCAATGGAAGAGTTGGGCACCAATGCCAGGCAAGCATGTGGGAGCAGAAAATGCCCTGGCACCTCCCGGGTTTGATTGTTCTGCCTGCTTTGCCACTTCAAGCCTCTCCATGTGTTTTTGAGTTTCTTGCTCTTTGGGTACCTCTTTTGTGGCTCTTTTAACTATAATAACTACACAATGATTGCCTCTTAGTGTGATTGGCATGCCAAAAAAATATCTTTCCCTTTCAGTTCTTTGGAATCCAGCCCTCTATATTAGCACATCTTAAAAATTTAACCTTACAATGAAGCTTGTTTGGATCTTCTGGCCAAGGCAAGTGGTCACTCACTTGAATTTGGAGGTCCTAAGAGACAGGAGCATGGCTCACTCATCTGTCCATCCTTAGCATGTGGCATTGAGCTGAGGTTCATAGCAGACATTTGTTGAGGGACTAAATGAATGAGTTCACATTTAAGACTCTTTTTTCACTCTTCTGGGGCCTCAAATATGCTTTCCCCTTTGCTTCCACAGAAAGCAAACATCACTGTTTATCCAGCACCTGCACATTTGTCTGAATGCTTCTGTATTCCTTATCAAAGTCACCTTGACTGTCTTAGCATATAAATCCACGAAGGGCAAGACCCTCTGTTTAATTGCCTCCCAGAAAGATGTGAACCCATTCTCTGGGCAAAGGAATGTTCTTGATGCTGGCCCTTTATTCTTTTCTCTGCTCTCTGACCATCCGTCAAATGCTGACTCTAGCCCAGGCTTGAGGAGGCAGGAAAGAAACACTGGTTTCTGCTTTTCCTCCCAAAATCTCACAATCAGGTTAAAGAGATAAAACATTTGGAGGAAATTTATGTAGCAAAATCAAGGCAGATTTTAATTCAGGGCTCACAGGGAAGGATGCAGGCAATTTGCCTATAGGAACTCAGAGATAGGTAAGGGCCCCTATGATTCTAGAAACTAAAGGATGTCTAAAGCCAAGGCTGGAACTCAGAAGAGGCCCCAGAGCGGTGCAGGGGTAGCATTTCCAGGAAGAGGGAAGAAAGAGAGACAGGCACACTTGGAATCTGCCAAAGCAAGCGCGTTGATTGAGCCAAAGAGTGACAACTGCAGCCTAGCAGGAAGTGGCCTTTCGGAGAACATTGTAGAAGGAAAGGGGCATGTGAGTGCAAGCTGTTGACAATGAGAAATCAGACCCAAGCTCTGTAGGAGGCACCTGCCTCTTTTTCAGCACACTTGCAGCTTGCTGGCAGCCCAAGGGCCACTTGGCACGGGAGTGGTTTGGAATTCTCTCAGGAGCTGAGAAAAGGAGCTGTGGGTGTCTTCGGGCCTGCTTAGAATTCTCCTCTGTGAACACACAGGTTTGGCCTGGACACAGCTGTCTTCACTGAGAAGGCACACGGAGCCACGGAGCTGGGCTTTGAGTAGGGAATGCTGGTTCCCACTCTGTGGACATCAAATGGGAGAAGAGCAGCACTTAGGATTGCCTCACTCTCCTGCCCACTACATTAAACAATCATACTAACCATAACAAAAGGGGTGAAGTCTGCGCATCCCTTTTTCTACTGACAGAAACAGCCTCTGTGGTGTCCAGATTCACAGGACAAAGTCAGAATAAGGATGAGAATCCCTTCTTGACCACATTGGCCATGGGGGCCTGAGGCTGGGAAACACTAGCTGGCTGACTTGGTGGGCAGGACAGGGAAGGAACACTGCAGGAGAAATGCCTGTGCTTGGCACTGTATATAGATATGTCACTTAGTCTTCACAATATGTCTGCCAGAGGTTTTATTTTCTCTATTTTTCTCAAAAAGAAATTGAGACTGAGTGCTAAGTGACTTGTCCAAAGTCTGTCAGTTAATGGAACAGAATTTGAATCCACCTAGCCACCTCTTTATTCAAATATTTACTGGGGTCTGCTATGAGCCAGCCACTATGCCGATGCCAAATCCCATGCCCCTTACTGGAAGATCAACATTCTCTGTCTCTCCCCGCCACCACTACATAGCCAAAGACACAAATCACACAGCTTCTTTGGGTAAGTATAGAAAATACCAGGGCCCAGATATCAGGTAGGGCTGCCCACATAATTATTTTGCTGCTAGCACAAGTACAGTTTTCTGGGCTTAGTAGAATTGTCCCAACCTTGAGGATTGCCTCAACCCCCTGTAATGTTGCTAGACTTATCTAATAAAAATACGAGACACTCAGTTAATTTGATGCTGATAAATAATGAATAATTTTTTGGTATAAGTATATCCCCTGCAACATTTGGAATACATTCATACTAAAATTTTTAGTTACTGTTCATCTGAGATTAAGTGTCCTGTAATTTATCTGGCAACCTTATCCCCTTGCCACCTGTCACTACCACAATGCTATGTGAAAGATGACATCTCCATTCCCATTCAGGGGTCCTGGCAAGGTGGTGTCTGTTCCAGGGATACAAAGTAGCCCAGAAATCAGAGTGCCTCCCCCGCAGTCTCCTCAGCATGCAGCTTTCCACAAGACAACAAATCTACAAATCTACTGTGCAGTGTCAACTTTAGGTGGGCTCTGTCTTGCTTCTCATGGCTCCTGAGAACTGGGGGCTAAGGAAGAGCTTCGTGGGCATTCCCACATGGATGGTCACAGGGTCCTCCAAACTTCCCCCAGTCCTACACCTCTTTCCCTCCATGGGCTCACCCAAGCAAACCTGGACCATTCTCTCTTACTAGATCCCCCCACATAGGTATTCGGTACCTATACACGCTTCCTCCTCCTTCTATGCTCCCCATCCTGTTCCCCCCATCTCTATGTGGCCTGAGTTCCACCCATTATCATTTTTCTAAATTATTTTAATATATTTGAATATATTCTCCTTTGAATCCAGCCCTCAGGGAACATTCTCATAGGGATTTTCTCAAGAAGTAAAGCCAATTCTGCATTTTCCCATGTGCAGATGGTCACTAGCTTGCCATAAAGTTTCAGGATTGCATGAAGATCCTTAGCCCAGCATACAAGCCTCTGACTATTTGTTCCCCATCAATCCCTCTGCCTAGCATCTGACATCACATGTGCTTCCCTGAATGCACCACACTTTTCTAACTTTGTTTACTCTTCAAAATTCAGTCCAATAAGGGCTGGGGATCTAGCTCAGTAGTTCCGCTGCCTGCCTCACAAGTGGAAGGACCTGAGTTCGATCCCCGGTACCAAAAAAAAAAATTCAGTCCAATCATCCTCTCTCCTAGGAGTGCTTCCCTGGCTCTGAAGTTTTCTGGTTGTTTGGTGTGCTCCCATCACCCTTGCATGCTGATCTCACTCACTTAGGACTCTTACCATGCTGTATACGGTCTTTTATTCTAGATGCTCAATTAAAGGTAGCTGAAGAAGTAAATGATTAAACAATGACAAGGCTGAAAGCTTATTTTCTTACCAACTCTCTGAGGTCATCAGTTGCTAGCCTGAGCTTAAAATCCTTTTCTCTGGCTGCTCAGACGCTACCCACCTCCCCTTTCCAACTCCCTGCTGGAAGAGACAGCAGGAGAAACCCATTCCTCAGCTTTCCATACCAGGCTTCAAATTCTGGATCTGAGGCTTCTGACTGACTAGATCCTCATGTTATTGAAATCCCCAAATGGTTTTGACAGGTCTCAGGGGTTAATGAAGCAACCAGCCTCTTGTCCCTGGAAACAGGAAATATTGCAGTGGCAGAGGTCACCATAAAAGTGAAATGAATTTCATGACCTCAGTCTGGTGCCTTTGAGGACATTTTCCTATACTCCAAACACTCAGAGTGGCCTGCAACTGTGGGCTGACTGTAAGCAGGCGAGATGAGCATGTAAGGGGCTGGGGAGAGAGGAGCCATTGCTCACTGTGAGCTATGTGATAAAACTCTGCAGGGCCTGTCCTGCCCTGACAGTCTCCCTCCAAAGAGGGCTGGAATGAAATGCTAAGGGAGTCCCTGCTCCTGAGCTGGAGATGCTCAGAAGCTTTAAAGGGGCGACAAAGGCATAGTTATTTTCTGAGAACACAGAACGAATGAGGCGATTGCTGGTTTTAAAAGTAACTATCCCTTCCTCCTCTCTCTTGATCTCTCTGGCCAACAGCTCTAAGGCTCCTCATCTGTGGCTCTCAAGGGTTCCTCTCCACCTGCACAGGTTGCACCTGCTGGAAGCTTCAGCTCAGCTAGTGGCTGTTAACATTTATACTCAGATAGGGCCTTTTTCAAACATTTACTGTACTGTGCAGGTACTGTACAAATCCACTGGTGTAATTACATGACCTTGATGGAAGCATGTACAGTTTCACTAAAGAGTGGTTAACTCAAATGTCTAACCTAGCCTGGTGCAGTGGAGAGAGAACAAAGCCACTCACAATTTGGGCCACTGCTCAGCTTCCCTGTCTCACTTGGGTCATGTGGATTCAGAGGAGAGCCAGGAGTGGGATTAGATGAGCTTTGGGGTTTTCATTCATTGTCCCATTAGAGGCCATCAGCCTAAGTTCCAGGGCTCTGTTTTTGCTCTCAATGGCAGGGAAGGAGGGAGTTCAGCTAAAGCAGTAATTATCATGGTTACTGCGTTTTATCTTTCAAGCGCTTTATTGTCATTATCTTGCCAGCATTAACAGCTTCAACTGAGATAATTAATTATCATTTACTGTTACCTGCTGGAGAATATGGGGAAATTGAGGCAAAAGCAGACGCAGCAGGCTTATGACTAAGGAGGAGGGCTACGGGAGCCATTGGGCAAGCTCTGGCATGGGGCAGTCTCCAGGCCCAGTCTCACCCTGCTCCAGGAGCCATGTCTAATGTGGACATCCAGTTCCTGGAACAATGAGTTGCGCCCTAGGGTGGCCAAGAAAGCCAGGGGCTGTACAGACTTCAAGGTTTAGGCTAAACAGATCGAAATTCAAACTTCCCCTGCCCCTTGCCATCCATGCGAACTCATGCACGCCACTTCCTTCTTTCAGCCTCAGTTGTTCACTTCCAAAAGGGAGGAAATGCTGCTCTTGTAGAGCTGTGGAGGTCATTAGAGAGAATATGTGCAGTATTAGCATGGCACTGGTCATGGTAGGTGCTCCATAAATGCTGATTCTTATGCCTATTACGGTGGTGTCCAGTGAGATGCTAGGTAGCACCCTCCATGACTGCTGGCAGTATTTGCTTCTCCTCTTTGCCCAGCCCTGGGCCATCAGTTCACTCTGTCTCCTCACAGGTGGGCTGTGTCCCACCTCATCTGGTGAGTCTCGGAACAGCCATGGTTAGGGAGGACCATGCTCCCTGCTGTGGGAATGCCACATTATGTGCATTGGTAGCAGTGCAGGGACTCAGCCATTGGCCAGAAGCAGCCCTGAGGACTTATGGTGACATGAGACATCCCTCCTCAAACAACTACTCTCAAATCTACCTGATCACTTACACAGAGGTCCGTAGGGTGTGGGGCTCCCCCTTCCTCCCTACATGCCTCTTGTTCTGACTTCTCTTTTCTGTAAAGATGTTTTATCAGTAATCTCACCCATATAAACTTCTCCGGTAGATGATATAGGAGAGATGCCCTAGTCCATATGCTTACAAGGGAGGACCCTGAGTCTGCTCCCACTAAAGCTGGTCTAAGTGTTCTCATCTGTATAATAGGTGTAATAAATAATATCTACCTGTCAGGGTTGTGTAAAGTTTGAGTTCAGTCATGTACATAATATCCTTAAGGCAGGGCAAGTACTTTATAAAATTTATTATATGATCCTTTAAAATATTTTGATATTGACTCATGGCAAGTTAGGAGGGTTTTCCACAGAGTCTAGTCACTTCCAAGAGGGTAGAATCTTTGTTATTAGTAGAGTTCTGACACATAGTAGGTACTCAATAAACAGGAGCCACTAGGGTCAGCTGTTCTGGACTCTAGCAAGCAACAGAGGCATTCCTGCCCCAGGCCCAAGTGCACTATGAGGGTAATGATCATAGCAGCACTTTCTGCTTATGGTCTGACTTCCTCAGTGGATTGTGAAATACTTAGGGCAGGAAAAGTAAAGATAGTTCTTTACCATTTTATCTCCAGTGCCTGGCACAGGAGAAAGACTCAATATATGATGAAAAACTGCTGGTCATTTCCTTTTCACCAATAGAATCATTTCCCTTGCTTCCCAGAAAGAAAGTGCTATGAGCTGACTCCAGAGCTCTGTGCATGTTCCTTTCACCCTGATGCAGAGTGTCACCCCTCTGGGTCCCTTGCCCTTCACCAGCAGTCCTCTGATGGGTCCTCTGGGATATGAGCAGAGAAGATGGGAAAGTCCTGGCTTCTTCCTCCTAACAATCTCCACCTGTCTCCTGCACCACAGGGAATGCTATGCAGTCCTGAGGTCACCCACCTGAAGACCAACCGAGGAGTTTTGCTGGCAGTAATCTCTTACACACAGGGAAACCAGCTCACAGACAGCTTGATTTGGGGCCATGAAATTTCAACATTGGGACTTGAAGAAACTTTAGAAATCAAGTAACCTCATTCCATTCCTTAATTTTAAACAGAACCCCTGAAGAGGTGATGCAACTTTTCCCAGCGTTGTGAGGAAAGGAGAGAAAAACAGTGCAATAATGATTTCAAAGCATTATTCAGCATTGAGAAGACCAATTGGTTGATATTAAGATGAAGCAATCAGTGTCTCTGCTTGTGTGACTCTTGGCTATGTCATTCATTTGCTTTGGTGGATAGGAAATTTCACTCACCCTCTTCAAATGCTATCCCCTCTCTGACCGTTTTATATTTCTTTCTGGAAGCTTCATCTGCTCTCACTGAGCAAACACATTCAGGCATATTGTCTTTTGGCCATCCCTGAAAGTTTTCCCCTTCTGTTATTTTCTTGTCTTTAGTATTTCAGTGCAAGGTTTTTGGCAACCCCGCACTCCAATTTCTTCTGTCTTTGCTTTTTGGCAGTCTATACCAATCACATTTACAAAGTTGTATCTTGACTATAATAAACAGAGGATGCAGGGAAATTATTCTAGCCTGAAGCTTTGTTGATTGTTCATTTAACTGTTGACACCCTTTACATGTTTGCTCATAGAGTTGATAGTATGGCTTCGATGGGAGGCATTCACACAGCCCTGGGGAGCCTAGGCAACTGTAGAAACTAGAAGACTCACAAATGTTCTAGATGGTCTAAGAAGTCCTGAACTCCCTGATTTCGTCAGAAAAGCTTTCCGTAGGAACAAGTTCCGTTCTGACCACATACTTCTCCTCTCCCTATTTCTCTGATTCAGAAAGGCTGAAAGCAGTCATCAGACCACGTACTTCTGCCACTCAGTCCTTCCTTCCCTCTGCTCCCAGACACTCCCACCCACACGCCCAATGCAGAGGGTCTGGCAAGGAGCCCCTCCAGTTTCCTCCTGGGCATGGTGACTCCTCTTTCCTTCCTCTTCCTGATGGGAACTAACCCAAGCCAAGGCAAATAACCAGGTCAACCTCTTCCCCAGGACCTGTATGGCCAACCCACAAGGAGAGGAAGGTTTCACAAAAGGCAATTTTCAGTAAGCAAGTGGTCATTTCTATAACCTTCTGCCACTCCAGCCATGCCACGTTAGCCACTTTATGCCCTATATCCCTGCCTGTCTTCCTTTCTCACAGTCCCCACACCTAGGTACAGAATTTGGCCCATAGTTAATCAGGCTGCAGTTGGTCAAGAAGAGAAATAACTGAAAGAAAAAGTTAACTATTCATCAGACATCTATTGAAGCTTAGAAGACACCTCTCAAGTTACACAGTTAAACTTCTGTCCTAATGCAGGAGTGACCGTGTCTCTGGCCTCCCCCTAGGAGTCTCAGGTGCCATTTTCATGCCACCCATAAGTCCACTGCTTCCCCACAGAGGCCTGCCCATCCTTGGGCAGGGCTAAGGGCTGGTGAGCTGTCCTTGGTTCTGAAAAGCATTTCTCTGGGCACATCCCTCCTCCCCCTAATCAATTTGCTCTCTGAGATTCCACAGAGCAGAAATCCCTCTCTCAGAACATCCCTTCAATTACTTAACATGATGCCTTTGGACTCTGATTCTGCAGTTCTCCTAAAAGTGTTTTGATTCCCCAGTTCGAAGTCATTGTACCCAGTCCTCAGCCATCTTGGTTGTTCTCTTCCTAACACACTTTTTGCTTGTTCTTCCATTTGTAAGACAAGAGTCAGGCTTGAGGACCACATCCAACACAAAGTTTTGCAGAATCAATAGAATAAATGCTTTCTTGGGTCTGGAAAACAGGACACAGATACCTTTCAATCCCATTCTGTTTGACATCATAGTGATAGAAAGAAGATACTCATCCCTCCCTGCTGCGGAGATTTGCATGAGACTTATAATCCATTGATGAATCATGTGCAGTTGATCACCTACCAGATGCTCACACAAAGCCAGACTCTGACCAGGTACAGAAGAAGCATTAGACCTGTCTGTGCCCTGCAGGAGCCCTCATTAAGAGACAAGACTTCCGAGGAACAGCAAGAGAAGTAGACAGGACAGTAAATTATCAGGAGCTGAGTCATGAGATAGGAATGATAAATGTGCTGGGAATTAGTACTCCAGGCTCTGTGGAAGAGAAGAGACTCACAGTAGGGCTGATGGGGGGGGGGTAACTTACCATATGGGGGCTTGGAGCTCCTGGAGGAGATCACACAGGCAGAGGGGAACAGACTTACAGAATAGTCCCTTGCAACATAGACAGAGCTCTGTGGCAAGTGTAGATTTTATTTAATATTGTGTTACAGTATCATGGTTGTTCTCACCCACATCTGGACATCTGGCAACTGCTCTGAAGACTCAAGAGCCTGTGTTCGCCTCCCCTCCTCACTCACCTGTGCTTTCTGGTTCCAAACCCTGTGCTCTAATGCTGGTTTCTTCTTCCTAAAACATGGAGACAAACAAATGTTGGGAGCCCCAGTTCACCATTGGTGCTGGGTGGTGTTAGGGGTGAGGGACAGAAGTAGTAGTGTCCCCTGGCAGGCCTGCCACAAGAGTAGCTTGGCCTGGCCCTAAATCTGTGAACAGTGAGTGCACCACCTGCAGGCCAGGAAATCTACCTGCTCCTGACAATGAGGCAGGGCTGGTGAGCCAGAGCTTGAGAGGAGAAAGGGAAGGACAAGAGGCCATGATTGGAAAGAAGTGCTTGGAGAGATGAAAGGAAAAAATGGAAAAAGGAGGAGGAGGGAGAAAAGATGAGTAGATGTAGAAGATGAGAAGAGAGGGTGAAAAATTAAGTCAGGGGAGAGAATGTTCTTGGAGGGAAAAGAGAGGGAGTAGCCTGTGTACCATGGGAGCTGCCTTAATCTCTTTAATTTTTTCATTCATCGATCAGGGATTTGTAGCCAAATCCCTTGCAATGGGATTGGCACCACTGTCATGCAGATGGAGGCCTCTCTCCCTGGGTGGACCGGGCCATGCACTGGGAAATGAATGGATAAGGAGAACTTCTTGAAGCTTCCTCTCAGTCAAGCCTTCCTCGGTGTCCCCAGGATAAGATCTCTGGCTCTGTTCTGACTTCATGTTTCATTCTCTATCACACTAATATTAATTGGCCAAAACTGGCTTCATCATTTCTCAGGACCCCAAGAGTCAATAAATCAGACAGGGATAGCAGACAGCGAGTCTCTTCTCTCACAGGTCCAGCACCTGCCAAAGGTGGCACCCACAGCTCTGGGGCCTCCATTCACACTGCTGCCTGGGCTCCCTGGTCCTCTTCCTCAAAGTCTGCTGAGGAGAGCAGCTCAGTAGTAAGTGCTGATGGGCAAGTGTGTGACTGAAGAATAGAATAAAACCACTATCTGGACCCACAATTCCAGGGACTTTGAGAGTTGTGAAGGTGTCCACACAGCCTGAAAGGTGAAAAGGTTTGACTGGTCAGTGATGTTAAAAAGATCTACAATCACTGGTATAATTCTGTCTCTGCTGGCAGGGTGACCTTCCCACGGGGCCCAGGGTGACTGAAGTCCCTGGGGAATGGCCCCTGGAGTTGTGCCCAGTGCCTGAACTGCAGGGGCACTGCAGACATGGATTAAACAGCTCATGACAAATGGCAGAATTATTGATTCGTCTTCTTGTGTGCCTGTTGCTCAGTCCTGCTTTTAACCCTAGTTGGTTAGGAAGTCTGAGTCACATCTCATGCAGCCATTCATCAGAGCCTCTTCTTAGTTCAGTGCCTTCAGAGTAACATGTTGAAACCGAGTCAGGAGAGGGGAGACCGGTGCAGTCACTTGGGTTGTTAATGTTAGGAGAACCCAGGCCTGCTGCATACACTATATGTCTGAGTCAGGGGTCACCAATTTTCTGGCATTTATCTCAGATCCACCTCCCACATTTATATCCAGAAATAATTTGCTGAAAGAAAAATTAGTAGCAGTGATGGAGGAACAAAAAGTTGCAAAAGGCCCTTTGTAAGAGTCCAGGTTTTTCTCCTAGCAACCTTTACCCTGCACCCCATCTACTGCTTCTGGGGACTATTGCCCAGTACCCATTCCTGCAGCAGTGTGGCTTTTGGAACTGTGCTTTCTGTGTGACATGGGGTCATGTGACAAAAGGAACCCTTCCCCATGAGGACAACTTTTGGGTCCGTAGACATCAGCTCCCTTAGCCCTCAGAGTGACTGCATCGAGAGAGGCAGGACAGGGACTATTTCCCGCTAGATGGATGGAGAGATGGAGAAAGCAGTGCTGGACTTGGTTCTCAGCCTTCTGGTAAAGTCCTGGGCTGCCAAGGCCTTGCCTTAAAGATTCTCAACTGGCCTTCCTGTTTTCCCGTAGAAAGATCATAGCGAGGGTAAGGAAGCGTATGATGACTCAACATGTTCAAGTGGGAATGAGGTGGACCAGCACATCTGGCCAGCTGGCCATCTGTTCTCCCATCCTCGCTGACACTTGGGGTCTCTGGAACAGCTTGCTCCTGGCTGATATGCTCATCCTTGGCACACACCTTGGCCTTTGTGTCCATCCATAATGGATCAGAGGGAGTCTGTTCCAGTGGGTTCTGACCCACTCTTCCCCCACCAGCCCCCAGGGCCTTCCAGTCGTCTGGACATGCTGCAGCCCCAGCCTTCTGGGGAGGCCATGATTCCTTTGCCAGCCTGGCTTACCCAGTAAGAATGGGGACATCTGACTCTAACCGGTTCTGCCGAGGGGGAGTCTGAGCCACTGGGTGGGGCTTCTGATGGGCTGGGTCTTGGGGCAGTGCTGGCATCTTTGAAAGTAGAAGGGGGGAGGGAGGATGAAGGCAGAGGGGCCTCTGCCTTCATCACTGGACATTTGCCACCTTCCTCTAGTTTAGATTTGCTCCGTAGTACCTGGAATACCCAAGCACAGCACCTGTGGGTGGGTGGTGCTTTGAGTTTGCTGGCTTTCTTCCCTCTCTTCCTCTGCTCTGGTTGTTTCCTGAAATGGGCTCCAGGGATTGGCAAAAGAGTTAGAGAAATTCTATCTTCTGGTATTGATTTTGGAGAGAAGAGAATTTCCCTGTTTGTGAACCTCTGCTTTCAAGGAATCAATGGAAATGTGTTTATCATAAAGTCTGTCTGATTCAGTCAAAGGTGTGAGTAGTGGTACAAATGATTGGAAAAGGAGAGGAAGGGGAGAGGTATTGCCAGATCCAAACATTGGCTCTGAACAAGTCCTACCCACTGAACCATTGGGAATCTTGTCTCTACTTGATAGATGGGGTCCACAAACTGCTCGCCACCCTCACCCTTATGAACCGTTCCTGGCTGGGCCTTTGTAGCCCATGACTCAGCAGCTGCACCAGGTGGGCTGGACAGAGATTAGCTTTTACTTATCCTCACTACAAGGCACTGTGGCTTCCTGGGATTGCTCATGGAGCCCACAGGCCAACTTACCCACTGTAGAGTCCTTACCTCCCAGGAGTTGAAGCGCTTTTCACATCTCCAGGATGACATGCAGAGCAAGTAGATTCTGGCCACCTGCTTTCCTGCTTTCTGCCTCAGTTCTCTTCTCTGTTAAGGTCAGAGAAAGTAGCATCACCTTCCTGCACTGTCCTTGCCCCGAGCCAGGAACAACTGAGCACCTAGCCTGGAGGGGCAGAAAGTCAGGCTGAGTCCTGCCCTCCTGAGAGGCTGCTGACCAACAGTTTTTGTGGCAAGAGTGCAGCAGGCATCACTTCACTGGGGACTGATGGTGAGAAACCTGGACACTTGTCATCTGCCACAGTCCCATGTGGCCTGAGCAGCACTCTCCAGTCCTGCTGGGACCCCCAGGGAGGCAGCGCTCTGCTGTGGCTGCTGCTTGTCTCCTGCCCCCCATTAATCTGGGCCTATAACGAGGATCTCAGAGCATCCATTTGGTAAAGAATGTCCCAGCCCTTCTGCTTCTGAGAATCACCCTCCCCTATGAGGCAGCTTTTTCCCTCTCTCTTACCCATTCCATCTGTCCATTGCATGCTTCTTTCTTCTTACCTGCCTCCAGATGTCCTATACCTTCTTTTTCCTGACCTCTTCCCCAAATGTTCTATCTCACACTTACCTTCAATATGCCTAGCTGCCTACAACAAATACAAGACAGGCACAGCCACATGCTACAGACTCACAGTCATGGACATGCATAGTCACAT
Source organism: Heterocephalus glaber (assembly GCF_000247695.1). The sequence continues at coordinate 6,381,734 of NW_004624771.1, forward strand.
TCACATCCTCTCACACAGAGCCACACGCATGCACCACACACACCACATCAAGCACACACACCAAGCACAGCTGCATCCCACCATGCTCAGAAAATGCCCCACACCCGGGAATGTTCATCTCCTCGCCTCTGCCAGCTTCTGGCATAAGGCTGACATGACTGACAGCTCTGCTCTGAGAGCTGCCACACTGTGGGGACCAGTGACACTCCCGCCCCCAGCCCAGGGTGACTGAGACAGGACAGAGTGTGGGCAGCAGGGAGTGGCAGAGTCCACTCAAAGCCTGTTCAGGTATATACCTGAGCCGAGCACCACCACACACAGCAGGTGTGACTTCAGGACCAGTCACTGGGAGCTCGGCTGGCTGGCTGACTTAATGAAGCCAGGAGATTTGTATTGAGGGGTCACTGGTTCCAACCCAGCTCCGCTCAGCAAGAACGAAAAAATACTTTTGTCTGCCAGCTGATGGCTGCCTTTTACCAGCCAGGAGAGGTTCTACCCACAGGTCTGTGCAGCACCTCAGGGTTGGTGCTGGGCTAGCAGAGGTTTGGAGAGCTAATGGAGGCCTGGAGCAAATTAGAAAAAGGTGGGCACCCTCTACATACCCTTCTCCCCCTCTCCTCATGCAAAGGCAGACATTTAAAAGGAGCCATATCTGGACAGATGGGTATGTGGCTTGGTGCTTTAGCATGACTCTGCCCCTCCTAGGGATGTGCCCTCCTCATAGACAGGGCACATGGCTCTTTGAACAGAGCCCTGTCTGGATTGCAGAATACTTAACTCCTGGGGCCTGAACCTGTGGACAGAACAACTCCCATAACCACGCAAGGCGCCCTGAACAGGCATCCCCGTGCCAACTCCCGCCCCCTCCCCCGGCCCTACTAAGCCAGCCTCCTTGAGCCTTCTTATGGTCCTTTTAGTAACAGCTCACAAGTAAAGGATGACAAACCTCCTAAATCCCTCTTCCTCTTCACAGGCCAGTGCATTGGCCCTTACTCAGGGAAGGACAGAGCAACCCAACCAGAAGGTCATGGCTGGCTCCGTGCTAATGATGATAGAGAGGCAGCGATAATAACAACCATTCCACCAGTTAAATTGTAAATAGTCTTTCACAATTTTCAAATTGTACAGTCCCATCCCACTGTCCTCGAGGAGGACCATGACCTCGAGGATCCCTTCAGGAAGCACCAGCGTCTTCTGTTTCAAGGGGCACCAATGTGGTGGTAAGAGAATGGGGTGAGGAATTAGACAGATGAATCTGGATACCACCCCTGGCCAATTAGGACCCAAGTGGCAGCTTGTAGACCTTAAGTCTTAGTTTATTTGCAAAATGAGAACAATGCTGACTACCTTATTGGAAAAATTAAATATTTTGTTCTGGAAGTGGAACATGGGATGAATTAGTAAAAAAAGTATGGAACCCAAATAAGCAATTAACTTTACAGAAGAAGTAGAAATATAATGGGCGTGGTATTAAGAGAGGGGGAATTTTGCTCGTGATATACTTCATGGAGTATTTGTGAGGTACATATTGCCCGTCATGTTCTGTGCAGTGCATGGGCTGGAACAAATGACAAGCCACCCACAGAAGCTTAGAAATGACAAAAATCCCAATGCACCACAACCCTAAATCAGTCATTTGCCTCAGAACAGCAGCAGGAGAATAAAAGAAAGACAAGCACACCCACTTGGTGGAAGAAAGAAACTTTGTTGGAGATGGTGGAAGAAATTCATTGAGATAAATTTTAACAATGTTTGACAGATTATATTTTGTGGGAAGAAGGAGGTAGCATTCCAAGATGGAAAGACTTAGACAAAATCTCTAAATGTGGTGAAGTATAGTAGTCCACCTTTATTAGACCTTGGGATACATACCACATATTGTGGTCTTACTTGAAGTGAGTTGGTCCCATGAAGTCAAGAGATACAGTGTGAGAAAACAGTGTTACCTCTCAGGTTAGACCGAAGGGCAACCTGTGTCCTAGTTTCCGGAAGCCATGTAATCCTCTTCTCTCCAAGCCATAGCAGGGCTCAATTATTGCTGCATTCACATATGTCCTTTGTATCCAGAGCAAAACTACTTTTAGATGCTTTCCAAACACCTAGGGCTTTCTGCAGGTGAAGTTAGTATCTTGCTTTGGAAGAGACCTGTTGGAAAATTTTTTTTACATATGCACACCAAGTTGGGTGCCTCAGGGCGATAAAAGGAAGTGTGCAAGAAGAATTTGAGTGAATTCGCAGAAATACTCCAAAACAAGGAAGGAACAAAAAGAATATTCACATATGCTGGAGCATCAAACCAGTGTGCTTAAAGAACACATTCAGATCCCTGGGGCAGGAAAAAGTCAACTTCTTAAGCAACATTGTATCATTATTAATTGTACTTAAATTTATACAAACACAAAACTATGTACATACTTCCAGTGCTTGGATAGCTTATATAATTATAAAAAATTTATAAATTAAATTGAAACTTTTTAAAAACCCACATTTAAGTCAATTTAATATGATATATTGTCATTTTTCTCAGAGTAATTGCCTGTTTACAAAGTGAACGACAAATCCAACTATTAAGTGATGCCATTCCAATTCCTCTGACTTTGAGATATCTGCATGTTATATAGTAACTTAATGTTTCCAACACTTATCTTTTTTCTCCTGTAAACTCAAGAATGTGAATTAATTATACTCCTTAAATCATGGCAAACTCTCCTGATTTGTCAGTACAAGGCTGCTCTCCTGTGTTATTCCATTTTATTTTTCTCCTTTTCTTTGTCTTTCCAGTGCCTTCTATCCCCATAAGTATCTGTTTGAATGTATATCCTGAATATCTGCTTTTTAGTTTTGTTCTATAAGCTATATAGTGTTGCCTTGTGGTTTGCTTTTAACTGATGTAAATGATATTGGGAAATGTGTACCATGTAGTTTCTCACATTTATCATTGACTGCCCTGTGTTGAAGAACAACCAATGTTGCTGAGTGAATTTCTTTTTTCTTTTCTTTTTTTTTTTGGTACCGAGGATCGAACTCAGGACCTTGCACTTGTGAGACAGGCACAGTACCACTGAGCTAAAGCTCCAGCCATGCTGAGTAAATTTCTAAGTATTGCTCCTAACTGCATGTAATGTTGTGCTATCTGCTAGCTATGTGCTAACTCTCTAGCTTCCTAGGGATAGACAACTGCATTGACTCCTGATTCCAGCCACCACAAATACAGCTGTGGCAAATATCCTCATGGATTCTTGTGAAAGTGTCTCTAGAGTGTGTCTCCAGGAGTGACCTGGAGTGTGTGATATGTGCAGGTAGACGGTGCCGATGCAATTGCTCTCAACGTACTGCGCCTGCTCAGATTCACAGCACAGCACATTAGGTTTGCAGTCTTCTCCCTTCCTTCAGCGTTATAGCCTCCCACTTAAAAGTGCTTGTCAACTTGATAGCTGAGAAGCATTACATCAGTGTTTTAATTGGCTTTTTTTCAAATCGATAGTGAGATTGACCATGTCTCCGAATACTTGTTATCAGTTTGCTTTTTGCTGCCGTGAATTCTCCATGCGTAGCTTTTGCCTGCTTTCCTATGAGATTGTCTTTCTGTTTACTGGCAGGAATATTTTTTACAACACACATAGTAATTTCTCATAGGTTTGATAGATTGAAAATTTTATTGCTGTGTTTGTGGCCTTTCTGAATATTGTCTATGATACCCTAGTGTGAAAAGGAAATTTTAATTTTTATGTAGTGAAATCTATTAATTTTTCATCTTTTTCTTTGTTTCCCTCAAGTCTTATTTAAAAGTATTTCTCCAACTCAGAGTCAAATATATTTACATATATAAACACATATATGTAAACATATGTTAGCTTAAAGTTATGAGGTTTGCTTTCTCATGAGGTTAAGAAAGTCCTTAGTTTTTTGAAAGCTATTTTAATATCATAAGTAGATTAATAGTTCATGAAATACTTTCTCTGAATATATTAAAAAATTGGGATAATTATCTCTTCATCTGTGAATAAAGTGATTTAGAACAGATTTCTCATGTTAAAATACCCTTTCTTCCTGGGATAACTCTTAACTTGATTGTAATCTTTCAACTGTTTCAATTCACTGTTGTATTTAGTTAATTAATATATTTCTAGATTTTTTTTGTTTCTATATGTATAAAATGTAATGATCCTATGATTTTTGTCCCTGTACTGTCCTTATCCAGTTATGGGCTCACAATAATAACCACATGAAATGAATTGGACATTTTTCTTTTTCTATTTTCTTGAGCAATCTATATAATGTAGGGATTATCTATTGCTTGAACATTTTTCCAGAACGTACCTTTATAAGTGACCAGATACAGTATTCATCAGAAATTCCTCAATTACCTTTCTAATATATTATTACACATGCACACACACCCATATCCACTTTACCTAGGTTTTCTTTTTCAGTTTCATTGAAATACTCATGATTTTTTAACTTTAATTGAAGAAAATCTTTTTTCTTTCTTTATTTTGATACTGGGGATGGAACTCGGGACCTTGCGCTTTCGAGGCAGGAGGCAGAACCACTGAGCTAAATCCCCGGCCACTGAAGAAAATCTTGTGCCTGAATTTTACCTCCTAGAGCAGACAACCTCTAGTTCCTCTCTAGGTCTGACTTCCCTATCTGCCACCAGTCCCTTCTCTTGCTACAAGGTGACCCTTCCCCTCTGAGGACCTGTGAACCCTCTGACTGGGTAAAGCTCTTTTCTATGCCTCTGTCTCCTGGTCCTCAGAGTCTAGTGCTTGCCCTTTGGGTGTAGTGCTGGAAGAGGAGCTAGTAATCAGATGGTGAGGGGTAGTAATCAGATGGAGAGGGGTAGTAATCAGATAGAAGAGGGGTAGTCATGAGGGAGGGAAGGGACACACCGCTTCCGTGGTGACCATTGTTGGTTTCTCCTTAGCCTGTCACTTAAGCCAAACTTATTTGTTGCCAAGTATGTGAGCAGGCAGCCAACTTCACAATCCAGGTTATGCTATTATAGCTACTTTTTAAAGATTGATATCAAAATGAAAGCCCTCCAGTTTCAAAGCTCCCAAGGGTTCTCTTGATCCCATTTGAAAGGCTCTACTTGACTTCATGTTTTGCTCTGTTTGTTTTTAATATTGATCTTTTATTATTTCAACACACATTAGCATAGGGATGTCACAAGATTTTCAGTCTAAGAAGCAAATATTCCCCAGGCAGAGGAAACAGCCCTTGCAGAGAGATGGGAGTAGTAGGGTGCAGGGGTTAACATGAGGACACCAAGTGGAGAAGCTTCTAGATAATGAGCAGCACAGTAGGCAGCAAGCCTGGAAGGACAGCCTGGGGGTGGGAGGAGCATATGGAGATGAGAGGGCATGAAGGCTGCCAGGATGCGAGTTAGCAAGGGGCAGCATCAGGAGTGTGCCAGAGGGAGAAGCTGGGGCTGGACACTCACAGCCAGGCGTGCAAAGCTCTCTCCAGGGTCATTCTTGTATCAACCGTTCTCCAGACAGCGGTCCATGCCTAGTTCCATGGCTGAATCAGGAAACAAGAAATTTCATGGCAGCATGGTGAGGAATGGACCTTGTATAAACTGGAATGTGGCAGCATGATTTTCGATAATCAAAAATCAATGCTGAATGCTGAGAAAGAAACAGCAGACTGTTGTAATTAAAATGACAGCAGGCAGGGTGTGATGGAAAGTCCTCTGAGGAGGAGACTGTCCATGGCTAAGACCTGAAAGTGGAGGAATCTTGGGAAAGAGCTTTTGTGGCAGGAGCCACACAGAATGACCCTGAGATGGACAGTTGTGAGGTGTGCTAAAGGAAAAATGTAAGAGATGTGAGGAGGAGGAGGAGGAGGAGGAGGAGGAGGAGGCGGAGTGAGCACCAACCATGGCGAGCCTCAGACGGGCCTGGTATGGTGGGGCCATTTGAGGTTTTCATGAAGGGAGGAGTGAGGCCGAACTATGCTCTGCAATTTCTCTGGCTACTGAGAGGGATCAAGGTCATCAGGGTAGGACAGGAGTCTGGGACCTGGTCTGGATGTTGTTGAGGTGGTCCAGAGGTGGTCCAGGCATGAGAAGTTGAGTGTCACAGTGGGGGTGAGAGGAGGAGATGAGGTGGCATGCTGGAGGACATTCCCAGATGGGAGAGGTTAAGGATGACTCCTGAGGTTTAGGATGAACAGTGGGGCAGATGGCAACACATTTACTGGGACGAGAAGAGCAAAGCTGGAAGAGGCCCAGGACATAGTGGGCAGAAGAGCTCAGCTTGTGGCCCAGAGAAGAAAGTTGACTTCAAGGGGAAGAAGATTTTTATTTTACTACTAGAGGAGAACATTACATTTGCTGCCAGAAAAGGACAAAGAGCCACTGAAAAGGGAAAATAAACAGGCAAGTGTGAGAGGGGGAAGCTGATGGTAGGAGGGGAAGACAGGGTGGATATCTAAGAAGAAGCGAGCTGTCAGGAAGGGCCACTCCCTTCTCAGACACAGAGAAAGAAAGGGATAAGATGTGAAACAATGTAAACTCAAAGTGGCCTATCTCAGACTCTCACCCAGGAAGCCAAAGCATTTGCTGCCATTTGGGAGGGGACTGATGGAATGGCGTGGGCCAGGGGAGCCCCTTTAAATTGTTTTAAACCTAGTAAGTTGAGGCTGTTCCATTCCCATAAGTAGCGTACATTCCACCTGGCTGGCATCACATAGCCTTCCCATTCCAGAAAAGCAGCTCATTTTTTAAAAAAGTAGAGTCCTATTTCCATTAAACATTTATCGAATGCTTACTACAGACAAAAACCCTTGCAGGTTTGAGGGTATAAACACAGCTGAGGCATTGTTCTCAGTCTCAAGGTACTCACAATCTAGTTAGGGATGGTGACAGCTAAGCCAGAGCTATAAAGCCAGGCAGAATAAAAAAAATGATAGGAAGGAATTACCAGCAACAGCTAGCAGTGAGGATATGAAGTAAAACATAATTCTGATGGGTGAAGGGGGCTGTGGATCAGCTTTATGGAGAAGGGCTCTTGCAGGGTGGCTGGAATTTTGCTTTCAGGTGAAGTGGGAAGGAGGTCAGCAAAAGCTACTGCCTTCTGCACCTCATGCAGTGGGGCAGGGGATCTCCAGAGAGCTGATAGGAAGGGGTAGACAGCCCGGGCTTCTGGGTTAGAGCAGAAACCAAACAAATCAGCATGGAAGCAAGGGAGCCAATAGGCATCTTCCCTTGGGGGCTCCTTCAGGGTTTCTTATTCCTGCCCCACGCTCCTCCAATTACACAGTTCCCAGGTAAGGAAGCTGCCAAGAACACCTGCACCTTGAAGGATTCAGGTCTGGCTGGGATGTGAGCTTTCCAAAGCACAGTGTGGATGCTGCTAGACTATTTCCATTACAGTTACCCTCATAACTGGCATTTTGCACACTGCCTGTTATCTCCTGTTTAGCAGCTTGGAAATATCCTGCCTGTGATTTCTTCATCTGAGTAGAACTATTCCCTCCAGCTTCTCCTCCTCCCTTTACTTTGCTTTTCTCCTAAATGAGAGCCCGAGACCACAAACTTTAAATTTTTTTAGCATAAAATAGTGATAATCATATTTTCAAAACCTATAACAAAGAAAGATGTTATTTGGTGGAAAGAAACACTCTTAAGAACTAAATAAAATCCTGCTTTCTTACATTTTAAATCTGTCCCTCCCTCAAGAAAATATACTCGAGCAATTTTTGTGTGTGTGTGTGGTGAACAATTCAACTCATTCATAGGTTGGAAAAGGCTTTAAAGAAAACACAATTCTCCCTCTTTTGCATATGCCAAATATTTTCACCCAGGACAAAATCAGTTGCTGTTTTAAACACATTGATTTTTCTGGAGGATGCTGTAAAATATGATTGCAGGCAAAGCCAGCCTGGGGCAGAGTCATGTGAACTGTGTGACGCTTGTCTTTGGTGTTCTCCCAACTCGACTCCTCGCTCCTGTTCAGGGCTGGCCTCTGCCGGCACCCGTCCCATTCTGCCTGAGGTCAGCCACACAGAGCTCTGAGAGCATGGGAAGATGCAGTCAACTCCCGGCTCAGCCACTAACCAGATGCGTGACCTTGAGCGAGGTCTCTTCCCCTCTTTGGGATATAAAATGAGGGTTTTGGGTCAAATGGCTGCAAGATGAGGTAAGCTGTGAAAATGGATGAGATGGGTCTGGCGGAAGATACTAGGGGGTGGGAGAACTAGAAACCCTGCCATGACTAAGGGGCAGTGGCTACTCCACCTCAGCAGATTGCTTCCAGAAGGTAGCACAAGTCCAGTGTTGATACAACTTATAGTTTTTTAAGGATCTGAATTTTTGAATTTTATGTGAAAATTCAAATTTTAAAATGTTCTTCAGGACAAACATATCAGCAGGCCTAAATTGGCCTGTGCATCGTCAGCTTGTCATCTCTGGACCAGATGATGTCTATGACCCTTTGGTTCTAGGAGTAGTTGGCAAAAGATTAAGGATCTACTTTCTCTTTCTTCTGGGTATTCTGACAGCAGCCTCTTGCAGAGAGGAAGTCGAAAAAGTGATCCTCTAGCGATGAAGCTGGCAGGTTCACAACACGCCATTGGAAAGTTATTTGCAGCAAGAATTGGACTAAGCTCTAACCTGCTTCCCCACCAGATTCTGCCATCCTGGCAACGTGGTGTTCTGCACATATATAAGATGAACGTTTCTATAGTTTTCCTTCTCATGAAAAGTAACCCAGTCAAGGCAGTCAAATTCAAAAGCAAAATTGGTCATACATCCTGAATCAAACTTTAACAAAACAACCACCCAAATCAGATGGCAGAAGCTTCAGTAGCCAGGGGGTAGAAAATTTGTAGAGATCTAAGTTACCTGGGAGGATCAGGAACAATCATGGCAAATCTTTGATCATATAATTATACTTCTTGCCCCAAATACATTTTTATAGGTTTGATCTTGAAGGTCCTCCAAACATCAATGTGTTAAAGTCTTGGTTCCCAGGGTGAGGTACTGGGAGACAGTGCAGCCTTTAGGAAGTGGGGTGTCATGGGAGGTCCCTATGTTGTTGGTGGTATGCCCTCAAGGGTGATTTTCGGATCTTGACTCCTTCTTGTTGTTTTTTTTTCTGGCCATGAGGGGATCAGTTTTGCTCCACCCAGGCCCCTCACTATTGATGGGCTGCCTTATGGCATGTGCTAAGCAACAGGGCCAATTGCCGTGGACTGAAAACTCCAGAATTGTGAGCCAAAGTAAAACTTTTCTCTTTGTAAGTTAATAATCTCTGTATTGTTGGTGTTGGAAAGCTGACAAACACACACATATACCCTTTAATAATTACTGCTAAAAGCTTACCTTGCCTTTGTACCCAGGCATTTGGAAAAAATACCCTTTGTTCCCATTTAAATCTTTTAAATAGTTGTCAGGTTTTTATTTTTCATAACAAAATACCAGCTTTTCCCTTTCTTCAGGGATGATACCTAAAATATATGACTGTTCCTTAAACATTGTCATATTTGCTAATATTCACTACTAAAGCAATTGCCTTTTAGTGCCAGACAAAAGCTTAGTTGAGAGATAACATGTTAAGTTAGATCAAAATATATGCCAATCATTTATTGCTTAATGTTTATTAAATTTTTTCTTTGGATGATTCTCGTTGGCTGTTCACAAAACTATATTCCTGGACCACATTAACTTGATTCCCCACAGAAATATCTTTACTGAGTCATGTTGGTTATCATGCCCATGACTTTTATGGAGGCGATTTTAAGAATCAGCCAAATGAAGAACATTTCCACATTTTCTCTAAAAACTGTTGTGGAAGATATTATCCATTATGTTGTGCAATGTTCCTGATACAATGATCCACATTATAAATTCTTCTTAGAATTTAATATCTGGGAAATGTTTGCTTCTCTTAGCAAATGGAATGCTTTCTATTACATGATCATGAAGATTCTAGACCTCAGAATTTTCCACTTTCTGTTTCTCCTTGGCTGCTGGGAATCTTAAAGCCTGTTTTCATGCTTGTGACATAATTATACTCCTAAATTTTGAATATACTTGTCTTTCTGCTTCATTTTCTTGGTCATGGCCTGATGTTTTATTTTAATAGTTTCTGTATACATGTGTTTTGTTTGATAAAATAGTTCTTGAAGCAACAGCATATAAATTATATGTATTTATATGATTGCTTCAAAACGTGATTTTATTATTGTCTTCAAATTACTTCATTTGTATCTCTTTCGTTTTGTCCATTGTAATTGTAATTTCCTTCAGAAAAATCTTTCAATTGTACTTAATACAGAGCTCCACACTCAGTTAGCACTTAATAAATACTTGTTAATTTGCTCACCTCACCATTAACTAATGGTGCATTCCCAAGACACTGAGAGAAAAGAAAAGCTTAAATCACGTAAAGAATGAAATTTCACTCATAAATATGAAGTGAGAGGAAGGATGGTTCTCACATCTTCTCCTCACATATTCTGTAAGTGAATAGGACACCTAACCCAGAAAGCAGAAGGGTAACTTATTCAATGAAAGCCTAGGTTCTAGTAGGGATTCCTAAAGCACAAGGGCACTTCAAGGCCAGAAAATGGACTGTATTTGTTTTAAGATCTCCCCATGATTAGCAAGACGCATTAAGTACTATTTTCACTATGTGCCCGGACAAGACAGAGATTCTGGGGAGTTGTTGAGTTTTGGGGGAAGAGATTGGTTGCATAGAAAAGCAGACAGATCTTAGGGCCACGAGTCACAAAGTGGCCCCAGGACATTATCTTTGGCATCACCTCTCCCTTGAAATTGTCCCACTTTGTGAAATTTGGCAAGGGGGGCTAAAGAAAGGTGACAGTACAGAATCCACTACGTTCTACCTTGCAACGTACATCCTCACCCAGCTCTGTCTCTCTTCGTCTTTCAGTTGCTGGACCAAGTCCAACACCACCGTGTTCTCTCCCACAGCTATGACCTGGCCAGACTGAGGGCTAGTGCAGCTCCCACCAGGGATAGAGAAACGCGGACTTGCTTTCAGATGCCAACTGTGGTGAGGTGGCACTGACTAGATCTGCAATAAACTGAGGCCAGCTACCTCAGAGCCAAACATTGTGCACTGCCGAGGGAGGAGTGACATGCCCTTGGAAAAGGTGTCTGTTGATGCACATTTAACTAAATTGTTTATTGACCCTTTGTGCCGACGTGAGTATTTAAATCTTAGCACACCTCCCAATATGTGGTAACAATATCTTACAGCATACACACTATTAACACACTAAGGCAACGTGAACCTATGTATTTTGACTGTTTGAATAATAATGCTTTCCGAGAAATAGCAAATCATGGTCACAATTTATTTTGAAGAGTGTTTAGTAATTTAGCATACATCTGTGAAATGTTACTTGATCCTTGTCTGTGTGCATAATTATATTTTAATTTGCACATGATTGCTGACTTTCATATCACTTAAACAATCAGGATGCATCAAATGACTGGCTGTTGTCTTATAACATTTTGTTTTCCCCCTTGGAACTGTTGGAAAGAGACCATCACAGCCCACAACCATCTGCAACATCAACATCGCATGTGGATTGCTGAATATTGAATAGACATTATGCGTATTAAATTTGCCAACACTCCTGTGGTCTTATTTCTATGTATTTTCATTGTCTACAGAAAAGAAAATTAAAAGAAGGAGGGAAATGATTAAAAAGTTCTCTGGCCTTTGCAGAAAGGCCTTTGATTTTCTCATTTCCTCTCTCATTACCCTTTTCTTGTTTCCTTTCCAATAATAATAACAATCAATAGTATCTTGCCTTTGCATGCTATACACCCTTAGAAAGTGTTGCCAATAAAGAACCATGTTTGGTCTTCTTGTTGACTCTGTGAAGTGGATAGGCATCCTTGGGAATCATGCATTGAATATAGAAGATAGAGGTACAGAGAGCTGACGATTCACAGAGAAAACTACCATTGTTACTCAGAGAAGAAGCCAAGAACCTCCGATTCCTTTCAAACACCTCCCACTCAGTAGTGCTACCTTCTAAGCAGAGGCTGTTGGAGTGGGGGATAATTCCTATCACAACTGGGGAGGGGGCAGAGAGCCTAAGTCCACATATCAGAGTGATTATGGAACTGAGCTAGGGCGCTAACATTTGTCTGAGAAGAGGCCCATTTTCAGGCGAAGGCCATGGATACACACCTGCTCTTCTTCTCAGTCCCCTGGTGCATTATTTCTTACTAGAAATTCAAGAAAGATCGTAGGCTCTTTTCCCTCAGCTTTCAGCCATTGGATTCCAAAGTTCTCTTGATGTTTCTTCCAGGATTCTCAAACCATCTCTGACCCTCTTTCCTGTCATCATTATACCATTGCAGGCCCTCTTTCCTTATTGAGTATGATAACATCCTAGTCAGTCTCAAGTCTTCTCTCTCCACCACCACATCCTAGTGCCAAAGTCCATCTTTCTCCCCAACATTGTAGAGTAACATAGATATAAATACGACCATACCATTCCCTCACTTAAACCATTTAGTTGACTCTTCATTGCTTACAAAAGTCCACACTCCTGTTATGAGAGCTGAACAGCCTTGGGCTGACCCTCCAGATGACTCAGCCCTGATTCCCTGCCTCTAGCCTTGTTTCAGTAATATACCAAGTTGCTCCTAGTCTCGTGGTTTCTTCCCTTCACCTATGCTGTTTCCTAGGCTTGCAACACTAATTGTCCTCACCACAAACACATATACATTGTGTATGTGTATGTGAGCAATGCCCGTACACTTTCTCACACTTTTGTAGATTGAAGGCATATTCTTTAGGTTTAGTTCATGGCTTCTCATCTGGGGTCCCTCTGGGCTAAGTTAGGGGCACCTTGCCTTTGTTGCAGAGAATCCTTAGGAGTTGACATAGTCCTGGGTTGGGAATATTTGGCTGCCTCTCTCTCCTCTGATTATGACCTACTTGATAAACAAGGACAGGGGTTTATTAATCTCCATAGCATTAGCTTAACAGTACTTAACATATATTAGTTTCTCAATAAATGTCTCTTGAACTGAAGTGAATTGAGCATGAAAATTCCATTTTCTTCCTTCCCTGATAGACTCCAGAACCTTGGATAGTTCATTTCTTTACCCTGCGTGGCGAGGCTTTTCTAGTCAATAATGGAGGAACATATCGTCCCCCTTGGTTTAATACAAAGGATTCTCAGCACAATCTTACAGCCTACAGCAAACCATTTGTAACCTGGCTTCATGAACAAAAGGCCACATTAGTGAAAAGTAGCTTTTTATTTCACTTTCAGACTTGGGAAAGATTTTTTTAAATCCTAGCTTGAAAGACAAAAATATATAAGGAGAAGCACTGCACAACTGAGCAGCCTCCTTCTCCTACCCATGGGGTAAAAGCTCTTTACCTCATGTGACATTTTAGCCCATTGTACCATCCCCCCAGTGAATGATAGAAATTACTGCTGAGTATGTTAAGTCTTACAGTACTGTGTCCTCCCCACTAGAACACTGATGAGAAGTTATTTGGTGTTCTCACCTGAATACTCCTCCCAAACAACTTGTTTACTTTTATTTTATAGACAATGCACATTATAAAACTTATTTCTCTCTGTCTATCTCTTTTTCTCTCTGTTTCTCTCTGCCCTCTGTCTCTTTGTCTCGCTCTCTCTCTCATTGGGTGCTAGGAAGCCTAAAATTCAACTTGTAGTTGGCCTCTTGCTACTATGTAAGACCTTAAAGCAAGAGTTTGTATATTAACCTCACTCCCAAAAGCATCTTTCTCCCTATTTTATTTTCATTAGACCAATTTCCCCATATTTCATGACTTTTATTTTGCTCTGTAGTATACTTATCAGTTCCCTTGAGTTCTTTTGTTATCAAGGTAAGATATCAATACATAAACACATGCCACAGAAATTTAAAGGAGAGCATATATAAATTAGAAAATAGTATAGTGTAGAAGTTCAACATAAACTAGGTTGTCACCCCTTCTGCAGCTCCACCTCGGCCAGTTATGACCTTACACAGATAACTCTACATGGTAGGGCATGGGATAAATCTTCTATTCAGAGAAGTTAACTAGCTTATCTTTTGTTTCTGGTACTTTCTAGTAATTTTACCCCTTATCATTTTACTGACAAATATAAACACATATATAATGATCAATTGTAATATACTGTTAACAGGGTGAAATGAGTGGAATGATCAAAGTCTAGCCCTGGGCATCATAAGATACCTAAGAGCTTTAATTGGCATAGACAAGAACATGCCTTACAATGTCAGATGCCCAGGGAACCCAGGGGGAATCAAAGATGGCAGAAACCTGAACATGGGTCCTTCCAAGTAGTGAAGAGCCAGTAAATATGGGCCCTTAATAAAGTCTTTGAAGGAGGCAGGGAAAAGTAAGCTTTTAGAAAGACTTCTCAATCAAATGGGTAGGCAGGCTCCAAGTCAAACATCTGCCAAGAACTTCTGGCTGGTGTTGTGCTGGGAATACTGGCACCTGCACCCGGCTTAACACCCAAGTCCCACTAAATTCTCTCTTCTGGGCAGATGTCCAGATATTTGAGGTCTTATTGTTACTATAGTTCACAGTGAATATTCCAGAAGAGTGCACCCAATGTTAGCCTGGTGCACATAGGCCAGGTACAGGAAAGGGAAGGAAGTTTGAGGACTGGGGAACTTGTATTCCATCTCCAAATCTTTACTGATCTTAAGCTGAATCAAGGCACAAAGGGTAAAATTGTCAGGCTGTCCCTTATCTCTAGAATTACCTACCTACCCATATCACTTTCAAACATGTAAGAAGCTTTATTTAATTGATTTGCTCATTCTATCAGCAAATATTTACTGTCCGCTGCCTAGCAGGCACTGTTCTAGCCATGGGGGATATAGTAGGAAAGTGAAGTGGAAAAATTCTTGTGCTCACTGAGCTATGGTCTTTTCAGGTTCTGTGGAGAAAAACATGTAAGGTAAAGGGAGCAAGGAATTAGTTTAAATGTAGTCAAATGTAGGTTTCTTGTAGAAAGCATTGGAACAGAAGTGAAAAGGGGAACTATGTGAATATCTAGAAGAAGAGCTGGGGTGGAATGTGCCAGAAATCCTGGGTGAGGTTGGACTGTCAAGTGGGACAAGATCATGAGTAGTCTGATAGGTCAGCACGCAGTCCTTGCCTTTTGCTTGGTGTCAGCTGAAAAGCCAGCAGCAGCTCTGAGTGGTGGAATGGCATGATCTGATCTGAGATTTAGAAGAATCACTCTGGCTGCTAAGTGGAGAGTAGAGTAGAGTGAGGCAGAGGTGGTGACGGGAACACCAGAGAGCTGCTGGTGGCTTGAGTGACAGAATGTGAAGTAGGGTGGAGGAAGGGCTACGTTCTCAATATATTTTGAAGGTAGTGTTGGCAGCATTTGTTAACTGATTAGATGTGGGTGTCAAGAAAAAGAAAAGTCAAGAATGATTCCAAGATTTTTTGATCTGAATAACATGAAGAGACTTTCATTGAAAAAATTCTATTCTCATAAGCAAGAATAAGAGTTTAAGAACAAAATAAGACAATTTTTCTTGATATTTCTGATGCTTCTGTTTGGAAAAAATATTCTAGGTGCAAACAATTAGGGATGGTTTATTTAAATTATGCCACAGGACACAATTCAGCTCTGTGGGTGGATGATTTGCTGGAATTTAGACTTGGTGACTAGGCATTTTTTAGGGTCAAGTGTAGGATCCTGTTAAAGTGAGGAAGATGGTTAGTGACATTTTAATATCAGCTGGAGGGCTTTGCTACCTTATCCATTCTGACTTGTGGGCCCTTATGACCTGCAACTGTCTAGGTTTAGTGCCACCTTTCCCTCTTTTGGAGGTCAAGAGCACCATTTTGATGAAGACTTCTTTGGTGAGACTTGGTCTGAGCCAGGTGCTCAAGTGTCCATTCAGTCAAAGTGGGTTTTGCTGTCAGAGAGAGAGAGAGAGAGAGAGAGAGAGGGAGGGAGGGAGATTGACATTTCCAAGAGGAAGGAGGCTGAACATCCTCTGCAAGTCATAGAGGAAGGTGACATTGTACCCTGCCCAAGAGTTCCACAATTCATTATTGTTTTATTTTGGGGGTTTTTGGTGCTGGGGATAGGTAAGCACTCTACCGCCAAGCCACATTCCTCACGCTTATTATTTTTTATTTTGAGACAGGGTCTCATTAAGCTGCCAAGGCTAACCTTAAACTTGCAACCCTCCTGCCTCAGCCTCCCAAGTAGCTGAGATTGCAGGCAAGTAGCACTATGCCTAGCTCTCATTATTGTTAATCATTGAGAGAACTTTTTTGTAATTTGTTCTCTTGACCAGCTGAGCAAGAGCAGGTTTGTGAGGCATCTTTTCCAACAGAATTCTGCATAAAAGGAAGTTTGTTCTAGCTGTTTTTACCTCACCCTGAGCAGAGCTTCACATCAGGGCCTTAGAGACATTTCCAGAAGGGCTGTTCTTCCTGTTCCACAGGAGCCTGACTCTCAGGGACCCAAGAGTATGAGTTAGGCCTCAGCAGAGGGAAAAAATTGCAGCCAGACAAGTAATGGAGAAACCTGGAAAACACATGATGCCCTTCCGAGGTTCACTAGAGATGGGAGTGAGGGGAAAGGAGCTTGTCTTCTCTGGGGATTGATGTTCATTTCCCTCTCGTTATATTCAGCACCCCCATCTCTGCCGACCAGCGTCTGATGATCATAAGGTTTGTACAGATAAGAAGTCTCAGCAGAGAGATCTAATTCAAACTCACAGCTGAGATATGCTTTAGGTAATGAGAAGGAGCCCAGGTGACATTAGATTCAACATTTCCCCCTTCGTGGAAGATTTTTTAGAGCCACAGAGAAATTTCTCCAACACTTAATTATTCAGGCACTGATAAATAATCCAGGGCCCTATAGATGAGCCTATCATAAAAATATATTTCTCTCACTTTTTATGGCTGAGTAGCACTCCATTTTCTGGTGTGAGAAACTGAAAGTGTAAATAAGGACTAAATGTATAATAGGCAATGTGAAATAGGGAGAAAAGGGGCAAAGGGGAAGGAAGTGGGAGGGCTAGGGGAAAGAATAGAAGGGAATGGGATTAATATGAGAAAATGGAAAAATAGGAACAAAATCTTTGTAAATAGGGAAGACTGGAGGGGTTGAAGGGAGGGCTGGGGAAGGGTGAAAAATAAGAACCAAGAGAGACTATGTAAAGGTGCAAACTTCCAACGATGAATGTCATTTTATTGTATACCTAAAATGTACCAATGATTAGAATGAATAATCGATAATGCAAAATAGGAAGAAAATGTCCAAAGGGGTAGGGGTAATGGGAGGGGCAGGGGAAACGAAAGAAGGGAAAGGAAAATGATGAGAAATGGAAAAAATGGAAACATAGTCTTTGTAAATAGGGAAGGGTGGAGGGCGTGAAGGGAGGGCTAGGAATGGGGAAAAAATAAGAACCAAGATGCATTATGTAAAGGTACAATTCCCAATGAGAAATGTAATTGTGTTGTATACCTACAAGGTACCAATAAAAGAATTTAACAAAAAATATATATATTTCTCATTCTTTGTCACCAAGGCACAATAAATCAGGCTGAGGATTACCTAGGACTTCTATTTTCTTCTTTTGCAACTCTCTGTCTTGTGATGATTTTATTTATCAGTCTCCTCTCCCTCCATGATAAAATGAGTATGAGTAGAAAGAAGAAGTATAGCTCAATGTATTTTGTGTACTTGTGAATTGGGAAATAAGATCAGGTATGGGAGAAACCAGTGCTTTTAAAATGATATTGAATTCTTTTTAAGTTTTAATTACCCATGTTATCTTCACTTTCATTATTATAGATCCCTGAATGTTGCCAGTAATGGCCGCACAGTTGACAACAGCACCATGTAATAACAATATCTGCTCCATAATCATATTAGAGCCTGCTATTTATCAGAGACCATTAGAACTCAGGATGCTGGAGAGCAACAAAAATAAGCAAATGACAAGCCCAGAAGGCTGTCTTGAATTCCTAGTCATCTTTCATTACCTCTTGTTTTCTTAAATAACAGATCCATATGGACCAAGTGTATTCTTTCTTGCAAATTTTCAGAATAAAATCAAAGACATGATGGAACTGAATGATCACACTATTCATTATTGCTTTAAACTGAGTTGGTTTTAAATCACCCCCAGTGTGGTGAGTGGTGGAGCTAGCAGAAGGAACTCAGCATTAGGCAGTCAGTCAGTCTGATATTTTTTCACAGTTTCTTCAAGACTCTGGCCTCAGGCTGAGGTTAAGACATGGCACTGGGACCTACAACCAAGCAAATATAGGTTTGTTGGGTGAGATTCAGTGCTTTGGCTCCATTTCAGCCAAAGATTCACACAGCAGAATTCAAAGCTCAGGGAGCCAGGATCCAGCAAGTATTCTCCACAGAGGTGTTTTAGAAATCAAGCAAAAGACAATATTGTCATTATTTAGGGATCCTATCTGTGGGTGACTTGTCTTGGCCTTCAGAATGGGGTTCAGGGATAGTCTTTTAGTCATAGAAGAGGAAGAAGGAAAAGCAAGAGAATCAGGCAGTCCCCAAAGAGTCAAAGGGGCAACTGTGGGGCCTTGGGACTTGGAAAAGGACAGGGATGGACTCAGGTGTCAGTGAGTAAACTTACATGTGTTTATATGTGCACCCAGAACATCTATGTACTTAAAACATAGTAAGCTGTAGGTAAATGTTTACTATTACTTTTATCAGCACTATTATTATTTTCATATGAATATCCCAGTAATGGTACATCCTGATTGTGACAGCCAAGGATGTAGTGGTTAATTCTGAACACCTGGATCTCATTTCTGCAAGGTGACCCCAATCATTGTGGATAATGGAGAATTAATCTGGGCATTAGGATAAGGCTGATCCATCAGGTAAAGGGAACAGTAGGTCCAGTTTGGGAGCCTAGATAGAAAGGAAATGAGGGGTGGGGCCGACACTCATTGTTGGCCTGAGAGTAGCCTAAATCGGTGACTCTGGAGCAGTAACATAAAATAAATTGTTCTTAAAACTGATCGTACATGATTTCTGTGTGGGGACACATAAATTCTCTTGGATTGGAACTGATATTTTGTATATCTAAAATAAATACTCGGAATCCAAATATAGATAGTGTTAACTGTCTTCTCAGTAACCTGTGAACTTCTATGGATGGAAGTGGTCTGGAATGAATCCAGTCTTCTTTTGACTGAGGGTCTCTGCAGTAGAGGTAGAACAGGGAGAGGTCAAACAGAGAGGTGGATACTGGCTTAATTGCTGAGGACTCCTGTAATTAATCTGGTCTCTACAGAGTTAACTCAGTCTGAAGCATACATTTCCAATTCAATTTGCACTGGTGGCACTGGATTTTGGGGAGTTTTTGTTAAAAATTCTAAATTGATGCAATATAAGAGAATTACCTCCTTGCCACTCCATATCTCCTGCCAAGTACTTGATAAAACGTGTTCTACAAATGTAGATACGGAGTCATGATAAGAAAACTCACTCTTGCTGAATACTAGAATTATCTGACAGATGTTTCAGGCAAATGTTAAATAAAACCAGGACAAATCCTGAAAAGTTTCCAAACTCCTAGAGATTATATATCACCTTGGGGCAGAGTTTGAAGGGAAAAATGAGAGATCCTTCCATTTGCCTATATGTTGGTAATTATATTTAAGATGAACTTTCTTGGGCTTCTCAAGCTGAACAGCTTTCAGACACATACAGGTCTAATCAAGTCCTCAAAGTGAGGGCTGGTGTCTGAGTCCAGCTCCAGTGCTGGATCAGCTTTGCAGAATAACCCTCCCATATACCTTTAACTTCAGGGTATGGGCATACGGCTGGTGACGACCTCTTATTTTCTGAGATCCATTTCATTAACCGTCTCAGGAACCAGAGCCCCTGATGCCCATGATCAGCCCCTCCAATGCCTGTGAAAAGCAGAGGAGAGAATGGGTAGCCAAAAGTGGCAATCACATATCGATGTGGGGCCATGACAACCTCGTCTGAAGTTTTGTATGTTTCTTTTGAGGGGGGTTGATAATAAGTAGCGCCAGATAAATTATACTTGCTATAAAAAACAGTAGTTTATCATAAATAAGACATCAATTGGGAATAAAAAATTAGTTCTGACCTCTGGTGCTGAGGAGTAAGAAATCCCTTTCCATTTCGGTGCCTCACTTCTACACCTGTAACCTAGGATGGCAGCACTAGAGAAGACCAGGCTACATTGTTAGTACCCTTCCAATTCTGCTATTTCAACTCCATTGCCCTGTTGTGTACCCCCTTCTGCTAAGTCCTAAAAATCACCCACATTCTCTCTCTACTGACTCACATTTCCTCTGCTACATTTCATTTTTCGCATACACTCAGGTTATTGAGATAAACCACTTACCTGAGACAGTCAGACAATCATTTAGCCAAGAAAACAAAACAGGAAAGAAGATAAAAGCCCATCAGCAGAACAGATGGCTTCACAGGCAAGGCAGAGACCCACGGGTGAGACAGAGGGCAGGCTGGGTGGGGAAGCAGGATAAGAGATGTCATGGGGCAGGATGGATGAAGTGGAGGGAAGGAAGCTGGCGACAGAGGAGTGAGTGCTCATCAGCATCAGCATCAGTACCATCTTACTCGCAGCGACAATCCTTCACAAGACCTGCAACACAGGTACATATAGCTCTGCCCCGGCCACCCCAATATAAATAGCAAGCAGTGTTCAAAATCAAAGCGGAGAACTAACAATCACTGAGTGTCCCAGGGCTGCTTTGCTGTGTCATATGTTAGCTTACTTCATTTGAACGGTGATTTCAGTGGGGTCGACATTACTGTTACTGTTGCTGTTGTTATCCAACAACTCTACGAGAGTGATAAAGCCAGGATGGTCCACTCAGCCAATAACTAGGCTGAACTTGGGTTTGTCTGACTCCCGAGGACACAACCTTTCCCATTCTGCAGCCAGAGCCACTTCCGGTTGGTGGAACATTCATTCGAGTGCACTTCCCAGAGCTTCCTCTTCTCTTACCCTTTCCCTCAGTCTGAGACAAAGATCCCAACAGATGAGAGAAGAAGAAAGCATTGCGTCACTCTTTTCTTCTCCCCTGCCCCCTCCTTCTCCCAGAGAGTTCCATTTATAATACGAAATGTACTTAGAGCCATCCACTCACTTCCCTAATTTTTATGGCATTTGTGACTAAATCCACTCAGGCTGTGAGAAGTTCAGTAATTAAATAATTTAGGCAACAGAATATTTAATCAATTGTAATTACACATGCCATATCGAAAACCATTTCTATTTTAATTTTAGTACAAGCTAGACTGTACAAAACATGTTTTTTCTTTGCCACCAAAACCCTTCTTTCTTTCTCTCCCACCACTCCTCTACCCTTTGGATCTTTCTTCCTTTTTCCTTGTATTTGGAGGCACAGGCTGTCACAGGGTGCCAGCCTACCCTGGTTCCGTGTGCTAGGGCCAGTGGAGACAGGAGAACATAAGACCAAGTCTTAGCCTGCAAAGGTGCATGTGGTCCACTTGAAGAGATGATCCATAAATACATTAACATGTGAGTAATGTCAAGAGCCCCACAGACAGTAATTACAGGTGCAGTGGACTGAAGAGGATGGATTTGAATTTGAACCAGGCTTGGAAATGAGTACAGCACTTGTATCATAAAGAGAAATAGGAGTACATTTCTAGGAAGAGCAGATTTTGGAGTTTTGGATGTTTTGGTAATTTGTGTTTCTTTTCTCTTTATCCTCTTCTCCATTTATTGATTCATTCATTTACTTAATAAGAAAAAATTTGATGCTGGGAATCGAACCCAAGGCCTAGCACATGCTACCACTGAGCCATATCCCCTTAACAAAGATTTTTTTTTGGCATCTATTGGATGCCAGGCATGGCCACTAAAATGTCTGTTCTGGACCCAGGAAAACAACCTGCCATCTGAAAATGGAGAGAAAAGCAGAACCGCGCCCTGGTCCCCACATGTCTCAGGCAGCCCAGCTTCTGTCATGGCAAGCTGAGTATGTCCACTTCCAGCTGTGCGGGTTCTGCTTTGTCCTCACTTGACCAGGCAAGATCTAGCCTTAAACATCACACCTATGTGGGAACAAAAGAGGGAAAGCTCACCTAATAGGTTCTCAGCCCTTGTCCTTTCACCCAAGCTCAGCATCTCCATGGGGCCCTGACATTCCAGGCTCTGCAGGTTCCCCAAGTCACTTTAGTCTGAAACGCTGGGGCCTGAAGTCACCTCTTGGCTGGCATGAGACTCATCTCAAAGCTGGACTCTGCCTCTGCTCTGAGGATCCATATCTTCTGGCTCCCCATCATTCATACCATCTTACATTCATTCACTCATCAGAAGTAGTTCTAATTTCACTCTAAAAGGGGACCTGAGTAGTGTCTATTCATTTGTATTTATTTTATAAATATGTCAAATAGCTTCTGAGTAAGAAATAAATTGATATAAGGTATTATTCTCAACACCGTAATAGACAAATGGAATTTATCAGACACCCAAATTATAGCTCAGGGTAAGTGGAGTTTTACAATGCAGGGAGATAGAGGGTGTGTCTAACTCAGTTTGGAGAGTTGAACCAAGTCTTGAGATGAGCAGTAAATTATTGTAAATTAAGAGGAGGCAGTGGTCCTAATAGCAGGGATGGTTTGTGCAAAAGCCAGGAGAGAGGTGTTTGGGAATGATATGAATTTCTTCCCCCTAGAGGACTATATGGCCAAGAGCCACACCAAAGACTATTTGTTCCTTTCAGAGAAAGGGCCATCATAACCTTATATGAAAAGGCAGTGTGTACAGACCCAATTTAGCATTAGAAGTTTTGGATTTTTGATGAATATCTTATGCTTTGGATTTGAATTCGAGCTCTGCCATGTGCCAAGGTTTTGGGGAGGTGACAAATTTCTCAACTCATTTTTGTCACATGTAAAGTAGGTATAATAAGACCTCACAGGACCATTCCTGGGGCTAAATTAGGTGAGGCATAATTTAGTGCTAAATAGGCTAACATCAATATTAGTTTTATTTTCAATGCCAAAACTTTTTGTGAACTATTAGGTAGTTGACAAACATAAAGAATTACCAAATCTGTGAGCATTTTTAGACCTCAGTTTTGTTGCTTAGCCTTATCTAACAATCTGGATAAATGAAATAAGACAAGCTGGTGGTTAAAAAAGTGTTTGTGTTGGAGCAGAGGTGACCTCAACAATCACATGGTGAGAGTGTGGATGTTCCACTTCATCACACCCAGCACCCCAGGCAACAGCAAACTGGGAGCCTTGTGAATGAGAGAAGACAGCTGTGCTCACACCATCCACGGTCATCAATTGTTAAACACTTTTGCCAAACACTTTTGCTTTGTTGCCAAAGCTACTTTTCTTTCGTTTGTGAAGTTTCCACCAAATGGAGCAGCTCTGCTGATAATGAACTGCAGAGTGTGCTCCTTAAGCAGGCCCCTCTACCTGGACCTGGATGCACTGCCCTCGGAGGTCCTGCCTGAGAGCTTCCACCCTGCTAAGATCCAACCCTTCATGCAGCGTCCTTTGGCGGGGTTAGAGGTATTGACCTCACCCTACCCCGTCTCCTCTAACACAGATCATGTCAATGAGAGATCACTTGCTGATATTGTTAGCTATGAGGCTATGCATGTGGCCTGCTTTATCTCAATAGACTTAAACAAGATTTTTAAATTTCATTTAAAACAGAAAGCATTATATGCTTTTTATAATACATAAAAGAGCATAGAGATACATAGAGAAAGAGCTAATATCCCTCTGACTCCTCTAATTCTAGTCATGTGAGATAATCAATGTTCACAGTTTGGTGTGTTCACCCCTTCATGACTCTCTCTATGTTCACACACATATCACACTCACAAACACACACGCTCACTCTCTCACACCTTTTCTTGTTTGTTTGATTTGGCAAATGGAGTTATTCACCACATGTTAGCCCACCATTTGTTCCCAACCTGACCAATCCTTAGGTGTAACTAATTTTAAAATAACGACATAACATCCTATTGTAAAGATGTGTCAAAATTTAGTCATCTGCTGAATGATAAGAACCCATGTTCTTTCCAGT
Source organism: Heterocephalus glaber (assembly GCF_000247695.1). The sequence continues at coordinate 6,405,831 of NW_004624771.1, forward strand.
TTTTCTCATTCTAACAAATAATGCCAGAAGAAAACTTCCTATATATGCATTTCATATAAATGTGTGTATAAAGATCTACATGCACACATAAACATTTCCATAAGAAAGTCTTACAATAAGGGTTTGTTGATCAGCTCTGTGAATTTTTAGTTTTAATAGGACATTCTATATCATATCCCACAAAAATCACACCATCAATATTTGAAAATACCTTTCCAGTCCTGGATAGCAGTAGTCTGTTAATTTTTTGCAAATTGGATGAACCAGAAATTAATTAAATTAATCTCCTTGTCCCCACTCCATCTCTCCAGCACAGCCAGATGACAAGTGTCTGGTGCCAGTGGACCATGTGGGGCCACACCCATGACCTTCTTGTTTGGGGAAGGTTTAGCTGGTTCACTACAAGTGGCCCGGCTTACCTTGTTTTGCTAACAGAGCTGAGTTCTCAGGTAGTTTTAGGAGCACTAGTCAGTTTAGTACGAAATGGCTCTGACAGCCATAAAAGGTTGTGTTTTATTCATTAAAAGAAGCCCTGACAGTGAACTAAGTACCGTGATAGGAAAGGGAGTCCTCTAAACATCCGAGAAGGTATGTTTGAAACAGAGGCCAAAACCCTCCTAATCTGCCAAATCCTCCTATGTGCTAAAGATGCAAGAGAAAGAAAGGGGAGGGGAGAAAGTAAGTGCTAGGTCTCCTGCTGAATCCTTTCAGGTTGCTGTAGGACTACAGAGTGGAGAACGTACGGTGCCTAACCCCATGGCTGCTACATCATGACCATTTGACTCATTGCTATCATTATTATCAAATAACAAACACCACAACCATTTTCAAGCCATCACTTGCTACTTATAGACCCCTCCTGAGTAAATTACAATTTCAAGAACATTTCCATTCAAAGGCTTTGTTGGTCTATACCTTCTAGAGATAAGACAAGATTCTGTCTTTTCTGCAGACCCAAAGATAAAACTCCTCTCTATAGCTGAATGGGAACTTGCTACTCTTCAGGTCTGTCCTTGGACTCCAGGGCATCAAAGGAACCTTTTCCCCACGTACTTTCTGAGCCATGGTGTCCCTTGAGTCTTCCAAGTGAAAGGCTTTGTTCCCTGACTTGGGTGGGTGGGGGAGCAAGGATTCCTCCAGGCCCTGGGGAGCCTCGTGTGCCCTCAGGACACTCTAAGCAGGAGATCACACCAGAAAGTCCCTGTACAGGGTTTAGCGTGAGTCTGAGGTTCAGACTAAAGCGCTAATAATAACTTGTATGATGAGGAACCATGCCTCAGCTATTGCTGCTTTTATTTATTTTATTTATTATTTATTTATTTTATTTTTATTGCTTTTATTGCTGCTTTTATTCTGTAGGTATTGTGTACAGTTTCTTACTTTACTAAGTGCATCTGCTTGACTCGATCTTTAAGGATCACTGAAGAATAAAAGTGAGCTCCAAGCACCTCAAGCCTATTTTTTCACAATTAGTTATTGGGCTCTTCCCTCAACCTTATTTCTGACCTGTAAAATTCTTGACTTCCTACTCACAACATTGACTCTTTTCCTAGTCCTTGGAATTAAACCCTGAGTCTTTGTACTGAGCCCCCAGCTATATACCACAGGGCCAAGTCCAAGCCTGATGGCTACAGAGGACCAGGTAGGCCAGTCCCATCTGTCCCGTATTCTCTCATCCCCTTGCCTATAGCAGCACACACATTGCACTGGCCATTCACTACTTCCCAGTCTGCAGTCCTCCCCTCCACATTTCTGCCTTTCTTGTGTTTATGAATGACTTGTCAGGAGTCACGTAAGGCAAACCATCTCGGCCTCACATTCTTGCCTGCTAGGGGAATCTGGCCTGAAGGCTGTGAGGCTAATGTCACTTCTAGTGATTAGAAAAGTTTAACACCATCCCATTTCCCTTGGGAATCTGTAATAGAAACATCTTAGCCTGGCTCTGTAAGACATTTTCAGTCCTTTGGTCCTGCTGACCATATGTTAAAGCAAAGGGATGACAAGATCAGTTGCTGGAGACAGAGAGGAGGCAAATCATCTTCTCCATTCTCAGAGGTCCTGTGCATGGCAGACAGCTGGGGCTGGCTGTGCCTGCCACGCGAGAGCTCATGGGTGCTATCGAAAATCCAATCTGGTCCACTCCAGCTGGGCTATTACACTCTGGGCCTGATAGGATCACACTTTCAGAGCACAGGGTAAAATTAAATTTGAGAGAAAATGAGATTTCTTTTGTTTTGTACCAAGTACCATAGATAAGTGTTCTTCACAACTTGACCTTGACGGCCACAGGAAGCCCCTTTCCAGGCCCAGAGGGATCGGATAGACTAATTAAATGGATTGGTGGTTCCTTTGTTTTTCTGCTTGGCACCGCCATTGAGCTCTTCTTTCTGTCTCCTTCCAGGCTGGCACCAGGCTAAATTGCAAAGTCCTACAGAGAAACATTGTTCACAGCACCCCTCCATCCTCTTCCTATGTCTCCTCTTCCCTTGGTCCACTCCTACCCTTCATCTGTGAAGTGGCAGGTGCCAGCTCCAAACCTCATGTCAGTGGGTTTCTCTAAATCCCAACAGGAGCCAAGGTATTCATTAAGCTCCTGTGAGCTAAAATGTGAACAGTGAGGCAAAAACAGTGTAACTCTCTACCTCTTCCCCATATGTCCTTATAAGTGGCTTTTAGACAAGGCAATATCTGGTGCAGATTTCAGAGATCCTTTAGGAGCTTTGCCCCAAATCACAGCACTTGGGCCTGCTCCCCAGGGAGGAGAGATGAGTGATCCATGAACACATATTTTTGTTGCTGACTTATGACAGCATTTCTCAATCTGGTCTGCAGACAAGTGACATCACAAGTTCCTGGGATGCTGGCAAAGTGTTTATTTCAGTTCACTGCCCAGAATTACTAAGTCATAATCTCTGCCATACCTTCCAAGAAAATGGGCTTTTCACCTGCCTTCCACGTGATTCTAAGGCACAATTCAAGAGCCTTTGGCTATAGACATGGAGGATTTCTCCCAGTGGCCTGAGCCTTTCTGATCATCATATGTCTGATGGATTATTTCTGCAGAAGCAGAGAATGCTGGCTCCTTGGGCCTTTATAGACCTCTCACTATTCCCAGGGGCTGCCATGGTAAGGGCCCAGGGCCATGTGGGAATTTGCAGCTTCCTCTTCCTAGTCTTCTTAGGTTCTCTCCCATGGGAAAAGTTGAATCTTTTCAAAGAATATGACTAGATAAATAAGGATATTGAACAGAGACTCAGGTTAACTTAAATGTAGAACTGACCTTACTCATTGGGAGTGGGGGAGGCAAAGATGATAGTGACATTTACAATCACTATTTGTTGATGGCCTGTCAAGTACTAGACCAGGTCTACTACAGGTAAGAAAAATCATGCCTCAAAATCACAGACCTCATAACTGATTTAATAGTAGATTCTGAGCCCTATCTGAATCTAGAAACTCCTTTTCAGGTAGATCCAAATTTGTAGAGCTACAGCCCAGTCCCATCCATTGTTCTGATTTTTATATTGACCCTGTGAGGCAGAGAGAGCAAATTCTATAAATGAGATGGACAGCTGAGGATTAAAGGAATAAATTATTCCAAGCCATGCACTAATAACAACATAGCTGAGATTAGAACTCAACATATTTGTTCTCAATCTGGGGCTTTTTTGTTTATGATACTCTGCTCTGTCCTTCTGCCACAATCCTCTCAAGTGATAACCAAGAGACTCCATACTAGCACTGCAATTTAGATCAATAGGGGGCTGTTGTAACAAATTATCACCGATATTGAGACTTAAAACAACTCACTTTTATTGTCCCATAGTTCTGGAGGCCAAAACGCAAAATCAAAGTGTCAGCAGGACCTAAGGTTCTCTGAGGGCTCTAGGTGATAACTTCTCCTTACTCTTCCAGCTCTACATGTTCCTTGGCTGGTGGCTGCACAATTCCAATCTCCACTTTCCCCTTTACATGGTCTTCTCCTCTGTGTCTGTGATTTCTCCTTTTCTTCTCCCCCCCCCCTTTTTTTTTTGGTACTGGGTGTTGCAAGTATGACCTTTTCACTGAACTATATCCCCAGTCCTTTTTAAAGTTTTAGTTGGGGACAGAACCTTACTAAATCACTAAGGTCCACTGGCTGGTCTCGAACTTGTGATCTTGCTTCAGCCTCCTAGTCTTATCACTTGCTATTGGACTTAGGGTTCACATGAATAATTTCATCTCAAGATCCTTGACTTAATTACGTCTTTAAAACCCCTTTTCTAAATAAGGTCATATTCATATGTTCTAGGGGTTAAGGCATGGATGTCCATTCAGTCCATTATAACATGTCATTAGTATTTTCATACATAAATACTCTAGGAAATATAAATATGCTAAGATCATTAGAAAATACATACTGGGGTTGGCTGTATAGCTCAGTGCTAGAGCACCTGCCAAGCATACATAAGGCTCTGTATTCAATTTCAAGCACTACAAAACAAACAAACAAATAAATAAATAAATAAATGCAAATAAATAAATAAAAGCAAATAAATAAATGAAAGAGAAGAAAGGAAGCAAATGCAGTTCATTTACATTTGTTTCACCATTGCTTTCTTCCCAAGCCCTAACTGGGGTCTGCCCTAGGAAACAGTTGTTAGTGAAGATGAGGGACAGGGAGTGATTCTTTCAGAGCAGAAGTCCTCAGCTTAGGGTAACCTGAGTACATGGCCCTGAAAGGTGAAAGCCCCACTTATGTGGTAGAGGAGGCCAGCTTAGCATGGGGGCAGCAGAAGTAAGCAGCAGAGAAGGAGCTGGAGGTGGGAGGAAAGCTTCTGGAAGCAGCGACTGCATAGGCATGGCCTGCCCAGGAGTTGAGAGACAGATTTTGGTGATTTTTTTTCACAGTCCTAGTTATTGAAGCCCACCTCTGGATTTGGGAATGGTAGAAAAGTGAGCTGAATGCCATGCAGCTTCATGTCATCCCAGCCTGAAGGGAAAGGTATCTGGGCAGGGATGGGGGTGCACTAGACCCCCAGAAACCCTTGCTGACCACTGAGCCAGGCTCTCGGCAATGAGGGAAGCAGTCTCAGTTTCTGCTGCTCTGGAACTACCTTTGAAGTTGACTTCTACAGCACCCACTCTGGGGATGAGGAGAGAAGCATGGCAGTTGTGCCACTAACAGCAGCAGGAATATTCCTAGGGGAGAGAAATATGTGATTTCCACGGGAAGGCTCTGCTCCTAGTCTTCCCCCTTTGATAGCAACTGCTGAATATGCAGGCCTAGTCTAGCCAGTCAGGCTCTGGGCCTCTGGGAAATCTGCTACACTGGTTCCCGCAAGGAGTAGGGGCAACAATAGGTCAAGAAAACCCTTTTTCCCAGATGCTGCTGTCAAATCTAGTGCCAGGGATCACCCCTCGCCTCCACTCCAGAGTTGGGCCCCACTCTGCCCCTATGCCAGCATTTAAACCTTCCCTCTGGTGAAGCCTACCCCCCAATGCTGATATACAATAGTTCCTGGAACTATGATGCTTTTTCTGACACTTAGAAAGGGAGGTTTTACAGACTTAATGGGTAGAAAAATCACCCTGTTGATTTTCACAGTTGTAGGTTATTTGAAAAGAAAAAACAACAGCAACAAAGGATCCAAAAGGACTAACAGAGCTGACTTGGGAACTGTAGATGCCAAATTTTGTGGCTGCTGGGGACCCTTGGGAGCTTTCCCAGGTAAACAGAGGCCTCTTTCTCCCCAAAGCTCTTACATTGCAAAAGATGTTTAACTCCTTGTAGTCAGCACATCAGTACTTCTGGTCGAGCTTAAGATTTGCTTCCAGCAGTGTCACTGAGCCTGAACCCATCTAACTACTCTGAAAAAAGCCAGGGCCCATGGGAAGCCTAGAGGCAGAAGGTGCTCAGGCAAGATAAGTCGGTAAGTCTTCCTTTAGGAAGGAAAGAGGGAATTGGGTACTGTCCTGTGGTAAGTCGATCCCAAAGGAGAACACAACTGTCTTTGGAACTCTGTTTTCTTTATACCATAATTCTCTCCACCTCCTTCTTGGAGGCACCTCATTCCTCATCCCAGGAACCTTTTAGTTCTCTACAACAGAGTCCTATTGACTGACAGTTCTGGAAACTAGAAGTCCAAAATTAAGGTGTCAATAGGGCCATGTTCCCTCTAAAACTGTAGGAGAATCTTTCCTCACCTCTTTCTAGCTTGTTTAGTTTGCAGGCACTCCTTAGCATGCCTGGCGAGTTAGTTACTTTTCTCTCATTGCTGAGACAAAATACCCAACACCAAAAGTTGGAAGGGAAGGGGTTTATTTGGGTACAGTTTGTGGAGGTTTCAGTCCACAATCAGCTGGCTCCAAGGCAGGGATGACAAGCAGGCACTGCAGAGGAGAAACAACATGGCTTGCACAAAGCAGCAACAAGAGAGTTAACAGCGTTTCCACACCTCTTTTATCTTATTCAGACTACTTAGGGCAGGCAGCACTCACACCCTTAATTCTAGTGCCCTTGAGCCTAGAATTGCATCATGAATCAATTCCAGCTTCGTATACTCTAGATCAAGCCTCATGACCACATGAGGATTTGGAGGGACATCTAGGCCCAAACCGTAACACCTGGCTTATAGTTGTAATCTCTTTCAACTTCAGTCTTGGTTTTATATGGCATTTTTTCCTTGTGTACCTTTGTATCTGTATCTCTTTTCCTCTTTGTGTGGTGATCCCAGTCATATTGAGTTGTGGGTCTACTCTACTCCAAGGTGACCTCATCTTGAGTAATTATATCTGCAAAGACCCTATTCTAAAATAAAGTCACATTTGGAGGCTCTAAGAAGAACATGAGTTGAGGGTGACATAATTCAAATCACTATATATTCTCATCCATTTTCAGAAAAGTGTATAATTGTGTTCTTACTAGACTGTGGATGACTGATGAGTCTGCATAGATCTCTAGATACATTAAGAGGTACTCGCAGGTCAACTGGAGATAGGAAGGGGCAACTGGTGGAAGGGAAGGTCATATGTGAATGAATCCCTGATGGCAGAATCCCGTGCACTAAAGAGTCACGAGAACTGGGTTATTCCTAATCTCAGAGTAGTTCCCATCTTCACATAATATTTCATATAGATGGACATAAAATATCAGGACATTCTTGAAAAGAACAGGAGACATAAAAGCAGGGTAGTACAGAGGAAATAAATCCTTGACTTGTGTCAAGAGTCTGAGGCCCAAGCCTAGGATATGTCTCTAACCAGTGTGGGCCCTGGAACCCTTCACTGAGCCTTGGACTTCTCTGCAGTATGAGGGGATAGGACTGGAAGACCCCAAGTCAATCTTTCCACTAACCCTTTATAATCATAAGTGTGGGCCAATTAGACCATGATGCACAGTATCACCTTAATTACCCACTGCCACTTCTTCCCACAGGTAATAATACTATGAAAAGAATCATTCTTTTCAAGCAAGAGGGCTGATTTGTAGCATTGAGAACATACAGAATGCCACATTTTGGCCCAGAAAGTCTTTCTTGAAAGTCCTATTCATTCATCCAGAGACTATGTCAGTTTCTCTTATCTGCCTAATTCACCACTATTTTTAGGCAGATAAGGTCCTTGCCCTCCTAGTTTACACTCTACCAGGTAAATCTACCACATAGCCAGGAAAGACAACAGTAGTTTGGAGAATGAATGATATGCAGTATGAGGGCCACTGTTATGTATTGAATTCTATCCTGTTAAAAAGCTATGTTGAAGTCCTAACCCCTGCTACCTGAGATGTCACACTATTTTACAGTGGGTCCTTTATTCAGTATAACTGGGGTCATTATAAGACAACCATGTGAATAGAAAGCCACACAGAAAACACCATGTGAAGATGACAGCACAGAATGTAGTTAGGCATCTGTTAACCAAGGGGCACCAAGGAGTGCCTGGGAACCACTAGAAGCTAGGAAGAGGAAAGGTAAGTCTTACCTTACAGGTCTCAAAGAAAATACTTCCATGTTAATATCTTAATTTTCTACTCTGGCCTTTAGTACTCAGACAATACATTTCTGTATTGTCATTCAGTTCATGCTAGACTGCTAGTGCAATCTTAGGACACTAATGGACAGTTAGGGCAGTCTAGTTTCCCAGAAGAGGAGATACAAAACTGAGGCTCAAGGACAAGTGGGATTTGACAAGGGAAAGGATGTGTGAGTTGGCTTTCACTCACTGTGTCATTGTAACGAACAGCTGAGACGATCAGCTTCTAAAGAGGACAGTTTTATTTTGGCTCACAGTTTTGGTGGTGTCAGTCCATAATCAGCTAGTGCTATTGCTTTGGGCCTGTGTCAAAGAAACACATCATAGTTATAAGTGCCTAGCAGAGCAAAGCTGCTCACCTCATGGCTAAGAAATGAGAAAGGGAGGAAGGGGGAGTGGCTGAGGTCCCACAGTCCCCTACCAGGGCACACTCCCGATGACCAGAAGACCTCCCGCTAGGCTCTACTTCTTAAGAGTCTACCACCTGCCACAGTGCCAAGTAAAGAACAAGACTTTAACACATGAGTTTTTGGGGAGAGGGGCATTTAAGATCTAAACTACAGAAAAGGGTGTGAGTAGACTGTGAAAGTGCATGTGGAATTGGGCTGGAGGGTGTCCAGGGAAAGGGAGTGGCACATCCAAGGGCCTGGGGGAAGAAAGCCTGGTTAAATGGGGGTTAGTATGGTGTCCCTGGGCTTGATGGGGAATGAAGAGTAGTACATTCAGGGCAGTAACCAGGGACCAGATCACCTGTTCCTGCTTAGGCATTTCTCCTAAACATGAATGAGAGCCAGGAGTGCCACCCCACCCCCCGCCCCCGCTCTATTGTGCCCTGTAAACACCAGATTCACTGCTACAGAAGGACAGCATGAGGGATTTAATGAGGAAATGAAAGCAAGCAAGCTTTACTGCCTATGGCATTCCTTCCTGATTCAGACACTCCAAGACTCATTTATTCCCCAAATACTTATTTAATGTTCAAAGTTCTACCCTAGGTATGTAAGATACAGAAATGTATCACAATACCTAGCATTTACCAAACATGTATTATCCTTAGTGCTTTCTGTGGATTGTCTCACTCAGTGCTCTTAACACATTCATGGTGTGTGTTACATTATTATCCCTACTGCACAAAGAAGGAAAGCACATCTAAAGAGGCTAAATACTTGCCCTACAAGTTTCAGCCAGGAAGCTGTGGAGTTGAGATTTGAACAAGGGCAGACTCAATCTAGGATCATGCCCATGACTCCTGTGAAATGCAAATCTTTGCTTCCAAGCTCTGATAATCTAATAGGAAAGACATGACAAGCACAAAATTCAAAGTGTATTCAATGTGGAGGATTTCTAAGTGCTTAGAGCAGGAAGAAGGGGAAATGGACATGTAGCAGGATACAAACAGGATGGAGCAGGAACATTTAAAATACAGAGGGTGAATCTGAGCTCAACATGGAAGCTTGGAGAGCTAATAATATTAACAAGAGCTTACCAAGCAAATGTTTATGTACCAAATTCTCTGCCAGTGCTTTATACAACAACACTATGAAGTAGGCACTATTATTAATCCACTTATTAGGTTATAAAGTCAAAGGCAAAAAAATCTGAGTGAATATTTTTGGGAGTGAAGGCAATGACCAGAGGAAGAGAGTACCTTCACAGAAAGCACTTCAAGGCTGAGTTGGGAAGCATGAGAAGCTGCGTTGGTTGGGGTCCCAGATCTGTGCAGAATGTGCGAAAGGTCAGATGGGTTCAGATCAAGACAAGTAGGGAATTCAAGTGAAGGGCTTGGACTTAATTCAGTAGCAGTAAGGTCACATTAGATTTTAATCAGAAAGATTAATCTTGCAACAAGACTCAGGTCAGGATAAGGACAGATGTAGGGAAAGGAAAGAGAAGCCTGGTACCACACATTATGGTTATCAGTAAATCCACAGTGTCCCGTGGTCCCCACCATGTGTCAGACTAGGGAGATCAGCTGGTAAGAAAGAGCCTCAGTGATCCTTCAGTTGACAGTCAGGACAATGGCAATAAAGACATGAATTAAGGCAAGAGCAATGGCAAAGAGAGAGGGCAAGGGTAATAGTGTTTCACATTTATAATCGGCTGAACCCAGCAATTGAGACATTCAAACTATTCTGGGCAGTTAGGAAATAAAAGTTGCCTGTGGATTAAGAGCCAGCCTTTCTGGGCAGTAAGTACTGTATGGGAGTAAAATACCAACTTAATTTACAAAGCAAGTTAGAGTTTAGAAATCTCTCCTTCCTTCCTTCCTCCCTCCCTCCCTCCCTCCCTCCCTCCCTTCCTTCTCTCTCTCTCTTTCCCTTCCTCCTTCCTTCCCTCCTTTCCTCCTCCCTTTATTCCATCCTTCGCTCCTTCCTTTTTTCTTCCCCCCCTACAAGCCAGATGAGGGGGGCCTTTGCTGTGACTTCAGCAGCTCTGAACACCGGAGGTCAGCTTTGTGCATGATGGCAGGGGGACTGAGTCTCAGGAGTCTGCCCCAGCCCTCGCCTGGTTGTGTAGAGTTGGCTCCCTCCTCTGCCTCACTGCCTCTTTCCTCTCCCATCCTCTCCAGCCTTTGTGCTGTGTGTGCCTATTAGCAGTTTGGCTGGAAGCCTGGTTGTGGGGAGGAGGTAAGACTGGCCCTGGAATGCAGACTAGTGTCTGGCTCATCTTTAGCCACTCTGATGAAAGGCAGGCTAGGGGGAGGGGTTGATGTTACTGGGTCAAATTTTTCCCATTGTGGAAATTATGTATTTTCCCAGCCTGGGTATTATGTATTCTTTACGCAATTCTCTTGGCTATTGGGCTTCAAGGCCTAGGTTGCACCCACGACAAGCTCTGTAACTGTAGGCTTGGTGATAAAGCTGAGAACAATCCTTCCAGCTGGAAGTGCACACTCATTGCTCTGAGCTTCCTACTCTCTTGCCCTTTGTCTATACCACTTCTTACTCTGTTGCAAACCAGGGGAGAGGGGTTCTGTGCTAGAATTTTTCTCTGGACCCCAGGAGTCACTTCTTGGACTTTCCTGCCCCCACAACCAATTGGAGCGTTATTAGCATGGATGACTCAGCCTACGTGAAATGACCCATTACTGCAACAATTACATAGCCCTTTACCTTTCATTTAATTTCCTCTTTCCACTTGATTGGTGAGGTGAGTTTTATTATTTCCATTTCATAGATGGGTAAGTTTCAGTAGAGTGATCTTACACAAAAGCTGAGATACTTAGGATAAAAATGAGTTCAAGTAAATGTTTCTTACTCTGAAGCCATTGTTGTTTCCATTCCAAGACCCAACTTCTCTGTTTGCACCGTTTTATTGGTGATTTACTTTACTTACTATGGTTTATCTCCAGGGGAAAAACAAGGAAATGTGTTTGATTATTACCAGTTCCCTGAACATCACAATCTGGATACTCTTCCTAGCTCAATTCTGACTAGTGTTGGTTTTGGGAAGTAAACATCATAGTACCTCTGGGGCTCTATGTCCTCATGTATATGTTAGTGAATTTGGATGGAACAACTTTCCAAGACTCAAGTTCTAAATTCCATGCTTATATAGATATCATTGTTTTACTTTTCTTTTCTGGACCAAAGCTAGCTGGAGGGGATGCTTGTTTTTCCCCCAACAAGATCAATGTGTGATAGACTGATGAACTTGTTAGCCTTGTTAGCCTTGTTCTACCCAATACATTGGTGACTTTTCTAGTTTCTTAAAACAAAAATGGTCCTGCAGTGAAATGACTCCATAATGTACCTATTCCTCTGAGCCAAAGTGTCTGGGCAGCCATTCCTAGGCTAGGAGTCTACATGTGATTTGTGTGTGTGTGTGTGTGTGTGTGTGTGTGTTGCAAGCTGATAAAGGGCTCTGTCAATACTAAATGTTCCCTTTGGCCCTTTGGGTAACAATAGGCAATGCTCTCATACTCAAGGATTGTGTCTGTCTTCCACTGGGAGATGGCCAAAGAGGGATGTGGAGGAATGAGGAGGGAAATGAAGGAAGGGACCTCAGTCACTAACAGAGACCTCCCAGCAACCCAGACAGCAAAGTCTCTTCCACGGAGGCCACTTGTTCTCTAGTTGCAGAAGTTGTACTGCCAGCCCTTAACCCAGCTGGACAATGAGGCCAGGGAGGCCCAGCTGTGCACTAATGAACAGCCAGATGGAAATCAAATAGCCATGTTGGGTTAGTGACAAACCTAGTCTTTAGCTGTCGGACATGAATCACAACCTGTGTGCCAGACGCTCCTGAGCAGAAGACAAAGGCAGGGTTTGATCAATGGCATTGCCCAAAGGAAAGCTTCAGATAGTCCTTCACTTATGTCATCCCTCCTCCCTGACTGTGTTACAAGAGGGGACAAGCAGTTTTTGGGTTGCAGAGTATGAAGCTGGTATATTCTGGCCAGTCAAGCTGGAGTTCCACTTCCTGTGCTCAGCAATGGCTCTCTGGATTTCTGTGGTTATCCTAGGCAGGGCATTCCCTCCCCACAGCCTCCTGAGCCTGGGAAAGGTGTTGGCCAGAACGGTGAGCAGAAGGGAACAAATGGTTTTCTCTTAGCCATTTCAGACAGAACCTCCAATGTGAAACAGAGCTGTGGTTTAATGGCAAGGAACAAAAGCAGCTATACAGCTGCTAATATGCATTCAGTGGAAGCCAGGAACTACAATAAAAACAAGAGCGGGAAGGGGAAGTGGCCAGCCCTGCCTGGTTGATTTGTATTGTCTGCACTGATATGGCATTTATATTTGTGGATTCTCTGAAGAGGAGGTGGGCTCTAATGATATCAGTTTAAATCTCAAGGCCAGAGATATAATTGCATGCCATTACTCCTTAATTACATGGTAACTACCATGCCATTACTTCCTAACTCTAATCTCATTGCAACTCACTTCTGATTAGTGGACAATAAACATTCACAAACAGGATCCAAGATCTATTTCCATAACATTCACTCAGGTTAAGTGAAGGAATGCAAACGTACAAATTGGGAGACTGCAGGGAGTCTGCCCCAATAATTATTATCAAGAACATTTGTTAAGTTTGAATGTCCCTCCACATTAAATAACCAAAGTGATTCTAGGGGAATATTGATACATCTACCTGGGCATAATACAGGATGCTGGGGTTTGGAGCTTTGAATTCACATTCTTCTTTTTTATTTACTGGCTGTGTGATCTTAGTGAGGCGCTAAACCTTTCTGGGTATCTGTTTCCTGATCCAAAGTTGGAGGAATAATAAAAACTACTTTGTAAAAATACAGATTTAAAAGATCATTTTTGTGAAAAAGCTCTGTGAAATTTAAAAAGAACGTTGCATAGTTATTACTAATATTCCCAGGGTGAAGAACGTCCTTTGATGTGGTAGAATGTGAAACTATATTTGAATGCCTGTAGCTAGAACTTCTTAGACTTCAGTGTGCATACAGATCACCTGGAACATTAGGTTCTGATCAGCAGATCTGGGATGGGGCCTTAGATTCTGTATTTGTAACAATATCCTAGTCGATGCTGATGCTGCTGGTCCACAGTTCACACCATGAGTGGAAGGGTGTAGGTCATCCTCACCCAAGGATCCAGCTGTGGAACAGGACAGGACAGGAGGCCAGGTGGGTAGGACAATCTTGTGACCATGTGATCATCCTGCCCCACATCCTCCATTAGTTTCTATTAGTTCATCTTCCTATGTAAATGGCAGCGACTAATGTGGAAGCATTGTTGGGAAGACTGGCACACAGAGATACCTGCTGAGGTCAGGTCCTCATATCTAGGGCTCAACACTAACAAGGTAACTCTCCAAGGGGAAAGGACATAGGCTGAGGCTGAGGAAAAGATGCTTTTCAGGTGATTGGTAAAGGTGTTTCCATATCCAAGAACTCTCAGCAGATGGGATAGCATGGTGGTCTTGGACAGGGGCTGCAGTCTATGGTACCCTCCTGATTTTCAGGGTAGCTGGACCATAGGAGGGGCTTAGTTATTACCTGACAGAAGGAGAGAAAAAAGAAGCACAGATGGAAGGAAAGAAGAAAGGAAGGGAGGGAAAAGAGAAGACATGAATTTGGTTTTGGTAGATAATGCCTCTTTCACACATCTGTTCGTGGCTGGCACTGCAAATATTACTGGAATGATAGATGGAGGGTTGAGGCTGTGTGGCATCCTCGATGTCCTCTTTTTCAGACTTTCACTTCCTAGTCTAAAACATGGAGCCTCGGTGTGTTTCCTGTAATCACACAGGGAACCCATTTTCCCAGTCCTCCAGCCCGCCTTGATCCCCAGGTTCCTCGTACCGGATAATGCAACTTGCTCCTGCAGCATCTTCCCGTGCCAAGCGCCCACCTAAGATGAGGTGCCACTGCTGAAGCCAAGCAGGGGCTACCAGTGGCTTTGCTGAGCTTAATTCCTTCAGCTCTAAGCATCACCTCTTTGATTTCCAAGAGAAGTGGTTTTGTTTCTTCCGTCCCTATCCTACAGCAGAGAGAAAGTTACATCAGAACTCCAAGCCCTCCAAGTTCTGATTCAGAGAGGATCCTCTCTCACATGCTGGAAGCCCCAGCACACCTGGGGTAACTTGTCAGTATCCAGGTGGGGGGGTGCCTGAAAAGGGCTAAGAAACAATGTCACTCTCCCAAGGCAGCATGTGGTATATCCTAAGAGGCACAGTGCATCTCAGGTGATCCACACTTGCCAAGGCAGGTGGGGAACTCACACGCAGGGCCAGTCATGGAGAAAGGATGCTTTGTTAGCAACAACAAAGGCACAGTCAGGGTAAAGGGCAAAGTGACCTTGCATTAATAAATTTGCATCGCTAAGAGAACATTACTGAACAGAACTTTTGGAATCCAGAAATGCCTTTCAGGATGGCATTGGGGAAAGGTTACTGACCTGGAAGCCAATGAAGCCCATGGTGCAACTCTGGCAGGCTCTTTGTCCCACATAGGATGAGCACGGCCTATCCACATGCCATTCTTCAAGTCATTTTTAAGAATTACCTTAACCCAGCACCTATAATACATTAGCTTAGGTGAATAAATTAAATATTATACAGCATTGCTTTTGAAACTCCCAGCATTGAGAGTGGAATGTCATTAAATATCCTTTTAGCAAAGACTTCGGTGTGATTTCTAACCACTATGTAGAATAAAATCTAAATATACATGGATGTGAAATATTTTAGAAGCCTAATTGAAGGGTGAGTGCTATGTTCATGACATAGATAGTAATTAAAGGTATTTAAACCTCTGGCTGTGTTTCTTTTCTCCGTTTCATACAATTAAATGTGTCGTTATTGGGAAGGCCACCCCATCTTTATGCTTTTGTCTATAGTCTAGCTCCTATACACACTGGAGGTCCCTGAGGTCCAGAGAGCTCAGGAGATGACCACACTGACTCAGGGATTCGGCTGTCCTGGGCTTATTTTCAGTCTTCTTTCTTGCATCAGGATCAAACCCAGAGCCTTGCACACACTAAGCACGTGCTCTATCACTGAACCATAGCCCTACTCTGTTCTGCGCTCGGAGCTGCTCACGTATCTAGGTTTCTCCCATGAGAAGACCCAGGGTTGTGTGACCTTGGAATTTAGTGGGAGCCTCAATGAAGGCCTTGAACTCCTAACTCCTTCAGGCATGATAGGGAATAAAGTCGTAAGACTTTTCTGGCAGTCTAGAAGGAGAGGTTGTCAAGATTTTGAAAAGGCCGGCTGGGAGAAGAAGGGAAAAAAGCCCTCGGTCTTGACCTGTAGTGTTGGTTCTCCCACAGTCCATACTTCAGTCTTAGCTCAGCTTCATGCCCTCCTGACCTCCTCTCTCCCTATCACACGTGGACATCCTCTTCCCTTTTCCACATTGCTCTCTCTTCCTACCACATTCCAATTTGACAACAAGGGTTGATGAGTAAACTCAGCACTTTAATGAGACAAATTACAAAATGAACACAAAAGGAAGGTGTTATACCAGAAGCTTTTTGAGTGCCTACTACATGAATCATTCCCAATAACAACAGCAGTCATGCAAGGTAGATACTTTTGTTCCAATTTACAGGCTGAGCCTTGATAGGTTGCCTAGGATCACAGAGCTAATAAATATCCGAGCCAGGACTTGACTGGGTTCAGGTTCTCCGAAGTACATGCCTTCTCAGAATACCATAAAACCTCTTGGATGGAGGTCATGGGTATTTGAATTATGTCAGCCCTTGAGCAGAGACAACATTAAGTTCATCTCCGTGACAGGTAGTGAATGAAGATTTGATATACACTGAATACGCAGGAGGCCTGATTGTGATCCAGACTCCCTTGCCTTGCCAAAAAGGGAAAGGACAGGAGAATGAGAGAGTGACAGAGCACTGGCCTGACTTGAAGTCCCAGAGGGGAAGCAGAGGGCGATCTGGCCAGGAGGTGGTTGATCAAAACCCTCACAGGAGCAGCGAGGCTACAGAGGGCAGGGTCTGATGGTGGCATGAGACTGTTGCAGGATGGAGGGACCAGGCAGGGAGGGCTAGAACACGAGCACTCCCATGAGGTTGTGCCAGAGGAATATACACACTGACTTGTAGAATTTGCCAATATCCTTTGTGTAAATGCTCTCACCACGGCCAATTTCAAGCTACTGAGGTGATGTTAACTTGTTCATAATATAGTATTCCCTAAAATTTGACAATCAGCTTTTACCACTAGAATTAAGAAAGTACTGGCAAGGGCTAGGACTCTGACCAGCAAAACAAACCCGAGCTACAGAGACTCAAAAGTCTGGTGAGGATCTCAGGAGGTTACAGGAACCATGGTCTTACACTGGAGCACCATTCTCTATGGTTAGCTTTTGCTTAAACAGTACCCAATGGGGACACTGCAAAGTCTCTCCTAGCAACCACTCACTGGCTTCCAACTTTCATAAACATACAAGCCTGGGTGTCTGCACCAAATACCTTCAGTCACACAGTACTTGTTAAAGAAACTTCGAAGTGCTAGGGACTATGTTGGAACCATGGCTCCCCTTTCTCAACTGTAAACCATTTTTTTTCTTTTTTTTTTGGTACCGGGGATCGAACTCAGGTCCTTGTGCTTTCGCAGCAGGTGGTGAAACCACTGAGCTAAATCCCTGGCCCGCAACTGTAAATCTTAAAGAAAAGGTTGTGCTCATTCTTCAACACCTACCACAATGCAAGGTCAAAAAGTAATTTATAGTTGTTGAGAAAGTGACTGGAGTCAAACTTGTTAATGGAAACAAAATTTTAAAGAAGTACAACATATGTTTAGGGAACTTACAAGAGTTTGTATTTCCACACTGTGCAATTGTCTTTTCTTCAGTCTTTCTTTCCTCCCATAAGTGCTTTGGGAGTTTAAAGACATCACAGAAAGATTAAGGGTACATTCATCAAGGTTAGAAGGGCCTCCCTTATTCCATTGGTAAAGCTGCTGTTATCTTATGTTTAAAAAGGCGAGCTTTTCCTAATTGAAAACAAAAAATCGATGACAGCTGTGAAATATTCCAGTCATGGAAAATCCAGTGTTTTACACTGCCTGTGGGCCCAGTCTGAATGACAGGGCAGGAGCCTGACCCATCGACTGGTGCCTGTCCCTGTAGGGCATTTCTGAAATTGCCATTGCCCACAACCTGAATGTCCCCTGCAACTCAGAGCAGTTCCTATAAAATTCAGTGGACTGTACAGAAAGGGACAAACCTCAGTAAAATCACAGGGCCATTCAGAGGCTGAGAGCCACCTTCCCTGGAATATCTTTTAGCCCAAGACAGTGTATGAAACACCAAAGGATGGGTTGGGGCCCAAAGGTGAGCCCCTCTTATGACATCCATAAAATCAGAGGCTCTGTGGGACTGTGGAAGGCAAGGGTGGATGGCGAGAGAACCCAGGCTGGTGCTCCCGCCAGAAAACCCAACCTGTGAGCAGCTTCTCCAAAATCAAGATTGGGCTTGTCAAACTCTTTCCTAGGAAAACTCCCAAGCAGGTGCCTAAGAGATTAAGATCCATATTATCAAGCCTGTGACCTCTAAGGAAGATCTCATCTAAAGAGCCCTGAGGGAAGTTGAGCGTTTGATATAAAACATGACACATTTTCAACTGTTACTTGTCTGTTCTTTGTTCCCCCCGCCCCTACTGATTTAAATTCAATCTACAGCACTTTATTTTTCTTTCACATCTCTATTACAGGATTAATCATGTTGTGCTGTATTACTTTATATGTCTGTCTCCCCTGCCTTCTGGGAGCTGCTCGGTGACTATGTATCTGTGGGTTTCCTGTGCCTGGATGAATCCACCCTGTAAGACAGTGTTCGATATATGCTTGTTTAGTTAGTCAACCAATTAATTCATTTCTTAATGGGTTGAGATGGAGAGGAAGGAAGAGAAGGAATCAAGAAAGAGCAGGAATGGAGGAAATGGAGACCAGGATGGGTCCCTGTAGGAGCAGAACCTACACCTGAGAGATGGCTATGTGGACATCACTCCATACTCACGGGACAAAAGAGAAACAGCCCCCAAAGAGCCACAGATTTGGGGGATCAAAAGCTAGGCTGCTTTCTTCCCAAATAAAAGAAAAGGTTAAACTAGTCTATTACTTTTTAAGTTTTAAAAAAGTGTATCAGTGAAAAAGTAAGCAAAAGGGAAGAAAAAGATTTTTGCAGTACCATCAAGGGGTGACCGTTAAAGGAGACGGACAAGAGCATCCAGCAGGTCAGTTTCCAGGCTGGCGGAGAGCACCAAGCTGGCTGGGTGGTTGAGTTACATATCATTTCCCACACAAGGAAAATATGGAAAGTCCAGGGCGACCTCTGGCATCAGGGAGGGGCTTGCTCCCAAATCCTGCCCCTCTGCCCGTCTCTCTTTCTGGGACACTTGGGAGTTGAAGTGGTGACAGCTCTTCCAGGGGTCTCAGAGAAGAGGGAGGGGAGGTGTCAGGTATGTCAAATAAAGACGACAGACCAGACTGAGTAAGGAGAATCTTCAATAGAAGGGGTTATTGCCAGGGTCGAAAGAGGCTATTGCAATAGATAGAGTGAGATCACCTCAAGGTGAGACAAAAAGAGATTTTCTTTATAGGGAGGAGGAAGCAAGGCTGGAAGGAATTGGTGCTGAGAGGTGGGGCTGAGGGGCTGTGAGGATGTGTCAGGACAGCAGATTGGAGAATGCCAACTCTGAGACCAGCTCGCTCTCAGGAAGAGCTGTTAAAGGGAAGTTGTGGGCTGACCAAAGTTCAGGTGCCTGGACGAAGAAGAGACACTTGACCCAAGTTGGTCCATAAGCACTTTGTTCCAATGGCTCCATGAGGAGGAGCTTGTCAATCCCTGAAGAGACATGGCCTGGGACTATGGGGGGTCTGCCTGGCCTCTCACAGGTAAACAAAGGAGGTGTCTGTGCATCTTATCAAAGTCATATGAGGAACAGCTTCTTTGCAGTTAGTCATTTCCTGGAACAGAAATGGTTGGGGACTTCTTAACCTGGCTGTTTTTCAGGATTTCAGGGCTCAGGTCATGTTCAGCATGGCCAGATGTTTGAGAAGCTCATCTCATATTTAACCATTTATATAGCTTCTTGGCCTTTTGTCTAAGATCATATTTATATTTAACCATTTATTCCTGACAGTCTGTAGAGAACCAGGACAAGTTTGTTCTGAGATATATTTTTTTGTGAGGTGGTTGGTTATATTTGCATAGGATCAAGCTTAATTGTTTAGGTCCCTGTCCTCAGTTTATCTTTTTTTCCCCAGCTGTATTAATTAGGTGTTATACATATATTCAAATTTCAACAAGTATGTATTCCTAGTAATATGTTCCCAGTAGCAAGACTCTACATACCCTGGAACAATCCAACAGGCTCTCTCCAGTGAGTGACATTTTATAAGATCGTTTAAATGCCTTTTGCTTTATCTCTGTTCCCATCAAAGAAATCTTCTGATGATGACTTGGCTTCCCATGCAGTTTTACTACAGGGGGAGAATGCACTAATTAAGCAGCTTTTGTGAGCTGGTTGTACAACAATTACTTCATATTTCACCTTAGTCATTTGGCCCTCTGTCTCACACACAGCTCAGGTGACACAGCTCAGTCCCCGGGGCCTCTGTCACTGAGCCAACGACAGAAGTTTGTCTCCAGCTCTGCAAAGTGAAGGCCAAGTCCACCAGCATTGGAACTTCTGCAACATTCTCCCTGAAAATGGCACCTTTAATGAAACCACTACCATATACAGCTACCATTTTACAAAACCCTCGAGTCTCTTCAACAAAAGACTGTCAAAAATGTGTATCTATCAAATCATTTTGATCTCACAGGTACTGGAAAATGAGAAGATACATGAACCCCATTCCCAACATTTTTTTTCCTTGTGTTTTATTGATCTATGCTGTTTATCCTCAGTCCCTATTCCCATTCTCTTACACCTTCTGGCATGGATTCTAATGTGCTTTAAGCATGTATACATTCTTGCACAGTATGTAATTGATCTGTGTTTTATATTTATGTTAAGTCACATTAGGTTCCAGTTATTCCTTTTGCTACCTTGCCCTGTATTTGGAAGCTCCATCTGTGTTACTCTGCACACATCCCTCTTCCTGCTGTCAAATGCTGTGTGTCACGATTAGTTTGTTCATTCCCTGGGGACAGGCACAGAGAACCACCCCATATTTCCCAGCAAACAGCAGCCCCTCATGTGCCTTCTAAGACCTACAAGAGAGTTTCCTGAGCTATATGGCCAGGAGCAGAATGCCTTTGTTCCAGGCTATGCACACCCAAGTTCGCTGGGGACAGCTGGACCGCCCCCTGGAGCGGCTGCTCCAAACTACACTCCCACTGGGAGCAGGCCCAAGGGCTCCCACTGCGCTCAGCTCCTCCACTTAGGGGCCTCATCCAGCTTTCTTATTGTCACCATACCCACAGATTGAAATTGGCTATCTTATTGCTTTATTTTGCACATTTTTGGTTACTGAATAGTTCAGACGGCTCTTTTTGTGCTTATAAGGCTGTGGGATTGACACTTCTCTTTACTTCTTAGACTTTGCCTATTTTTTCATTTAAACGTGCTACTCTTTTGTTGCTGATTTACAGAAGCTCCTTATATATTCTATGTATCAACATCATGTCAGTTTTAGATATCATAGCTAGTTTATCCCCCAGATATCATCTATCAGTTTTATCCGCATTGTCCATAAATCTTTAATTTTCAATTAATCAAATTTGGGCTTGTTACCTTATACTTTATGCTTTTGATTTCTGTTTGAAAAATCCTCCCCATCCCAAGGTCAATGAGTTATTCCATTATATAATTTTCTATTAACCTTCTACCAACCATTGCACTTACTTCTTTAATCTGTCCATAATCTTGCCTTTACCTGTAATGTTTATTTAAAGGAATGTAGTTCTGGTTTTATCCAGAAAGCTACTTTCAACAAATGTTGAAGTCAGATAAATATATGAAATCTGCTGGTTTTCTCAACGTCATCTTCTAAGCAATCTGTCTTCCCCCCACTGATTTGTATTGCCACCTTTATCATATATTAAATTACCGAAGCAATGGCATTATCAGAAAGTTTACTGATTAGATTCACTTGTTAGAGCATAGTAAGTCTTCAGAAGATCTCTCGAAAATTGGAATGATAAATCCCTGTAAAACCCAGAGTGAGCTGAAACCTAGGAAATCTAGTACTTTCAGGGCTGGCTGAAATCAAGGGAACAGTTATGCATGTAGCAAAGCTCCTTGGTTCTTCCTAGTGAGGCACAGTTGCTTCAGGTCCAAGAGCCCCTTCTGGCCTTTCTCTGACCACAGAAGTGACCAAGCTCAGAAGCAATCAGTGTATCAGTTAAGTCACTGCGGTGTGATTGAAACTGTCATGATTTCTTGAACTATGCTACCTCATTAACAATAGGAAAACTTTCTGAAGTAGCTTGTAGCACCTCAGTTTTACAGGCAAGGGAGATGAGCTGCAAAGAAGATAAATAAACTTGTATCAGCCTACCCAGCAGATAAGGTACAGAGCTGAGTTTGAACCTACATGCGCTTAACTACCTTACCAATGACCCTTCTTTCTATCATACGCTCATCACATTATTTTATTCTTTCAGACATAGTATTTACTGAGTTCTGACTATTGCAAAACATTGTGCTTGGTGCAGAAAGGATTCTTCATATGAGAGGTCTGTTTTTGAGGAGCATCTAGTCTTGCCTGTATGATAAGATGTATCTACAAACAAGTACAGCATAGTGTAGGAAAGGAGAGCTGCCTTAGAGGATGACTGTTTTCTGAAGTTGCTCAGAATTGAGGAAATGTTTCTAATGTTTACCTGTTCCTGAGAGATGCCCAACTCATTAGTCTTCCACGTTTGCTGTCGTTACAGATTTGGGTTTGACTCTTGGGTTGCATAAATGTGTCATATGATTGTGGCACCAGAAATTTTTTTAGACTTCAAGAAATGAAAGGGGATAGCCTCCATCTGGCATGAAGTGTCTTTCACACTTAAGCCACTTTCAGGTTTGGCTTCTGACCTGTAATCTCAAGACGACTCAGTCTCAACAATTCTCCACCAACAGCTAAGGAGACACACAGGCCAGAAACTCATAACTAGTGGAGACACAGAAAGGTAGACACAGGAAGAAAAGGGCTGGATGGACATCTGACAGAACAAACTCTACCAACTCTTCATATTTGAAAAGTTCTCCAGAGGCCAGGTGTCTCCCCAACAAGGATATCTATCACGGTAGCTAAGGAGAAACTAGTCAGGGAGGGGGAAAGTCGAAGAAGCTAAGCAAGGGTGATATTCCAGGAAAAGTCCTGGTCTCAGCCTTACCCAGCATGGGCATCTCAGATACAACATTGCTGGGGCCTTGGCTTAGGCTGAGGATGCCCACTGGGCATTGGCTCAGGCCAGAGTCAGAGGGTCGAGGACCTTCTGAAGGCTACACTCAGAAAGGAACTGGGCTCAGAGAAGTCAAGCCCCACAGCTTTCGGAGGCTGGGGCCTGGGAAGAGGATCGACAGAGCTGCTGTGGCCAGAGTCAGCAGCCCATCATCATCTAGCTCAGGAACCCTGGGGGCCTGTAGCCATTCCCAGGGGTCCTATGTCCTCTCTGTAGTACAAAGATGAGAAAGTAGAAGCACAGGTTGGTTAACATATTTACTCAAAGACATGGAAGCTAATTTGTGACAGAATTGGAGTTTCAAGCTCTGAAATTTAGACTGAGATCTCATGTAGCTCCTCCTCACCACCTCATAGCCTGTGGTGACAGTGGCTGTCAGGCTTGCAGGTCCCTGTATCGGCACAGCAGATTCTATTTTACATTTTATTTACATCACTCTCTGGCCCAAGTCTGGCGTCTTGGAGGCTCAGCAGCCTCCTGTACAGGCCTTGGCCAGCCCACTAAGTCCTGCTCAGTCACAAACAGGCTTCTTCCCTTGACAGAGGGCCCAGCAGTCATCTGGAAGACTTATCTGGGCAGTTAAGGAAACCTTGGTGCCTGAAGAAGGCGCTCAGAAGATGACAGGTCTGAATAGTCTGACAAATTTTTATTGCCCCCAAATTTCCAGTCCTGTAAGTCATGAAATAAATCTCAGCCCATATCAAATAAATTATTGTCTGTTTAAGAGCGAAAGAGTGGATAAAGCAAGAACGTGCAATCTGCCTCGGCTGCTTCTTTCCTCTGCTCAGCAGCAGGATTTTTCGATCTAGAGCTTTGTCTGGGCTCCCCCAGCACTAAATCTCTCCTGCTAACTCCTCTGACAGATGATCAGTTCAAACAGCAGAGAGTTGTCAAGGGTTAAGCGTGCTCTGGAAGGATTGTGAGGATGCCCGGGCAGGGAGGAAAGAAACTGACAGATGAGAAAGCTGTCATGGTTCCTGGTTGGGCAGATGAGGTGGCCAGCAATTCCTTAGAACAGTAAAGATTTATCAGCCAAAGGGGGGAAGAAATCAATTGACCTGATAATCTTAAAAAAGAAGGAAGGAGAAAAAATAAAATTCAAGAGACTAAAGGGACAGTGAAAGACATTTTAAGAATGAAACAGAGATCTTCTCTGGTCTACCATGGCTCAGCCTGTGCCTCCTCTATCCTTGAATGTAACAGGCTAAAGTATAATCATCAATTTGCTTATCTGTCTCCCTGGCCACAATGCCACATCCGTGAGGATGAAGGCCCTGTCTTTCTCATTCATGCTTGACGTACACCAGCCCTAGTACGATGGGTACTACATACTATATGCTTATTATATGCTTCTTAAATGATGAAGTAAATGCACGAATGAAGTGGCAGTTTTAAAGTGCCAATATTGACCCACGCACAGTGCTAGACACTTGACCTCCTTGAATCATACAATCTCTCAATGTGAGATAGATACTATCATAGCCATTTTGCAGATAAGAAAATTGAAATTCAGAAAGGTCAAATAAGTTTCCTGAGGCCAGACAATAAACAAATGGAAGAAGTAGAATTTAAACCAAGGTCTATCTGACTCTAGAGTCTATGGTTTTTATGGGATGGACTATTTATTTGTAGATAATTCTTTTCACTCTGAGGTCTGGCTGCCTGATATGAAAACAAATTCCCGTTTTCCTTGTCCTGCCTGCCATTTTATCATCCCTCCCTTTGCCCACACTTCCTCCACTTGAGACACTGGAGAAAAGAGAAAAGGAAATCCAAGCCAATCCATTAATTATCCCCTGTCAGATTGTTCTCCCAGGGTGTTCTATTTGTGTATGCTTTCTCCTCCCCTCTTGGATCTCAACTCCTCGGGGGTACAAGGAGTTACATTTTGTGCTTCCCTGTCCCCTACTCTCCCGGGAACTTATAGGTAGGAATTGGGTCGCAGGCAGTCATGATACCCTGGTTTGTTGTTGCAGCAGAGGGTGACAGACTGAGGGCCCCAGGGACCTAGGGGCTGTGGCCCATAAATAGGGGATGCACAGGAGCTGCCTTTGAAAGCCCTACCAGTAACAGAATCAATCCATCAGTGGTATACAAAGCAGCCTGGTTCTGGAAGGACAAATGGGGTTTCAACAAAGGGAGAGGAGGGCTTAGATGTAGGCTCTGGAAAAACTGGAGCACAGTGGAGTCAGCCTGTCTGTCTCTAATTCCCTTCCTTTCTCTCTGGGCAGCTAGATAGCATCGGCTAGGAAGTATGTTTTTCTTCACTATTGCTCAGCCTTACCACGATGACCTTGGGTGATCTTCCCCCAGCTGGAGCCTTCTCAACTATAAAAGGAAGGCTGAAGCAAGACTCACTTCTCCAGCCCAGAGATCTTGGAAACCCACCGCCCTTTGAGGCCTCTAATATAACCGTTGCTTCTCAGGGCTGGTCAGCTATTAGGAAAGGAGGGAGTTACTGCGAGAGTCAAGAAGTACTGAATGAAGCTTATTACTAGGACCACACCAGAGTGCTGGCCTGTGAAGAGCAGTCCAGCTCAGCTGGACTGAAGGGGCAGAACATGATTAAGAAGCTGGATAGAAGGTGGGCCCCACCTCTGTCCATTTCTTTCTCTGGGTGCTGCTCCACAAGTTTATTAGGAGAAGGCAGCAGGAAAGTGGAGCAGTTGCCACTGTCCTCATCTGCCCCCCTTTAGCCCTCTCCAGTTGAGCTTCTACATCAAGAGGGTCAAGGTTGATGAGCGTCTGATGCATCTTCGTGGGAATGAGATCATTAGCATGGGTGTACCTCTCTGAAACCATGTAGGAAGGGTTAACAGCTTTTGAATCTATGCATTTGGAATAAATAATGAAAATAAGAAGAGCCCCCCCCACCTCATGGGACTAAAGCTGGAAGCCCTCCAGCCACATGGGCAGGGGATAGATAACTTCAGTACTACGTGGAAAGCTCAGGACTCAGGGTGCAGCTGCAAGCCAGGAAGGACTCCCCACTTCCTCCAGGCCCCCTGAAAGGGGTGAAGAGGTGCTGGGTAGGTAAGAAGGCTCCCCACACCTCACAACTTGCAGAAGCCAAGGGTGATCCTCACAGACTGCTAAGCAGCTAACACCCCAAGTAAAGCCCTGAGACAGGAGGTAGGTAAACAATGGCTATCGCTTAACCACTAGGATCGCTCATCAGAGCTTGGGATTTCAGTCTGAACTCATCAGAGTGACATGTTTTAGCATTCTATAGAAGTCTGACAGTCTTTCCCCTGCTGGTGTCCATTTAATTATTGCTATAGTGACTGCTGAGATGGAGGGGAAACCACCACCCTCTGCCCAACTTGAAAAAGTCCTCTTTTAATGACTCAGGCCATCTTTTCAAGTTTTTACACATTGTGCTGACCTCTTCCTATTTCCCTTGGGAGCAGGAGTGACTGGGCTTGAAGTAAACTCATTTTATTGATTTCTCAGGTTGAACCTGACACCCAACACCAATGCAGGAGCCCAGTTATCACAATGCTTTATGCATGGGAAGCAGGAAAGACTAGAAAAAAGATCCCTGTCACTGGAGAAAGAAGATTTATATTTCAGTGCCGGGTCTACAGCACATAGCTGGTGGATCTCAAGTAAATCACTTGTGTTACCTACTGCACTAAAACAGATAAAAACACACCTTTACTGACACTAACTTCCATTTCTTGGTTATTTTTTTGTCTTCTTAGAACCCGTGGACATCATTTTCACCATAATTTATTTCATTATTTATGCATTTATTTATTCCTTCCTTACTTTAAGTAGTGTTTGAGAAAATTTACAGAAGAAAAAGAGAAGCGTTGAATAAAAATATATGACAGGAAAATTTAGTGCCCTAAAATATGCACCATGAGATTTGTGCTGTTTATTTGTTTGTGGGTTTCAGAGCTTTCTAGTGGCCAAATGAAGTCATGTAACCTGAAAGGAGAAGTGTCCAAATTATTCTGGGGGAAACAAAACCAAGCAATTTCTCCTGTATCTGAGCTGCAACAGAGATTCCATTCTTGATATTCTAATAAAAGAATATTGCAAGATGTAGGAGTTACATCCTCAACAACTTCACCAGAGTGAGATGCCAGAAACTTCTTAAGGCTGTTCCTTGTATAGTTGCTCAAAGCAGGAGGACATGGTGTCAGCAGGGATTTCACCAAAGATTCCCTATAGACTAGGGATCAAAACAATGTGCTAAGGGTGGGCTCCTCTCTGTGTTGGGTCTGTCCTGTTGGTACACTTGATGATGATTTAGACCACTTGTTCTCAAGTACTGACCTGAACTTGTAACATTAACATCTCCTGGGAACTTGTTAGAAATCCAAAATTTTGAGGTCCAAGCAGGCCTACTGAATCAGGAGGTGGAGCCAGGAATCTATGTTTTAACAAGACCAGTGATACAGAGAGGAATGAGTAGACTGCATGTTCTTCTGACAATTATTGGAACACTATTTCTTGCTTTTGAGCTTTTAATTAGAGTTGGGCAGCGGGCAGTTTGAGGATATATTCTCTTGGCAAAGCCTGGAGAGCAAATAGTGATCTTATTAATTTAAAGCAGACCCATAAACTTTCCAAACCCACTCAAAGGAAAGTCTGGCTGACACTCTCCCTCTCCTGAATGCTAAGTCTCTCTAGAGGGTCCTCTGATCTCCTTGCTCTGTGCAGAGTGTGCCAGGGAGGCCAGCAGTAGGGCCAAGTGTTTTCTCTGAAGATACCTTCTCTATGGTGTATGCATTTCCTCACAGCTTCTTTTAAACTCTCCATATTGTTTTGTATGTGTATGCATTATTTTTTTCCCTACAGTCCTTCTCAGCTCCAAAATTCCATGACTATTCTACTAGATAGGAAGAGAATAAAAAAGATCTGAATAAAAAAGCTGAAAGGGACTGTAGAGATAATAAAATACAACCTCCTCGTTTTACAGATCATAAGTGAGTCGAGAGCAGGAACAATTCCCCTCTGTGCATCACTTAGCTCAGTACCTGGCACACAAACAGATACTCAGTGACTTTTATTTGACTGTATGTGGCATTTCATAATTCTCACACGCCTTGGAGCATAGTACTCCCACAAATACTCTATAAATATTCTTATCCCCATTTTCAGAACAAGAAACTCAAGCTTATACAGTTGGATATTTACCAATGTTGTATGGCTTTTAGCATTAGATCCAGAACTTTGAGGACCAAGGCTTTTAACTTTGGTCTGTTTACCTGTCTCTTCTGTCATGAAGCCTAAAGCCACGATGGTCACACACTGAGACCTTCAGAGATACACAAACATATTAATCTGAATGACCAACTTCTGTATAAACAGTGACCATGGCCAACCACGGTCACCCCACGGACACAAAGGCGAGGACCTCAGCTCCCTGTCTGGAGATGTCCCGCATACACAGCCGCACCTCGGAGTAAGGTCTGGCCATACCCACATTCCTCTCTCTGCAGAGCAAATGCAGAGTATGGGGGCTTTAGCCAGATTCATCTGACAAATATAACTGACCACTAGATTATCAAAATAGCTGAACACAAACCGAAGACAAAGAATAAAGGCATTTGTGTATCTCCCAATTTCTACATTTGTGGACATATTTCTACACACATATAATACAAGTAAATACATAGAAACCATATGTCATTTCTATTATGAGCAAAGTAATTTATCTCCACAGCAAAATTAATCTAAACAAATGCTCCACAAGGTAAAAAAAAAAAAAAAAAAAGAAGGCATCAAATTGTCAGATTGAGAAAAGGAAAGACATTGTTTCGATCAAAACTACAAACACAAACTCAGGCTTCTTTTGTTGCATCTGTTTTAATCCAAGACCTGATTCTGAGTGAAATATCTTGACCTTTGTTTTCCTTTACTGTGACCTTCACAAAAGTCAAAAGCTGCTGAGAGTGTATAAGGTGGCTTGATGAGAATTAAGAAGAGGTACTCCTTCCTTTCTTCCCGCAGGTCTCTTAACCCCATGCCAGGGAGCATGACTTGGACAGTGTATTTATTTATTCCTCCCTACTCGCCTCTCTGAGGGCACCTTTGTCCAGGACACCATCAGTTTGCCAGTATGTGGTAGCCCCATCTTCCTGTGTAGACCCTATGTGTACTGTAGCAGTGGGGCCATTTGATTCAGTCTAGCCAGTGTCAAGTGAGGTAGCTCATATAAGACATAAAGAGAAGCCTTGCTTTCTGCTCATCATCTGTGTGCCAAACTAGAGACTGGTAGTCAAGATTGGCATACTAGACTGAACTTGCAGAGCTGTTCCCCAAGCTGCAGTGAAGAATCACTTTTTCCAACCCTCTTACTTCATGACTCCTCACTAGTCAAGTCCAGACTGATAGTAATGATGCTACTAGTAATAACTAACATGCATATAACACTTTAACTCTATGCAGGTATTATGCTAAATATCACATGTATTAACCTACGTCATTCTCATAGCACCTCTTTTAGATAGTGATCATTATCCTCATTATACAGACACAGGACTTCTCTGAAACAGAGAAGGGCTAAGTAACCTGCTCAAGGTCACAGCTAATAAGTGGTGAAGCTGAGATTCCAACCCCAGTCCAGTTCTGGAGTCTGTGTGTACTAGATACTCTGAACCTACACAAAAAGCTGGCAGCATAGAGACTGCCAGTGTAGGTAGGTAGATGAAGGAAGTACTGCACAAGGGGATTTTAGTTTGTCATCTAGCCCACCCCTCCTCCCTTCTGGAAAACAACCTAGTCAACCTCTCTAGGCTATGGGGTTGCCTCCTGCTTGGGTTGTAGCACCTCTTGCCATGAATCTAAATCCCCCTTGTTATCTACCTGCATTTTCTGAGTTCAAGTAGGACAGAAAGCATCAGAAGAACAGCATGTGGTGGCAAGGAACCCACTGACCAGGACTTTCAGGGGCCCGGGCTGCCTGTAGACGCTAACTAAACCAGTGGATGAGCCACCAGGCCCCCAGTTTGAGCTCCAACTTGGCCTGTGCTTGCTGGTGTGTGACAGCTCCCACAGCTGCCACTTGTGGCCAGGTGGTCCAGCTACATGACCGCTGATGTAGCGTCCTGGCACAACCAGCCACTCTGGCTGAGACCTCATTAATGGGAGCCCAGGCTGCTTGGTGACATGTGGCCTTGATCCTCAAGACCCCACATTTTCCTGTTTCCCAGTAAGGCTCTAATGGCCTGCTGCCATCACCAAGGCAACATGAGCAGTCTAAATACTGAGGTGAAAGCAGAGAGGGACATGGGCCACTGTGTAGGCAGGACACTCTCGGCTGCTGTCCTTGATGTTGGGCAGACCTGAGAGCAACTGGAAGGGAGGAGAAATGGCTGAGTGGGACTCAAGTTGGCCAAGTCAACCCAGACTCTTCTGAGCTCTTCCTCCCTCAGGCCTCCCTTCCTCCCTTTTCCCTCAGCCCTATGGGTTGCAAACGCCCTATGCCTCAGCAGGCCCCAGGGCTCCTCTATGGCTGGAGCCACCTGAGTGCCTTAGATTTAAGGGCAAGACTCTTCTAAGCCCAACCACAAAGACTCAGTGCATGTCTCCTACTGGATATCTGTCCTTATGGTGCTTACAGTACATTGGAGCATTCCAGAAAGTGTGAAAGACTTGAGGATTTTAAGATTTGTCAGAGTGTCAGAGTTGCACATGAACCACTGAGCAGCTGGACCCCAGAATTAATGAAGACTTACTCAGTCTTGGGCTTTTGAGTGCCTCCCTTAGGATGAAAGACACACACATATTACTAAAATCTCTGGACCAGTGTCACATGGGACTCATGTCTTGTCCTTCTAAAAGCTAATTACAGAGTCCACACTTCTCCAAATAAGTATCTATATTCATTGGGGCTCATAGCTTTAAATTCTCATTATCTTTCTGAATTTGGATTTTAATTGTCATCAGACTTAGTTTCATCTATGTCTCCCATTTATACAGCATTTTTACCTTCCATAAACATATGCTCTGTGCTCATTTCCAAGGTCTTGAAAAAGCAAACATGCTTGCTAAGACCATTACTATATTGGATCAGCATAAGTTCATACAGTGCTTAATATCTACTTTATTTATATCCCATGAAGAGTAGCATCTTGAATTCTGGTGAATTGCTTTTTTTAAAAAAATGATGTAACTAATGCTGTGAGCTTGATGAAGTCACTTAACCCGACTGGACTTTAGTTTTGATAGATGCTTTATAAGTAATAAACTGAATCAAAATAAAGAATTGGACAAAATGAGCCCTACAATTAAACCTCCTGAAAGAAAGCACCTTGTGTTTGCAGGGGATTTTTATTTCTGAGAGATGTTCCTGCATTTGATCTCTAGAAATAGTTGTGCTCTTAAGTGCATGTCTTATTCACCTAAGGCAAGGAAGGTGTGCAGTGTGGCCTTACAGTGTCCATAGCATCTTCAGGATTTGACATCATGTTCTGCATGTTGGAAGCCTGTAAGAATTTCTTATTGATGATGAGGATGACCAAAGATTATCTGGTTAGTTGAGAATGCCTTGAAGAGCTGGATTTAAAGGTCCTAACTGGCCCAAAGGTCTGCTAAATTTTTACTGACCTTTTTCCCCTTTTCTGTTCTATAGTGAGGATACATTCAATGAAATGAACCTAGAAGAATAATTACTCCAGAAGAGTGGGTAGTTCCCATTTATATTAAGATTCATTCTTTCACCAATGTCATCTACTTTCCTTTGGGGGGCCAGCCCATCTCATTGTTCTGAAGGTCAGTGTATGGATGCAAATTTATGTAACTGGTCCAGCTAAATACCCTGCCCTGCCTCCAGCACACATTCCCAGTATACCCCTCAACAAGAGTTCTGCATTAGTATCCCAAACAAATAGTGCTCTTTCCTCATCCAAAATCATCACCAGGTACAGACATTTGAGAATGGGACCCAGTGTCTTAAAAGTAAAGGAAAACCTCTGAAAATTCAGCACCACTGGGTACAACTTGAACTTTTAGCACCACAAGTGCAGCTGGACATTTTGAGACTAAAGTAGCTTTCATGCATTAAGCAGTAGTCCCTGAATGGCCCCTCTGTCCACAGTGCCCAAGAATTGTCTCCAGATGGGAGGACTGGGTATGGTCTCCCATTACACAGGCCCCTGGAAGCTGTGGGAGGACACATGGGGAACAAAGTCACTTCTAACTTCCCCTCAGAGACACTGTTCCTCACACAAGGCTCCACCTAGCATTTTACAGACCAGATCCTTGTTTCCAGCCCCATGAGACATGGACTGGGATTATGGGCAGCTCATCCTACCCCAGCCCTGCTTAAGGGAGCCTTGTACCTCAGGGATAATCTCTCTTGTGGTTACTTGCCTCACAGGGATGTTTGAGAGGATTTAATGAGATAATGTTTGTAAATCTTTTTGAGCTCCTCAGAAGAATGAATGGTGCTATATAAATGCAAAACATCATTATTATAGTGATCACAGGAGCATTCATTCTAGTTAAAGCCAAGAGGGGAGGAACCTTGATTCCATTATAATCTCCTATTTACCAGAGCTGATAACACTCTGAAATATGTGCCCCTTTTCCAAATGAAATTCTCCACTTTTATAATCGGCTCAGAGGTGAAATGTTTGGGGAAATTTTAAAAAATCTTTCTTTAGTCTCTTTTGAGAAGGAAGAATGTAAAGTAAGCACACTTTGCCTACTTACAAAAGAGCTGTTTTGACCAAAATCATTCAAAAAGGCTGAGCTTTATGACTTCAAATGTAGCTGGTCTTTAGTCCCCACTGAGATAAATAGAGCAGTGTTGAATCTGAAAGGGGAAAATTGGTTTGGCAAGGTTCTAATGTGTGAAGGCGCTATTCAATAGTTGCAGAACAGAGGCTGATTTTTCCATATCACGAAAGTGTTTTTTTCTAGAGAAATTATTTCAACGATTTTTCCCACACTGGAAAATGAGGCTTGTTATTTTGACAAAAATTCATCCTTCCAATTTAAAAAGATTGTTGATTTTCAGAAGATTCTCAAAGATTATATCTATATCTCTATCTCTATCTTCAGTTCTCAAGGAACAGAAGAGACCCCTATTAAGCAGGTGTCACAAACAGAAAATT
Source organism: Heterocephalus glaber (assembly GCF_000247695.1). Next base: position 6,438,762 of record NW_004624771.1, read on the forward strand.
CTGGAGGGCAAGTGGTCAGCCAGGCACCATAGCAGCTGAATGTGGACTCCATGTTGGTAAATGGGAGGGCTACCATGCTTCTTGAGTGCTGGGGTCTCCTACCAGAGGTGTTTTCTAGGTTCTTTCTGTTCTGAATAAAGGATTGGTCAAGACAAGCTCAAAAGGTAGCAAGGTTTTATATCTATTAAAGATAGTAAAAGAGGGCCAGGGATTTACCTTAGTGGTTCCACCACCTACCTCACAAGCACAAGGTCCCGAGTTCAATCCTCAGTACCAAAAAAAAAAAAAGTAGGAAAAGAAGTACACTCTGCAGTGAGACTGGGCCACTGTGAGAGAGAGAACATAGTGGCCAAGAGTTTAATGGGGGCTGTTTTGTTTGGCTGTTTGTTTTGGTTTTTGTATCTCCTCCTCAGGCTGATGTCAAGTGCAGGCATCCTATCCAAAATCTTGCTTGAGTCCTTGTGAGAAGAATTGAAGATAGAACTTTCTGATTGGTTCCAGGTCAAGAGCTTGGGCACATGTCTCCTGGATGGCCATGTCTGACCGGTCACACCCACTTGCCTAGCCAGTTGGCCATGCCGTAATCTTCTGTCTTGAGAGTTAGGAGGGAACTGGAGAACTTGCTGGAAGGACCCACTAGCCCCTGACTCCCCCTGGCTCTGGCTCTGGCTCATGCCATTTGGAAACACAGGCCCAAGTCTCCTCTAGTTTTTCTAGGAAGCCCCAAATCAATAATTCTATATACCATCTCCCAATCACAAACATAATTAATAAACTTTTTGAAGCATTGTGTAGCCACACCAAATATCTGACTGATAGGATATTGTTTTCAACCTTGACTCTAAATTAATATGAGTTTTCCAGTGAAACAAGAGTGGACAGAAAAATGGGTTTATAATACCGAAAGAGTCCTAGAATAACAGAAAAATGACAAAATTCTGGCAGCTCTTCCTCTATTATTGCATTCCCCTCCCTCTATCATGAGTTTATTAATTTCTCTGTGCCTCAGCCTCCTCATTTATAAAATTAGAATAATAAGAACACCCACCTCATAAGGGCATTGTGAGTATAAAATGAGAGACTATATATGAAATGCTAGAATCTTGGCATCAGATGAGAGTTCAGTAAACCCTATCCATCATTCTTGTTGGTTCCAATTTTTTAACTAGCCAGATCATGGTCTGGGAATCAAGCCCACCGCCCTTTCCCTTTTATACACTGTCTCCATTGTCTAATTCACTTCAGTCCATTCTGTCCAATACTTTTGTGGACTCATTATACACTAGGCCCCTTTATCTGCTAAAGGTATCTTCCAAGACCTTCAGTGGATGCCTGAGATGAATAGCACTGAACCCTATACATATACTATGTTTTATGCATACCATCAAGTTTAGCAACCTAGGCATGCAAACTTTTCTTTCCTTACTAAGTGAAGAATTTGATTTAACCTTTTCACTTAAAGGAAGCACTTCACAACTTCTCTTTGGCTTTTCCAAATTCCTAGTTTCATTTCTCTTGTGCTTTGAGTCCATTATTAAGTAAAAGGAGTGTTATTTGAAAATAAGCACTGAGATACCATAACAATAATCTAATAATAGATGGCTAGGTGACTAATGAGGGCAACATATACTTGTGCAATATGGATACACTGGATGAAGAGACAGTCCATGGCCCACATAGAACTGATTGGGAGGGTTTGAGATTTTATCATATTCCTCAGAATAGCATGAAATTTAAAACTTCTGTTTATTTGTTTATTTGAAAATATTATTTTCATTTAATATTTTTGCACTGGGGTTGACTTCATATAACTGAAACTGTGGAAAGTGAAACCATGGATGAGGGAGAACTACTGTAGACTGAAAACAAAGAAAGATGGGGCTGACTATTGAAAATCATCACTTCTGATGGTTGGAGGATGGGAATGGTTGCAAAGCTAATTGAACCAACGCAGAGTTACTCTGATTTTACTTTCACAGCTTATAAAAGGAACCTGAGAAGTTCATCCTCTGTTTCCAGAAGGAAATCTTTGATGGAGGCAGGGGGTCAGCATGGGAAATAGAAAACTCTGACATGGGGCTTATGCTAAGTCTCAGTTTAGACAAATGCTCTGAAGTATCAAAGACTCCTTTGTGTTTTCTTTTGCATGTCATTTATAAAATGAATGACTTACCCTAGACAACCTCTAAGTTCCTTCCAGCTTTAATTTTGTATGAGTCTGGGCCTTTGTAGGCTCTCCCAGTGATACATTCCCTACCAATATTAGGCAATCACCAAAAAATCTGTTGTCAATAATGATTCCGATCTTGAGTGTTTTTAATCTTACATGGAAGACTAATGTTATAAACGTGAAACAGACAACAGTACAAAATAACACAGGATTAAATATAAGAATTAAGAGATGCAAAGAAATGCTTTAGAATACAAAAAGAAGAAATTAGACCTATGGTGATAAGGGAAAATCTGAATAACAGGTGGTAGCTAGGAAAAAGAAGAGCATTCTAGAGGAAAGATAAGGCAAAATCTAAGAGGTGGGGAGTGTTGAAACATCTGGGAAGCCCTTTGCTTTTCTCTATACTGATGTAGAAATTTAGAGAAGTGAAAATAAAAGTGGGCAAAGAGGCAGAATTCCTATAGGCCCCCGAATAACATTTCCAATATCTACCAGGAAGAATCCAGAAAATTACGTAACCTAATTGGTACTCTCAACTTTTCTCTATTCCTAAGAAAGTATGCTATGGGGCCCAAGAAATTCTGGAAAGGTAACAAAATTCACACCAGAAAACCAGAATCTCCTAAGAGAAAGCTGAGGTAGTAGGGATGGGCAGGGTATGAAAAAAGAGAGGCCTCACTCAAGCCAGCCCTCCTAAGATCTACCGTGTGGTTTTCTGGATGAATAATCACTATAGAAATAAAGTGTAATATAAGGAATTCAGCACTGCTGCCAGCCCTGCGTTCTGGAGTCATCAATGTGAAATATTCTGCCCAAGTCTCATCTGTTTGGGAGGACACTTGGTGCTGTGGAGGGGAACTCAGCAGCATTTCTTTATCTCAGAGAAAACAAATGATCCTGGGCCCTACTTGTCATGCAGAAGACACTCACATGCACCTCCTCTACACAGATGAGAACAGAGGACAGAAGCAACAAGGACTCTGGGCTGGCCATGCCCAGGATCTGTGAAGGGCAGGCTGTTTTGAAATGTGATTTTATTGATTTCAGTTCAAGCAGTAAAGAAAGGTCATGGTGATGAGGGAATTTAGAGCCTATCAACCACACAAGTTCCTGAAACTTGTGACTCTTAAAATGGACAGAGGTGCTGAGTTTCTTTACTATTAGACTATTTTTGCAGGAAATATTTTTCCATAGCTCCCTGGTAGTTCTTAAGAGGACCCCTTACAAGAGGGGTCTCTATTTCCTTAGTGCTTGTAGACATGCTAACTGTTACCCCAGATTGGTTCCATTGGTCTATACCACCTTTAACTTCTCTACCCGATTTACAGACCAGGTTGGATGGTGCAAGTCTGTTTTCAGCTGTTCCATAACCTCTCCCTACTTTCCATCCAACCATCACAAATAAATACACTAGGGAAAAGTAGGATACTGTCTCTGGCAGGACAGCTTCAAGATGTGTCCCTAGATCTCTTCCTTCCAGCAGAATGCTATCCTTAATCTCCCATAGAGAAATTCTGCCACTATTGATTTGCTTAAAAAGCACCTCAACAGGTGGCATGAAAGAAGAGCCCCCAGTCAGAGAGGTACAATGAACACATAACCCCTGTAGCTACAGATGACATGGATGTTTCTCCCCACAGTGTCAATAGATATCCACTAAAAAACAGCTCTGCGCTGCAATCAGAAGCTCTGCAAAGAACGTTTGATTTTGCTGTCAATGTGCAGCAGACTGGAGGGGAAGGTGGAACTTTATGAATCACTGTCCAGTCTGAAACTTAAAGAAAAGAATTTCCAATCTAGGCAACTAAGCATTGAAAGAGCAAGAGGGACTGAGCTTTCTGCAAGCTCAAGCCCTGAGCTGTGATCTTGGGGAAGTCACTTAGCTTCATGAACTGCAGTTGTGTCATCTATAAATCCTATGATGCACTTAGCTAGGTGATGATTAATAACTGTGAAACAGTGATGTAAGGGATCTAAGTGACTTATCCTCAGAAAAGTGCTCCTAGATATATGAGGGGGAGATGGGGTGAGAGCAAAGATCACTTCACTCACCATTAGCCAGGAAAAATGAGAAAGCAATAGGGTTTCCCAACCAGGCTCTGTCATGGGCTGGGGTTATCTACATGGAGCATCATCCAGAGGTGTCCCTTAATAATGCACAATCCAAACTGTGTAAGCTCCTCAGTCATCCATCACACAAACAGGTGAAGGGAAACGCTGGCTGCCTTCAGGAAGAAAGGTGGGCTGAACCCTGGAGGGAAATCCCACTGGCAAGGCATCTGGGAGAGAGGTGGCCAGGAGCATCTCTGCAGGCTGGTATGGAAGATACCTCGCTCAAGCCCAGTGGAAGGTAGGGCTAAGGCCAACTTCGGCCTTGTTCCCTAGCTCATGGGGCTAACGGATGCTAACAAAGAACCCGAGCTGACGGAATTCACTCTCACTTTTTGGGTCATCTTCTCCTTGAAGAAAATCCAGAAGATAAGACTTCCTGCTTCTGGGTTTCCTCTCTCGGCCAAATCTCAGGGCTTCTGATGGACACTGCCCTATCCTAGGCACTGAGGAATGTGGGAAGGCATGTAAGTAAAGCATCTTTGTCTTCAAGTCACAAAAATCTTTGGGAAAGGGTCTTGGAGTTGAGGAGACTTGTGGACATGACAGACTAGAGAATTTGACACAGCTCTGTGTATATCAGGGCACTACACCAGGTGGTACATGCTTATGCTTAGTGGCTGTCATCTGATGTCCTTGAGGGCAGAGAGGGGCAGAGACTTCCACAGAACTGAGTGTGTGGGAGAGACCTGAAGAGGTGGAGCAGGATGGAGGGGAGCCCTGCCCAACCACTCAGAGTGGGAAAGGAAGCTGTTGCTACTCTAGGGGAAAAAAGACAATCAGGGTACATTTTCAGTATCTGCCTTCCTTACCCAAATGCATCTCCCCCTTTGCATGAACTGACAAAAAAGTATAAACGAAGAAAAGAAAAGTATTTTCCTTTTGCCATACTGTCTTATTTTCTGTTTCTTTCTGCTTTAAAAAGAGGGAAGGGGCAGGGAAGCCTCCTTTCAGGGTTTTCTCTAAGTAGATTACATTTACTCCTGGCCTTGACAAACATTAAGATATTTTTCACCATCTTGATACAGGAATCTGAGACAGGGTGTGCGTGGAGTTTTTTTGTTTGTTTGTTTGTTTGTTTGTTTCTCTGTTTTGGCCTGGGCTGAGCAGGGTTGGAAGGGCAGGGCCAGCATCCTGGTCACCAGCACTAGTTTGTTAGTCTCTGAAGAGGTTACGTACCTCTGGACTTCAGTTTTTTCAATATAAAAAAGAAAGATTTTGACTGTACAACTTTGATAGGATTCCTGGCACTAAGGGTCAATGATTCCATGATACTATTCATTCACTCATTCATTCATTCACCATTCAACAAATGCCTTCTGAGCACCTACTGCACAGTGAGCTTTGGAATTATAAGTATGAACAAATCACAGTTCTTTTACATACTCTGGAAATGATGGCAGGTAAAAGACCCAGCGGCAGCTGCTAAAAGGAAAGGTATCAGAGAATGCCATGCAAAGGAGCAGCAGCCCCAGGGTGCCATGGATCAGTGGTGGGGAGGTCAGAGTACAGCTGAAGAACATGGCAGTAAGGACTCTGTAATCTAACAGGGATTACCACTGGGAGGATTCAGGAACAGGCTCCAAGCCCAGACATGGGACAGCTACATGTGAAAGCTCTTAGTGAAAGCTTTGGAAATAACAGGAGAATGCACTTCCCATTTCTGAGTTACACCATGGAGAAGGGCAAGGCTCCAGGCAGGTGGCAGAGGCCCAGAAACTGGAACTGAAGCTCAGAGTAGGGCAGCTCTGTGGGAAGGCACAACTGGTACCACAATCCTAACTGTTGGACTAGAGTGGCTCCAAACACTCCTTCCTCAGGTGGACTGGTCTCAGAGCCTGCGAGTAGGGTCAGTCTGCACAGAGAGGACAATGCCTCCAGCTGGGACGGAGGAGAGCTTCAGACTCTGGCAGTCAGGAAGAGCCCAAGAAAAGGAGTGATGATAATATGACAATAATAACCACCCAGACTAACAATTGAGCACTTTCTATGAATTGAGGATTTGCTAATGATTTCACATGAATTATCTCTTATAAATCACATACTATCTCTATAAGATAGATATCCTCATTTGAAAAGAAAACAAGTCTTCAAAAATTGGAAAACTTGACTCGCTCTGAATCAGTCAGGGTCACCTATGTTAGGCTGCAGTAACACATAACCTCAAGTTTCAGTGGTTTAAAGCAACAGAAGTTTATTTTTCATCCTGTCGAAAGCAGGCCACCAGTGCTTTCTGCTTTTCCTAGTCACTTAGATCCCCAGGATAAATCAAAATTGACTTGTGTTTTCTCAGATGCTACAGCAGGAGGAAAAGAATATGGTGATTTTTGTACTAGCTTTTAAAGCTTCAGCTTCCGCTTCTTTTACCCTCATGTTCCTTGGCCAAATCAAGTCACGTGGCCACACCCACTCCTCAGGGGGCCAGTAAGAGCAATGCCACCATGTGCCCAGATGAAGAATGAGAATATTTCTCAACAGCCCTTTCACGGGCCACCCAGACTCACCGAACTGACAGGTGGGAAACCAAGTTCCACATCTACCCTGGTCGACTCCCCAGTCTGTGCTCCATGTTCACACTATTCGGAGAGTCAGTCCATGCAGCCAGACTGTCCAGGCAGCTTCTTCCCTCCCTTCCCAGCTGGTGGCTTAGGAGACAGGCATCGGGTGATTGACGGCTCCCAGCGATAGCTGGGGAGAGATTATCTAACAGCATGTGCTGAAGCAGCCATGCCTGGGAGCCTGCTCATAATAGCAATTCAAGTGCTAGTTTCTGCAGAGTTTGGAGTGCCAGAGTCTCAAGGGCTTATTAATCCCACAGCAGCCCTGGGAGTGGTTCATTGCTGCTGTTATTTATACCTTTGGCTGTGCTTATCCAGCAAGGAGAGTCATCTGGGATTATGTACCAGGGACACAGAGCCTGGCTGCCATCCAAGCTGGTGCTGCAGAGGATGCTCCCTTCTCGGCCACCCTCGGCTGCATTCATGAAGAGGAGTGAATGGTTACTGTTGGGTCATGGAGCTGACAGCACGATGCGTGCATCAGAGAAGAAGTGGCAGGGAGAATATCTAGTCCTGGGTCCTTGCTATCTTCCTCAGTGCCATCCTTGCAGGCCGCCTCTTCTCTAATCTCCTCTCCCCAGCCCAGAATGACTGACTACATCTTCCCCGGAACTGCTACCATCTTGCAGTCCACCTCTGTACTTCTTGTTAGTTACCTGGTTTTACTATCTTTTTCTGCATGACATGCCCTGTCTCCTGTAACTAAAATGAGGCATTAGGAGCACAGATCACAACTAAAGCTTTGTGGGGACACACAGAGCACTGGACACATGCAGTGTTCAGTCAGTGTTTGCAGACCCAGACTCCCAACAGCCGCTGAAACCTCACCTCCTGCCATGACCTCCTTGGCTTTTGCTTTGCATTCCGCCTAGCTGGACTGCATGACTCGTTCTGTGCTGAATTCCTCTGTGACTTACCCCATGCTTGTCCTGGCTGGAATGTGCTTCCTTTCCTCCTTACAGCCATGAATCCCAACAGAACGGAGCCCTCCCTCCCTTGGGCCAACAATGTCCCTTGCATGGAGTTCTGTTATGAAATATTTTTGTTTCAATTAGTTGTTAGTTGTCTTTCTCACTAAACTGAGAACACCTTGAAAGAAGGGACATATCTTATTTATTTTTTGTGCCCTCTGCCCTTATTAACTTCTGAATATGACCAGAACTAGGGTGAAGCAGATGAGGAACTTTTGTGAAATATAAAATGTAAAGAGGCCTCAATGTGCTTCCATTTACCTATAAATGTCTCTAGTTTATCATTCCTTATGGCTGAGTAGTACTCCATTTTATGAAAAAAAAACCACCACATCTTCTTTACCCAGTCACCAGTTGATGGGCACTTGGGCTGTTTCTAAGATTTAGCTTTTACAAACTGTGCCGCTATAAACATGGGTGTGCATATATGTATAAATACCAAATAGTTTCTCTGGTATGAGAAACTGAAAGTGTAAGGGAGGACCAAAATGTATGATAGATACTGTGAAACAAGAAGAAAAGGTCTAAAGGGGAAAGGGAAATAGGGCGGGGGTGGTAGGGGAAAGGAAAGAAGGGAAAGAAAAAAATAAGAGAAAAGAAGGAAAAAACAGAAACAAAGTTTTTTGCAAATAGGTAAGGGTGGAGGGGTGGAAGGGAGGGAAGGGGAATGGGGAAAAACAAGTATCAAGACACATCACATACAAGTATAAATTCCCAATGATGAATGTGATCATAATATATACCTAAAATGTATCAATAAACTTAAGGGAAAAATATTTAAAGAAATAAAATATAAAGAGGAACCCAAAGGACCCAGTAGTTGAAATAAATAACATTTAATGTACTTTTTTGCCACTTTTTCTTCTTTTTATTATTATTTCAGTTTATTAGTGCACATGCATAGTACATAATGCTTGCATTTCTTGTGGGATGTTGCTACCTTTTTAAAAAATAAAATTAATGCAAAATCTATTTTGAACAAAATATCAAAATTTTACTTTAATTCAAGGTACACAACCTGCTGTCTTTGAAGTACATACACATATTAATTTCCCACTACAGATAAGTAAATGGACATTAGCATCAGCTCCCGTGGTTGCACCTTGTGTGTATGTGTATGTGTGTGTGCGTGCACGTGTGGTAAGAGGACCTAAAATCTACTCACTTAGCAAACTGCAATATACAATACAATATTAACAACTCTAAACCTCAAAATTTTAAATAAAGATGGGATCGATAATGTGCCATGCTGAGTCTGACTGGAGCCTGAGGCAAATAAAAAAAATCAGAACTACAGATTCTGACCTTATTCAAAATTTTGTTCATCTTGAGTTTTTGGCAATAATTCTATGATTAATTTTTTGCATTAACTTTTGTTTGTCAAAGCACTGCCCAGAGTGCGGCGGAGCTGTATAAATGTGCGCTGAATGAGCCAGGGCGGGAGTGAGAGGCTGAAAGAGCACTCGAGTGAGAAGCGGAGTGGCTCAATTCTCCAGACAGAATCTCCAATTATGTAACGGTTCCATATTCACTCTCTGAATTGCCCCTGAGTCCTTATTAACTCTTTTTGCATTCTATTACCCGCTTTTTGCTGAAAGTTCTCTAAACTCTTCCTTTCCATGTTTGGAGGAAAAGAAGAAAATGCAAAGCAGTGCCCCACTCTGGGTCGGTTAAATGTGCTTCGCTGTTAGTTGGAGCACTCCATCATGGCACCAAGATTGGGTATCCCATCTGTGTGGGCCATTTGCTTGGTTTGAATCCAACTGTCACCCTTCCCCTCTCCAATCCTAGCTGGTCCACGTGCCAAGAGAGGGCCTTGGTCACTGGGGACATGGAAACTAGCTACGGAGAACATCCATCTGCACCAGCAGAAATACAGAAGGGGCATCCCCCAGCAGAAGGCTGTCATTTCTGGTCGAAATGAGTTCTTGGGCTTTCTATGCATCATTTGTTGTCATAGATAAATGCACAGGAACTGGTAGGACAGCCATATCTGGAATGATTCTTCTCCCAGTTAGAGCATTCCTATGGGCTAGAGGGAAAGACATGCAGTCTAAAAGAGAAGAGCTTGGGTCTGGACCCAACTCTGCTCTCATAAACTGTGTGACCCTGAGCCACTCAGCAATTCTGAGCTCTGGTTTATTCACGTGTAAAAAGAATTATCTGAAAATTGCAGTTTGTGAAGCCTGCATTATGGGACTCTAGCGTCCTGAGCAGGTGTCCCAGGGGCCACTGATGGACTCACGAGGAGATGGAGACTGTCACTCTAGCCCACCTAGGGCAGCCTCCCTTTGATTCGGAAGTTAGATTCCCAAGTTGGATTTGTTTATATGAACAACAAAAAGGGTCTATTGCTTTACAAAGAAAACAAGGCATGAAGCACTGGTCTGGATACTTTCAACAGTCCCACCAGCCACACCTGTGATGGGTCTCTGGCCTTTTGCCACAGCTGTCAGGAGCATCAAGTAGCTTCACTCTCTATAGGGCACTCACGTCCATGGGCTAGGAGGGCCCAAGGTGCAGAGACATACAGGGAATGCTGGGCTGACTCCTGATCCTGTCACTCTGTCCACCATCTTTGTCCCAACTAATGATGCAAAATTAGTTATGCTGTTATCACCACAGTTTTGAGAGAGGCCATAAAGGATGAGTCCAAATGCTCACTCACTGCTTAAATGCCTCTTGTCTGTTATCACCCTGTTGTTATATAATGTAACTGTGCATTCTTCCAGTGAGTATGAACTCACTACTGCTAGACGTAGTTCACCCCACCTTTGCTCATATATGACTTGAACTCCAAATTTATAGAGTTTGACCTCTTCAGACTGTGCATGAAAAGCCCAATCGTCTCTTCACGTAGTAACTCTTCAAATAATTGGAAAGCAATCATCTACTCTTGTCTGTCTTCAATCAGTGAAACTAATCACCCCTCATTCTTAAGCTGTTCTCTTTATGATGCAGATACCACCCTCCACCGTGTAAGTAATCCTCAATGTTTGCTTTTTCTCTCTTTAACGGTCATAGCCGAAGGGAATACAGCATCATGCACAGGCTGATCAGACCACAGGAAGACAGGACAGCTTTCTTTCTCAGGTCAGGGTGTTCAACCCTTCTAAAACCACAAATCACCTGGGAATCTTTTGAAAAGGTATGGTTTTCCAGGCTGCAACCATGAAGTATTAGTTAGAAATTCTGATGGTGGAGCCCAGGGTCTGCCTCTTCTGTTTTGTTTTGTTCAAAAATGTCCAAGCAATTCTTTCATGTGCCCAGAACTAAGAATCCACTTTTGATACAAGGTCTCTGATTCTTACTTTGATTGGGTGATGATTTACCGGAGCATGCTACACATCTTGGTTAGGGGGCTAATTTGAAGAAAGGAGAGAATGATTGATTCTGAGTATGTGTCATACCCAAGTCCTGAGCTAGATGTTAAGAACACTATTTCATTTAATCCTTGTCTGTGATTCAGGCATTCTTGTCTCAGTTTTATAAAGGAGAAAGCTGAGGGTTAAAAAGATCAAACAATTCCCTCCAGGTCACTCGGCAGGCTAAATGATCAAGTTCAGATTCAAACCCACATCTGAGTCAAAAGCCTACCTTCCTCTCATGCCACTCTGCATTCCTTAATTCAGTTAATTTCACAATAATGTATTAAGAATCAGGATTTACCATATGTTAGACATTCTAGGCCAGCAACTGTTGTAAACTGAAGGTTTTGTGGTAATTTACCAAGCTGCGCTAGGACATGGAGCATTTTCTTTTTTCATTCAATGATTTGTTTATGGGTACATTTTCTTGAAGGAAAAATCATGTCGATGTAATGCAGGCTTTGTAGAGAAATAAGTCTTTGGTATTTGGTTGTAAAATAAATGTCAGAATAAAATGTTTGAGAAAATAAAGAGCTGTATATGAAATAACTTCCCACAGAGCTGTGGAATACTGATGGACTGTTGTTGCTGATGTTTCATTATTTGAAGCAAATTTGGTGCGTAAGGAAGGAACTGCCGTACTTTGGCAATGATTGTTGCCAAGAAGTATGGTTCTTTGCCAGAGGTGACTGCACATTATTTCAGCCAGAAGATTTATCCCACCCTTTAAAGACCATGCCAGTTGGGTGAGTCTCAGCACCTCAGGGACATGACCAACACCCAGTGACCCTGTGACTCTTTCATCAAAGTGAATGTACTCTAAGAAATCTGGCTATTTTTCTCACCGTAGATTGACTAACGAAGGTCACCTATATGCTGATGGTACCACCCAGGAAGGAATGCCAAGGGGAGTGGTCCAGATAACAGAAGGGCACAGAAGGAATAACAGCGAAATAGAGACAGAAAATTAAAACGGTTGAAGACGGTGTATGGAGGACCCAACATATGTACATAGGACTTATCCTCCTACCCAGCACCCATCTCTCTCCAGGCTGAAATCAGATGCCACCGTAGAAAGGCTTCTTCCCTGGGGACTTCCCTGATCACCTCAGATTGGGTCATTCTTCCTCCTATATTCTTCCAGTTCTGTACTTACCTCATTTTAGCACAGGAAATGTATTAATTTTTCCTCATTACTTATTGATCACTTATTTTAGATCAAAGCTATCTCTTTGGGTGAATTACAAATGTTCCCAAGCTTTTTGCACACCTAGGCTCTCAGGGCATCTGGGGGCTGGAGCCCTGTGCTGTCTAAGCCTGTTTATCCTAGTACATGTTTATCGCAGTACAAAGAAAGTTTCTCTTTGTGTATGCATATCACAGTTGAGGAAACTCTGTCTAGACTCTTCCTTAATAGTGACAAGAAGGAAGGGAGGGAAGAAGAGAGGGAGAGAAGGAAAGAAAGGAAGGAAGGAGGTAGGAGAAACTGTGTGGCCATGTGGAAATAGGTTTTCCACAACTGGAGTTACTTGGGAAACACGATTTACTAGGTTGTACTGCAAGCAGCACTTGTCTGGATGTGATGTTACATTACCGAATATTTAAGGCTCCCCTGTCTTCTGAGTCATAATGACATGGTGGAATGGGCATGAATTTTGGAATCAGAAAGATGTAAGTTTGAATCACAGCTCTAAGACTTGTGATCTGAGAGATCTTGTTCCAGTTAATCTCTCTCTGCCTCAACTTTCTCATCCATGAAATGGGAATGATAATGGTTTCGCTTTTAGGCTGTTATGAGTCTTAAGAAGATAATGTTTTCACCATACTCTTGACACACAGCAAACCCTCAGTATTTCCCCTAAACTTTCATGATTTTTTTCAAGCTGCTTCAAGAACCACTTTGCAGCAAATGATAGTTAATGTAGCTTAGTGCTTAAATCTGAGTAGTTGAATTCAAAGTCTGGCTCTACGCTGATTAGTTATATGATCTTATACAAATTATTTAACCCTCCCCCAGTTCCTGTGCCCCTGTTTCTGGTTTTGCTTTGATTTCTTTTCCTGTAACATGTGAGTGAACGCATGCATTTTATCGATTTTTGTTAAAAGGGTTAAGATGGCATGAGTAAAGTCTCAGAGCATACTTGCACATACAAACACTCAAATCATCATTGCCTATCATCAATATTACCTAGTAGGAGGCAGTAAAGGTAGCCAGGAAATGTGGAGATACACCTTAGCCAGGCTGATTCTGTGCCATTGTGGAAGAAATTGACAGGCGTCGTAATGGAGCTGTATGCTGAAAGTTGGGTGGGTGATAAAGGAAAGTTCATTTGCAGTTAATATATATTCAGCTGTGCTAATTAAAACAAGCCCCAAAGCCTAAAAATAAATTAAGCCAGTCTTTTTTAAAAAAAATGCAGGCCAGTAAGAATGTTGAGAGCTTCTTTTTATTATTGTTGTTCCAATTATTATAAGAGAGAAAATGATCCAAACCAAGGTTCTCTATAAACCAAAAGATCCTAGGACACTGTGTCCAATGTCATAAAGAGGTTTGTGCATAAAATAGTACTTTTACTATAATTTTGAGCTTTTTAGAATCTGCTATGTAGTTAACCCTTTTCATATTATCATAAATTCACACTTTGGAAGATACTTACATTAGTTTTCTAAGGTTGCCATAACAAACTGCCAAACACTGAATGGCTTAAAAAATAGGAATTTATTATCTCACAGTTCTCTGGAGGCCAGAAGTCCAAAATCAGGGGATCAGCAGGCCCACTCTCTTTCTGACTAATCTGGGGAACAATCCTTCATTGTCTCTTTTAGCTTCTGGTGTTTGTCTGAGAATCTTGGCTTCCTTCAGCCTGTAAATATATCACTTTGGTCACAGAACTATTTCTTCCCTGTCTTCTTACCATCTTTCCTCTGTATGCACCTGTTTGTCTGTCCAAATTTCCCTTTCTTATAAGGACATAGTCACACTGCATTAGGGCACAACCTAATTACTTCATTTTAATCTGATTACCTCTATAACGATCCTATTTCCAAATAAGGTCCTATTCTGAGTTACTGGGGGCTAGGACTTCAGCATATCTTTTTTGAGAGATGCACTTTTACCAATGACACCCAAAATAGTACCACCCTTCAAGGTTTGTATTATAATCTTATTTTGCAGATAAGCCCTTGAGCTTCAGGAGGTCCAAAAGGGTCTCCAGGTCCTACAGCTGGCATTTGGGGGCTCTCCATGTCTTCTGGACCCAGATGATGCCCCCTTCCCCCTGGCCTCTGTGTCCTGACTCTGTGTGTCACAGTGTTTCAGGTTGAACAGACTCACTGTGACCCTACCCTGCATCCCAACACTGTTGGCTATGTTTGATTAACTGACCCGTTCTGTGGTCTTTGTTTGAATGATCTCAACTGCAGATGTTCTCCTTAAGCAGGGCTGACTTTCACTGTGCCAGTCCAGGGATAGTCAGAGCACACCCTGAAATGTTGCAGGGGTGGAGAGGTACAGGAGGAGAGGACTGCAGGTCTCTGAGCAATCTCTGGCCTTGCTTTTTCCCACTGAGGTTTGCCAGTTTCTGCTGATCACTGGCATCATCCTCCATCTCTGTTGTGCCTTCCTTGTTAACTGTCATCCCACTCTGGCCTCCACCGGCCCAGACCTCTTAGTCTCCCTGTCCCTTCTTCTCCTGTCCCTGGAAATCCCTGAGATATGCTGGCTTCTACCAGTCACCTTCTTAGTGCTCTGTAGGGTGCTCTGGGTTTCTGGATATGGGAAGTAGTGGGAATTTTGCATGGTCTTAGCATCATGAAAGAAGCTTCTGCTCCAGGGTCTCTTCTCCGCTGAAGCTTGTTGCTAGTGTCACATGATTCTTGGGACACGTTTGTCATTTTTCTGGGTCAGCTCAGCGGGTTCCCTAGTCGGATGGGTTCCTGCCTCAGCATTCATAGGCACTGTGTCTTTCTGGGGCTCCAATACCAGTTCAACCCCTACCTAGGCTTTCATCTCCTGGCTGCTGGGAACACCTTCTGTGTTCTGGTCAGCCCACAGCATCTCTTCCATTTCTTTTAGGAACCAGTCCAGCCTCAATGGGGTCATTTTATTTGCTCATACCTGTCCTGTTGTTTAGTCTGTTTGGTGGTAGTGTAACAGAATACAAGAAGCCAGATAATTTATAATGAACAAAAACTTATTTCTCACAGTTTTTGAGGCTGGAAACCCAATATCAAGGTGCTACCATCTGGAAAAGGCTTCCTGGCTGCATTATAATATGGCAGAAAGCATCATGGCCAAGGGAAAAGAGGATGAGAGACAGAAAAGGGGCCAAACTTGCCCTTTTACAACAAACCCACTCCTGTTACAAGGAATTCACTCCTACAATGACAACATTAATTTATTCATGAGGGAGGAGCCTTCATAGCCTGAATCTCAACGTGAATTTTGGAGGCAATGACATTCAAGCTATAGAACCCGCCATTCCTTCTATTTGCACAACTCACTCCTATAATGGTTTGGGCCTTGGGCAGTGGTTCAAGAAAGAAGCATGATAAAGGCCTCTCTACCCACGAAGTGGCGTTCTCTACCACCCTTCCCCAAAGCCACCCTCAAGGTGGCAGGAAGAGCACGGTCCACCCTTATACTGAAACTGTACTCCTCTTCCCATTTTCAAGTTCTGCTGAGCCAATGAGTTTAGTTGGCTGGCAATTTCTTTAAATGAGTGTTAGATCCAGGTCTGTGGGAGTTGTTTGAATTATTACCTGGGGACTCAGGTAATACCCTTAATTCTGGCTCCCCATGTTCCCAGCATGTGTTCCCATTCCCCCAGTGGATACATGGATGCACTAGCACATCCCTACCATGACTAGAATCAGATTGGAAAAGTCCTTACTTCC
Source organism: Heterocephalus glaber (assembly GCF_000247695.1). Next base: position 6,454,837 of record NW_004624771.1, read on the forward strand.
TCTCTGTATGACAGGGAAACTACCTTTATAGCCATAGGTGTCTGCCTCTACTCTGATTTGTGGTGTGAATTCCCTGAGCGAGTCCTTCAGGGTTTGCTCCTGACAGTCAAATATACGTTTTGATATTAAAATAACAACACAGCAAAAACTAGATGAGTCCTTCCTCTTGCAGTTCCAAGACTTGGCTTTAGAGAACTCAACACCTAGAATCCGGGCTCAGTTTCTCCAGTGGTTCTTCGGTATCCTGAGCAATTATCTTCACCTGATTGTCCAGCTTCAAAGATGAATGAGTAACAAGGTAAAAAAGAAATATTTGTAAAAGAAAATTTATGGGGGAATATACCAGAATATTACTCTACTCTTATTTCATCTTTTAAGATTTTGTAGGCAAGAAGAGGATTCTTTTCCTGGTGTCTCTCGGAATTTTTTAGTTTAGTTGGTTGATGAATTTTTTTAATGAGTTCTACATTCAGGCCTGTGAGAATTGATTGGTTTTGTTCTAGCCTGGAACCTCAGCTAATAACTCTAACTCTGGCTTCCTGCATCCCAAACATGTACTATTAGTCCCCCAATGTAGATGTGGATGGATTAGCACAAGCCTTCCCATGACTAGGGCAACATGAGGAAGGAAGAGTTAGTACCCTCATCTCCCTCTGTAACCAAGGTCATGTCACTTTACCAACACTATCAACCCGATCATCTTGTCCAATCTTTATCATTTTAAAGCTGTTGACATGGAATCCAAGAAAAGTTATAAAAATTTCCCCAAAGCTCCCATACCTTCATTGTAGTGAACCCAATGCAAGGAGCCTTGGGCACAGAGGAGCTCAGTGGAAATCCAAACACCCATCCCATTTTCTCTCCCTAATCTTCTCTGCCAGGAGGATTCCTTATACGTCCCAACTGACAGATTGTTTTTCAACTATAAATATCCAGTTTGGAGGAGGAGCTGGACAAGTGCTAATGCTTGACCCCAAGAAACCCCAATCCATCTGCTCATGGCTGCTGAAGATAGATTTTCTGACGAGCTGGGTCCTGTTTCTTTGCCAAGAGACTTAAGCTGCATGCCAAGGAAGGCTCAATTCTCTGCTAGGATAAGCCCCATCTGAAGGCGTGGGGATTACAGTGGAGGCTGCTCTCGGTGCACCCACAGTACAACATCCAGCAGTCTGTGCTCTGGAGAAAGAGACACTGGGCAACAGGGACAGAAGGCAGAAGGCAAAAATGATGGGTCCCCATCTTCAGGTCCAGCCGACGGCACTGCTGCGGTACCAGCCTCTGCAAAGCCTGGTTGGCCTCAGTGCTGTGTGAGAGTTTCTGTGGGCCTTAAAGACAGCTGTCAGCTCACACTTGCTCTTCTGAGCTCGCTGTCCTGATGGTTGAGCTGGCAGGGTTCCCATTTGGAAATCTTGAAGGACTTACCATCAATCATAACTGGGCACCCTTCTGCTTTGTTTTTATTTTCAAAGCAGAGACTTCCTGAGGATTTGAAATCCTTTGTTGTTCTTATTAGAATATACAAGCTCCCCAGCCTCACACTGGAAAGACAGCAGTGAGAATTTAAATAGTTCTACATGTCATGGAATGGTGGGGGCGGGGGTCGAGGATAATACAAGCTCTCCTTATTTTGACCCTCAAGCCTCCACGCACACACACACACCTCTCTCCCCTTATGAAAATAAGATTAGGTAAAAATATTACGGACAATATTGCAGGTTAAAAAAAGAAGTTACAAAGGGGCTTCTTTGAAAGTGGGTAAAGACAGTCTTGCAAGCTCTCCTGAGCTGAATGCTGCAGGAGAGAGGAAGTCATTCCACGTGTGCAGGGTGATTATAGTGTAGTAAGACTGCTGTTCTTGTGTGGCTCATTAACTAGCCTTAAAGATAATTCTAAGAGAAGTTCAAAGGATATTTTGAGCAGTGGGAGAATCAGTGAAGGCATTACTTTGAATGACAGTCTTCCCTTGGATTTCTGTAAAAAGTTAATCACATTTCATATGCAAATAGATACCCCCCAAGTATAGTGTCTGGCTTCATTCATTTATTCAAATGGTATTTCTGAGCTCTTACCCAGTGTGCATCATGATGCCAAGTGCTATGGGGCACACGGTAAAGGAAGGGCCTGTCCTACTGCCCCTGCTCTCTCTGGGTTAGGTTGGTGCAGTACAAAACATTTAAATGATAAAGCAAGACAGAATTTTCAAAATAATTGGCCACACCTCAGTTAGGTGTGTCCAGCTGCCTTGCATCAGCTGCCAGAGCCACGTCCCCACTTTCTCTCCCCCAGTAGCTGCCTGCCTGAATCAATATCTGGATGGCAGGTGGAAGAGTTCTTGGGGTCCACTCTCCAGGTGTTGCGCCATGGTAGAGTCCTCACTCTGTCATTGCTTTCCTTCCCTTACGCGTTGTGTACCTCAGCATCTTTTAAGGGTTCTCTGACGTGTCTGAGTTGCCATGGGAACCAATAGATCTTTAAAAACTGAAGCTGCCCTCGGAAGGGGAAATGGAAGGTAGTGGGAAAGAAACAAAGGGTAAAAGAGAGAACCTGCCCAGGAGAAAAATCAAAGACTATAGAAAAGGAGAGGTCAAGGGTGCTACTTGCCCTCCCTTCTCAGGCTCCAAGGACCTGGATCCCTGCCCTGACCTCTCTGCCTCCTGCTTCATGTCCTCCTTGTCATTTTAACTCATCACCACCCAAAGCTATACTTTCTCAGTGGATTATCACCAGTGCTGGATAAAATCCAAACTCCTGACCTTAACATCTCATTAATCCAAAATACTTTTCTTACTTTTTGCATGACTGCTCTTCTGGAACCCTTTGCTTCCACTACCTGGGTCTTGTGATGGCCCAGAAGCACCTTGCATTTTCTTCCACTACACGCCCCACATTCTCTGTCAAGTGCACTGGACCACTGTCTTTCTTTTTTTAAAAAATTCTTTTATTGGTACATTTTAGGTATACAATACATTTACATTTCTCATTGGGAACTTGTACCTTTACATGATGCATCTT